>CM069141.1:10002493-10469993 GCA_035221665.1 Okamejei kenojei
GGGTAGGAAAGGTTTATGGAGTGATGCAGTGTGGAAACAGGCCCTTTGGCCAAACTTGCTAACACCAGCCAACATGTCCCAACGACACAAGTCTGACTGGCCTGCATTTGGTCATTATCCCTCCAAACCTGTCCTATCCATGTACCTGTCTAACTGTTTCTTAAAGGGAAACAGAGGGATAAGGACCAAACCCAGGCAGAGGTAGAAGTGACAATGCAGAACGTGGCAAAGGTACACAATAGTCAATGTAATTATGGACTTTGCTATCCAAAATAATGCAGGGAATGGTAGGGCCCTGGGGAGTGTTGTAGAGCAGAAGGATCTAGGAGTACAGATACATAGCTACCTGAAAGTGGCATCACAGGTAGATAGGTGGTACATTGGCCATCATCCGTCATACCCTGAAGAAACGTTTTGACCCGAAAAAAAGTCACCTATTTTCTCCAGAGGTGCTGCCTGACCCACTGAGTTACTCCAGCTTTTTGTGTCTATTTACTGATTATAAAAGTTGGGATGTTATGTTATATTTGTACAAGGCATTGGTGAGGCCAAATTTTTAGTCGTGTCTAGTTTTGGTTATCTTGCTATGGGAAGTGTATCATTAATCTGGTCAGACATTTGCCACAGGGAAGACAGGGAGCTGTCAAGAAAATAAGAACACTTGTCTCATTTCATGGCATATACAGGCAGAACCCGTAGTCATAGTCATAATCCACTTGTCTCATTTCATGGCATGTGTCAGTGGTTGGAACCTGCAGGATATTCCCCCAAATACTTTACCAATGATTCTCAGAAGAGCCATGCAGCAAAATTACTTTCCATTCATCTCCCTACCAAGGTCCTTCCCACCCCACCGCTCCTCCATGTGACGTTCTGGGATTATTCCAGGCAACGCAGGGAATGGAGGGATATGGATCACGAGCTGGCAGATTGGTTTATTTTGGCACACACGTGGTGGGCTGAAGGGCCCGTTCTTGGGCTGCATTTTTCTATGTTCTGCTGCTGTGGGAATTATCCACACTGTCATAGAGTCACACAACATGGAAGCAGGCCCTTTGGCCCAACTTTCCAATGCAGACCAAGATGCCCATCCACACAAGTCCCACCTGTCCGCATTTGGCTCGTATCCCTCTCAACCTCTTCTATCAATGTACGTGTCCAAGACTTCAATCTGATTGTAAACTCGTAGACTTATCAATGTATTCATTGCTTTAAAGAAAACTTAGTTTGCTGATAAAATACTAAATTGGCACAGCTGGGTTGCATTAGCATGAACTGAAAGGGTTGCTTTTATTTTGTAATCTTACATTAGTAGAAGCCTGGAGTAGGCAAAAAATTAATTATGAAAAGCAAGTCAAGCAGATCTTTTTCACCCAATGTAATAATGTTGAATAAATTATTAAATTGGGCTATTAATTTGTTATATGAATGGGTTTAAGGCCTAACGTACTACTTCAGGAGAGCGAAAGGCTTGCGGCATATGTTCAAAAGGCAGGAATATACGTGTGTTTAGTTTAGTTTAGAGATACAGCGCGGAAACAGGCCCTTCGGCCCAGCGAGTCCGTGCCGACCAGCGATCCCCGCACACTAGCACTATCCTATACACACTAGGGACAATGTACATTTACAGCAAGCCAATTATCCTACAAGCCTGTACGACTTTGGAGTGTGGGAGGAAACCGAAGATCTCGGAGGAAACTCACACAGGTCATGGGGAGAACGTGCAAACTCTGTACAGACAGCACCCGTAGTCAGGATCGAAACTGGGGCTCCAGCGCTGCAAGTGCTGTAAGGCAGCAACTCTACAGCTGCGCCTCCGTGGGCAATGAAGAAGGTGAGTTTATTGGTCCCAATGACCATATCTTGATCATCAGTATTTTTAATGTTACAATTCAGTTGCTGAAGAAAGGTGTGATTGAGCAATTTGTTGGTTCACATTCATCATATCAAACAATTGCAAATTGAGTCCTTTCAAACTGACTGATCATGTTGTAAGCAGTATTAGAAGCCTCACTGTGGACAGAGAGAGAGTCCAGATACATTTTAACCTTGTTGACGACCGGAGGCAGCAGCATACCCAAACATTCATGGCCAAAATGGACATCGAATCTACCTTTTAGGTTTTGTTTTGCTTTTATTGTAAAATTGTCCATTTTGTTTGAGTTTAGCTTATTGTCCCATGTACCGAGGTACAGTGAAAAGCCTTTGTTGCATGCGAACCAGTCAGCGGATAGACAATACATGATTACGATCGAGCCGTGCGCAGTGTACAGATACATGATAAAGAGAACAAAGTGAATAATGTGTAGATAACTGTGCGGGTCAGGCATCTCTGGAGAAAAGGAAGAGGTGGCATTTCAAGTTGGACACTTTGGGTCTGAAGAAGGGTCTCGACCCGAAAAGTCGCCTATTCCTTTTCTCCGAAAATGCTGTCTCACCTGCTGAGTTATAAAGTGAATCATGTTTAGTGCAAGATAAAGCTTGTAAAGTCTGATCAAAGATAGTCCGAGGTTCACCAATGAGGTAGCTAGTAGCTCAGGACTCGGACTGTTCTCTAGTTGTTGATAGGGTGGTTCGGTTGCCTGATAACAGCTGGGAAGAAACTGTCCCTGAATTTTCATAGAATCATAGAATCATAGAAAATAGGTGCAGGAGTAGGCCATTCGGCCCTTCGAGCCTGCAACGCCATTCAATATGATCATGGCTGATCATCCAACTCAGTATCCTGTACCTGCCTTCTCTCCATACCCCCTGATCCCTTTAGCCACAAGAGCCACAATGAACTGGCCTCAACTACCTTCTGTGGCAGAGAATTCCACAGACTCACCACTCTCTGTGTGAAAAAAGATCTTCTCATCTCGGTCCTAAAAGACATCCCCCTTATCCTTAAACTGTGACCCCTTGTTCTGGAGTTCCCCAACATCGGGAACAATCTTCCTGCATCTAGCCTGTCCAACCCCTTAAGAATGTTGTAAGCCTCTATAAGATCCCCCCTCAATCTCCTAAATTCCAGCAAGTACAAGCCGAATCTATCCAGTCTTTCTTCATATGGAAGTCTCCCATCCCAGGAATCAGTCTGGTGAACCTTCTCTGTACTCCCTCTATGGAAAGAATATCTTTCCTCAGATTAGGAGACCAAAACTGTACGCAATACTCCAGGTGTGGCCTCACCAAGACCCTGTACAACTGCAGTAGAACCTCCCTGCTCTTGTACTCAAATCCTTTTGCTATGAATGCCAACATACCATTTGCATTCTTCACAGCCTGCTGCACCTGCATGCCTACTTTCAATGACTGGTGTACCATGACACCCAGGTCTCGTTGCATCTCCCCTTTTCATAATCGGCCACCTTTCAGATAATAAGCTACCCTCCTGTTTTTGCTGCCAAAGTGGATACCCTCACATTTATCCACATTATACTGCATCTGCCATGCATTTGCCCACTCACCCAGCCTATCCAAGTCACTTGCAGCCTCCTAGCATCCTCCTCACAGCTAACACTGCCCCCCAGCTTCGTGTCATCTGCAAACTTGGAGATGTTGCATTCAATTCCCTCATCCAGATCATTAATATATATTGTAAATAGCTGGGGTCCCAGCACTGAGCCTTGCGGTACCCCACTAGTCACTGCCTGCCATTCTGAAAATGACCTGTTTACTCCTACTCTTTGCTTCCTGTCTGCCAGTCAGTTCTCTATCCACATCAATACTGAACCCCCAATACCATGTGCTTTAAGTTTGTATGCTAATCTCTTATGTGGGACCTTGTCGAAAGCCTTCTGAAAGTCCAGATATAACACATCCACTGGTTCTCCTTTATCCACTCTACTAGTTACATCCTCAAAAAATTCTATAAGATTCGTCAGACATGATTTACCTTTCATAAATCCATGCTGACTTTGTCCAATGATTTCACCGCTTTCCAAATGTGCTGCTATCCCATCTTTAATAACTGACTAGCATTTTCCCCACTACCGATGTTAGACTAATTGGTCTGTAATTCCCCGTTTTCTCTCTCCCTCCCTTTTTAAAAAGTGAGGTTACATTAGCTGCCCTCCAATCCTCAGGAACTACTCCAGAATCTAAAGAGTTTTGAAAAATTATCACTAATGCATCCACTATTTCTGGGGCTACTTCCTTAAGTACTCTGGGATGCAGCCTATCTGGCCCTGGGGATTTATCGGCCTTTAATCCATTCAATTTACCTAACACCACTTCCCGGCTAACCTGGATTTCACTCAGTTCCTCCATCTCATTTGACCCCCGGTCCCCTGCTATTTCCGGCAGATTATTTATGTCTTCCATTGTGACGACAGAACCAAAGTAGTTATTCAATTGGTCTGCCATGTCCTTGTTCCCCAACATTTTGACAGAGTATTTTAGACTAATCTTGATTTGTGCTGTTATCTCCCACTAGAGCTGCTCTTCCACGAGGGCAAGATTAGACCATTTGAATGAAGGAACAACACTTCATGGTAAGTGAGCCTGGAATTAGTCCCCAATCTGTGTGGGAGAGCAAGGAAACCATGCACTTGTGGCGTTGTGCAGAGATGTAAGTGACAAGTTATTAGTTTACATTATTGGGGTTAGGTTAGGTAAGGGAGAGGCACAGCGAGACCTGGGTGCCCTTGTACACCGGTCACTGAAAGTTGGCGTGCAGGTACAGCAGGCAGTGAAGAAAGCTAATGGAATGTTGGCCTTCATAACAAGAGGATTTCAGTATAGGAGTAGAGAGGTTCTTCTGCAGTTGTATAGGGCTCTGGTGAGACCACATCTGGAGTATTGTGTACAGTTTTGGTCTCCTAATTTGAGGAAGGACATCCTTGTGATTGAGGCAGTGCAGCGTAGGTTCGCGAGATTGATCCCTGGGATGGCAGGACTGTCATAGGAGGAAAGATTGAAAAGACTAGGCTTGTATTCACTGGAGTTTAGAAGGATGAGGGGGATCTTATAGAAACATATAAAATTACAAAAGGACCGGACAAGTTAGATGCAGGAAAAAAAATTCCCAATGTTGGGCGAGTCCAGAACCGGGGGCCACAGTCTTAGAATAAAGGGGAGATTAAGACTGAGTGAGAAAAAACGTTTTCACCCAGAGAGTTGTGAAATAATGGAATTCCCTGCCACAGATGGCAGTGGAGGCCAAGTCACTGGATGGATTTAATAGAGAGTTAGGTAGAGCTCTAGGGGCTAGTGGAATCAAGGGATATGGGGAGAAGGCAGGTACGGGTTATTGATTGGGGACGATCAGCCGTGATCACAATGAATGGTGTTGCTGGCTCAAAGGGCCGAATGGCCGCCTCCTGCACCTTTTTTCTTTGTTTTCTATGTATTGAACCCTTTATGAGTGATTGAGGATTGAAATCGTATGAACTAAAGAGCATTTTATGATTTGAATCCAAGATTTTATTCAAGAGCTAAATTTAATACTAGTCCCTATTGTTATTTCATATGCCTGGATGGATCTCCCAATCTACCCCGGTGTGGTCCTTGCACTTTTTTTGCCTGTACTTTCTGTATAGTTGCAACACTATCCTGCTTGGGCAGCTTACAAACCAGCGGTGTATAATTTCCAGTAACTCCTGCATTCCTTTCCTCCCCATCCTCTCTTCCCTTCCACGACCCCCCCCCCCCCCCCCCATTCCCTCCTTCCCCACCCTTGTCATTCTACTAGTTCCACTGTTCGCACCCTTGTATCCCTCTCGTTAGCACATCTTCCCCAGCCAACAATGGGCCATTATGGACTCTGCCTTTCCTGAGGTCAACTGTTTTGTTCTGGCCTATTCTATCTTCCAGTCCAAAGAAGGATCCCAACCCGAAACGTCTCCGATTCCTTCTCTCCAGGGATGCTGCCTGACCTGCTGAGTTACTCCAGCACTTTGTATCTATCTTCGGTGTAAACCGGTATCTGCAGTTCCTTCCTACACATTATATTCTGCACTCCTTCCTTTGCCATTTGCACTATCTGTTGTGCTCATACACGGTATGATTGCCCTCATGTGTGTTATGGTTTGCTTGGACAGCACACAAAGCAAAGATTTTCACTGTACCTCGGTACACAGACAAAAATGAACCAATACCAATATTATTTATCGTATTTCCTCTGGACAGTGAACTCCAGTGAGGTTTTGGCCATTGACTATTGCTGCTTTGAGTTTACAGTGTGGCAGTTAGACTGTTGAATTTTTGTAGATAAAATGTAAAACCATTTATGGAATTAATGAATGGTTATTGCTCCCAGTTTAAAACTATACAGCGTGAACATGAGGAAGTAGCTTTTTGCTTCTACATACCTCGTGACACTTATTATTTGGGCAAATGTTGAATGCGTTTTACTTTTTTTCTAAATTAAAATAAAATTTAATTAGGGTAAATGAAAAATCAAATCTGAATGACAATCTTAAGTTATTTGTCAGTAAATAGTAAGAATAAAGGTTTATACATTTGCTTTACAGATAGGTTTTCAGTGAATCACATACTTATATTTGTTCATGCCAGTGAGCAGCACGGTGGCGCAGCTGCCTTACAGCGCCAGAGACCCGGGTTCGATCCTGACTACGGGTGCTGTCTGCACGGAGTTTGTATGTTCTCCCTGTGACCTACGTGGGTTTTTTTTTTTGGGTGCTCCGGATTTCTCCCCCACACCAAAGACGTGCAGGTTTGTTGGTTAATTGGCTTCAGTAAAATTGTAAACTGTGTGTAGGATAGTGTTAGTGTACGGGGTGAGCGCTGGTCAGCATGGACTTGGTGGGCCGAAGAGCCTGTTTCTGTGCTGTATCTCTGAACTAAACTGGACCTGCATGGTCACAGTACAAAACATTCCTTGCCATTATAGGTTAATATTCCAAGTTAAATTAGGCATGGGAACGTTCTCACCGATAGAGCCAGAGGTGCTGTGATATCTTTGCTTGTAGCACCCACAAGTGGTGAAGGGGAAAACTGCAGCAGTTTGGAATACATGTGAGATATGGGCTTGGTAAAAGTGATTTTATGCCAGAATAAGTATGACCATATGTCAGTAGGAGATCAACGCCCAACTAAATTACTCCTTCAAATTTATGATCAGCAGACTACTCTTATGATCATAAATTCCCTGTCTCTACGATGAATATTGAGTCATAGTCATAAAGCGTGGAAGCATGCCCTCTGGCCCAACTTGCTCACACCAGCTACACTAGCCCCAGCTGCTTGCGTTTGCTCCTTATCCCTCCAAACCTGTCTTATCCATGGAGCTGTCCAAATGTTTTATTTTAATATTTGATATTTTAATTATTAAAACCTGCCTCAACTACCTCCTCCAGCAGCTCGTTCCATACACCCACCACCCTTTGCATTAAAAAGAAAGTTCTCCCTCAGGTTTCTATTAAATCTTTGTCCTCTCACCTTGAACTCATGCCCTCTGGTTCTTGATTCCCCTCCTCTGGGCAAAGGACTCTATCTATTCCTCTCATGATCTTAACACCGCTATAAGATCACCCATCATCCTCCTGCGCTCCAAGGAATAAAGTTCCAGCCAGAATCTAACGGTGCCTGTTACTTACTCGTCATTACTGATTCATATTAATAAACTCATACAAACACCAACACAGTGACGCAGCTGGTAGTACTGCTGCCTCACAGCACCGGAGTCCCAGCTTGGACCCTGACCTTGGCTGCTGTCAGTGTGGTTCACACATTCTCCCTGCGACCATGTGCGTTTCCTCCGGTTTCTTATCATGTCCCGAAGACGTGCAGGTTTGTAGGTTATTTGGCCTCTGTAAATTGTCTCCAATGTGTAAGGAGCGCATGTGAAAGCGGGATAACGTAGAACTAGTGTGAATGGGTGATCGATCGTTGGCATGGCAGAGGTGTGTAGGAAGGAACTGCAGATGTTGATTACTTGTGAGAGGATTTTGAGTTTAGGAGCAAGGAGGTCCTACTGCAGTTGCACATGGCCCTGGTGAGACTGCACCTGGAGTATAGTGTGCAATTTTTGGTCTCCCAATTTGTGGAAGGACATTCTTGCTATTGAGGGAGTGCAGCGTAGGTTCACCAGGTTAATTCCCGGATGGAGGGAATGACATATGATGAAAGAATGGGTCGACTGGGCTTGTATTCGCTGGAATTTAGAAGGATGAGAGGGGATCTCATAGAAATATATAAAATTGTTTGAGGATTGGGCAGGCTGGATTCAGGAAAAATGTTCCCCGTGTTGGGGGAGTCCACAACCAGGGGTCATAGTTAAAGAGTAAGGGATAAGCCGGAATGGGGTACTGATTTTGGATGATCAGCTATGATATTGAATGGCGGTGCTGGCTCAAAGGACCGAATGGCCTAGTCCTGCACCTATATTCTATGTTTCTATGTTTCTAAACCGAAGATAGACACAAAATGCTGGAGTAACTCAGCGACAGGCAGCATCTCTGGTTGGAAGGAAAGGGTGCATTTCAGGTCGAGACCCTTCTTCAGACTATCAGGGGAGAGGGAGATACAGAGATAAGGAGGTGTAAGGTGTTAAAACGAGACAAAGGGGATGGAGGTCAAGGAAAATATAGAATAGATCATAGTTAGCTAGGAGAAGGTAACAACAAAGCAAACAGAGATAAAATATAAACGAGGACAGTCAGACTGGCCGGATAACTGGGAAAGGGGGAGGGATGGAGAGACAGGGAAAGCAAGGGATACTTAAAGTTAGAGAAATCAGTGTTCATACCGCTGGGGTGTAAGCTGCCCAAGCAAAATATGAGGTGTTGTTCCTCCAATTTGTGCTGGGCCTCATTCTGACAATCGAGGAGGCCCAGGACAGAAAGGTCAGGGTGGGAATGAGAGGGGGAGTTAAAGTGTTTAGCAAACGGGATATCAGGTAGGTTTAGGTGGACTGAGCGGAGGTGTTAGCGAAACAATCTCCGAGCCTGTTTTGGTCTCATCGATATACAGGAGTCCACACCTGCATTCAAAAGAGAGTTAGATCAAGCTCTTGGGGCTAGCGGAATCAGGGGATTTGGAGAGAAGGCAGGAACATGGTAGTGATTGGGAATGATCAGCCGTGATCACATTGAATGGTGGTGCTGGCTCAAAGGGCCAAATTAAAAAAAGAGTCAAAAGAGTCAAAAGAGTTTATTGTCATGTGTCCCTGACAGGACAATGAAATTCTTTCTTTGCATAGCACAACAGAACATAGTAGGCATTGACTACACTTATATACTTAAATACACACATTAATTAATAAATTAATAAAGTGCAAATAACAGATGGAGGGGTATTAATGTTCAGAGTTTTGTCCGAGCCAGGTTTAATAGCCTGATGGCGGTGGGGAAGTAGCTATTCCTAAAGGTAGCAGGGAGATGAGTGTGTGGCCAGGGTGGTGTGGGTCCTTGATGATGCTGCCAGCCTTTTTGAGGCAGCGACTGTGGTAGATCCCCTCGATGGAAGGAAGGTCAGAGCCGATGATGGACTGGGCAGTGTTTACTACTTTTTGTAGTCTTTTCCTCTCCAGGGCGCTCAAGTTGCCGAACCAAGCCACGATGCAACCGGTCAGCAAGCTCTCTACTGTGCACCTGTAGAAGTTAGAGAGAGTCCTCCTTGACAGACCGACTCTCCGTAATCTTCTCAGGAAGTAGAGGCGCTGATGAGTTTTCTTAATAATTGCATCTGTGTTCTCGGACCAGAAAAGATCTTCACAGATGTGCACGCCCAGGAATTTGAAGCTCTTGACCCTTTCAACCATCGACCCATTGATATAAACAGGACTGTGGGTCCTCATCCTACTCCTTCCAAAGTCCACAATCAGTTCCTTGGTTTTGCTGGTGTTGAGGGCCAGGTTATTGTGCTGGCTCCATATGGACAGTCGCTCGATCTCTCTTCTGTACTCCGACTCATCCCCATCAGTGATACGTCCCACAACAGTGGTGTCGTCAGCGAACTTGATGATGGAGTTCGCACTATTACTGGCTACGCAGTCATGAGTATAGAGTGAGTACAGCAGGGTGCTGAGCACGCAGCCTTGAGGTGCTCCCGTGTTGATTGTTATCGAGGCTGACACATTTCCACCAATACGAACAGACTGTGGTCTGTGAATGAGGAAGTCGAGGATCCAATTGCAGAGGGATGCGCAGAGACCCAGTTCTGCGAGTTTGGTAACCAGCTTGGAGGGGATGATTGTGCTAAATGCTGAGCTGTAGTCAATGAATAACAGCCTGACATATGAGTTTTTGTTGTCCAAGTGGTCCAGAGCGGAGTGGAGGGCCAGCGAGATCGCGTCCACCGTTGATCTGTTGTGGCGGTAAGCGAACTGCAGTGGGTCCAGGTTTTTGTCAAGGTAGGAGTTGATTTGCGCCATGATCAACCTCTCGAAGCACTTCATCACCACTGGCGTTAGTGCCACAGGTCGATAGTCATTGAGGCACGTCACCTTGCTCTTCTTGGGCACCGGTATTATTGATGCCCTTTTGAGGCAGGTGGGAACCTCAGACCTCAGAAGTGACAGGTTGAAAATGTCCGTAAAAACTCCAGCCAGTTGGTCCGCACAGGTTTTTAGAACACGACCAGGTATGCCATCAGGTCCAGACGCTTTTTGAGGGTTCACCCCTCTGAAGGATTTCCTGACGTCGGCCTCTGTGACTGAGACTGAAATACCATCACAGCGAATGGGGGCTCGGGAAGGCACATCGGTGTTCTCCCTATCAAAGCGTGCGTAAAATGCATTGAGCTCATCAGGGAGTGATGTATCGCCGACATCCGAGCTGCCTCCTGGTTTCGCCTTGTAGGAGGTGATTGCATTCAGTCCCCGTCACAGCTGTCAAACATCTGTCTCATCCTCCAGCTTGGAGCAGAACTCCCTTTTGGCCATTTGGATGGCCTTACCAAGGTCGTATCTGGACTTCGTGTAGACCACTGTATCATCAGACATGAATGCCCGGTGTCTGGTCTTCAGAAGAGTGCGGATCTCACAGTTCATCCAAGGTTTCTGATTGGGAAACACTCAGAAGGTTTTTGTAGGGATGCAGTCCTCCACACATTTCTTAATGAAGTCTGTAACGACTGTGGCGTATTCATTCAAGTCCGTTGCCGAGTTCTTGAACATTGCCCAGTCTACAGACTCCAAACAGTCCTGCAGTTCTTCCTCTGCCCCCCCCCCCCCCCCCCCCCCCACCCCCTCGACCAGCTCTGTACTGTCCTCACCTCTGGGGGTGCGCTCTTTAATTGCTGCCTGTTGGCAGGAAGAAGCAGCACCGCAGTGTGGTCGGATTTACCGAAGTGAGGGCGAGGGATAGAGCGGTAGGCATTCTTGATGGTGGTGTAGCAGTGGTCGAGGGTGTTTGGTCCTCTGGTGCAGCAGGAGACATGTTGGTGGAAGTTAGGGAGCGATTTCTTGAGGTTTGCCTTATTGAAGTCCCCAGCAATGGTGGTAAAAGCCTCGGGGTAAGACGTCTGGTGTTTGTTGACCACGGCGTGCAGCTCCTCCAGTGCCAGACGGGCGTCTGCCTGGGGTGGGATGTGGACGATGGAGTCAGGATGATGGAGGTGAATTCCCTCGGAAGGTAGAAGGGACGGCACTTCACCGCCAGATGTTCGAGATGTGGAGAAAAGGAGTTGGACAGGACTGCCACGTCTGAGCACCACGCAGAGTTGACCACGAGGCAGACGCCCCCTCCTCTCCCTTTCCCCGATGCCAGTGTACGGTCCATGCGGTGGATGGAGATCCCTTCAGGCTGGACCGCTGAGTCTGGGGAGCTGGGGGTGAGCCATGTCTCCGTGAAACAGGACACAGAGCATTCCCTCAGCTCCCTTTGATAAAGCAGTCTTGCCCTTAAGTCCTCCACTTTATTTTCAAGGGACTGTACATTGGCCAGTGGGATAGTAGGGAGAGGGGGCCGAAGTCCCCTGCGCTTCAGTCTGACCTGAAGTCCTGCCCGCCGGCCACGTTTCCGGACACAATGGAGGCTTCCCCTTTGTTTCCAGGTACTGGGTTTCCTGAGCCTGCTGTTTCTGCGGACCTGCGCTGGAACGGGGATTCCCTCACAGACGGCAGCTCCAGCCCCGTAACGAACGGGGCCTACTCCTGCACCTATTGTCTAGGTTTCTATGTATCTATGAACAGCAGATACAGTAGATGAGGTTGCAGGAGGTACAAGTGAACCTCTGCCTCACCTGAATAGACTGTTGGGGTCCTTGGACGGAGTCAAGGGAGGAGGTCAAGGGACAGGTGCTGCATCTGCTGTGGTTGCAGGAGAAAGTACCTGGGGAGGGGATGAAGGGACGAGTTGACCAGGGAGTTGCGGTGGGAACGCTCTCTGTGGAAAGCGGAAAGGGGTGGAGATGGGAAGATGTGGGCAGTAGTGAGATCCCGTTGGAAATGGCGAAAATGTCAGAGGAGTATGCGACGGCTGATGGAGTGGAAGGTGAGGACAAGGGGGACTCTGTCCCTGTTGCGACTGGGGGGGGAGGGGGAGCAAGTGCGGAGTTCTGATATCGAGCAGACCCAAGTGAGGGCCTCGTCTATGACGGAAGAGGGGAGCCCCTGTTCCCTGAAGAATGAGGACATCTCAGGTGTCGTGGTATGGAACACCTCATCCTGTGCGCAGATGTGGTGTAGATGGAGGAATTGGGAGTTGGGGGATAAAGTCTTCACAAGAAGCAGGGTGGGAAGAAGTTATCGTCTAGATAGCAACGGGAGTCAGCAGGTTGCTTATAAATGTCAGTCGATAGTCTGTCTCCTATGATGGAGACGGTGAGAAATTAATTCAGTGGGACATGAACAAGCAGAGACATTGGGTCTGCCAGGGCAGTTGCGTTTATGGATTTTGGGGAGAATGTAAAACCGGGCCGTGCGGGGCTGGGCAACGATGAGGTTGGAGGATTTGGATGGCAGACTGCCGGAACTGATCACATCAGAAATGGTGTATGAGGTTAAGGCTAGGTGCTCGTCAGTGGGGTCATGGTCCAAGGATAAGCAGGAGGAGGTGTCAGAGAGTTGGCGCCTGGCCTCGGCCTGGTAGAGGTCAGTGTGCCAGACTCCCTTGTCGGCGGGTTTGATTATAATGTCAGGGTTGCTGCAGAGTGAGCGGAGGGCTGTACGTTGAGAGGGGGTGAGGTTGGAATAAGTAAGGGGAGTGGAAAAGTGAGGACAGTTGATGCCACAAGTCTACAGAGGGTAGAGGGCCGTCTGGGGGAGTCCAAGAAGAGGGGGACCGGTGGAGACGGGGTCGTCCCCATCCCCTTTCACATCCCATTTTCACACCTTACACTTCCTTATCTCTATATCTCCCTCTCCCCTGACTCAGTCTGAAGAAGGGTCTCGACCCGAAACATCATCCTTCTATCCAGAGGTGCTGCCTGTCCCGCTGAATAAAGGGCCTGTCCCACTTTCCCGAGTTACTCACGAATTCTCCTGAGTTTTCCCCTTGATTCAAACTCGGAGAATGTCCGTAGCGAGTCCGTAGGAGTCCGTAGCGAAGCCGTAGGAGTCCGTAGATATATCGTAGCGGCTCGTTATGCCAGTCGTAGGTACTCGGGGCATCAAGTAAGTCGGGACATTTTTTTCCCGCATGACAAAAAATTCCACGAGTAAAATGATAGTCGGGAGGAGGAGTTCGTAGATCTCAAAAATCTTGATTTATTTTTAAGGTCCTTTCAACTCGGCAGAGGACTCGGCACTTTGTGTCCATCTTCCGAGGGCAGAAGTGCCTGTTTTCGAGCCTTATCTTTAAACTTAATACAAAGTTTAATCACCAGTGGATTTCTCCATGTGCAGTAGTCAGTGGAGTGGGTGGGTGGTGAGGCCTCAGATGCCCACCTGAGAGTGATTCAGACCATGCATCAGCGCTGAGCCACACGCACCTCACCAGGGGCACAGACGGCTGGGTTATCACCTGGTTGCTCACACTTCGCAAGTCAGCATGGAGGAGGAATTAGGGATGGAGCATCTGTGTCAGAGCCACGGGGATGAGCTGCACGATGATGCAGGGCCAAGGCAATAAGGAGCAGAGCGCGCCGTGATTTATCTACCTCCGCAATCGCAGAGTTTGCTGCCACCTGCATCCTTCCTCCGCTCCCCTGATCAGTGGCACCGTTGCCCCTGTCTCTGGCATACAATGGGTGATGCCAGACTCCACCGATTCCCCCCCATCACCGGCCCTCTCCCCCAGAGCACACAAAGGAGTTGACGATGTCCAAAGAACAGAAAGATGGGCCACATCACAATCAGTGTTTGCCAGCACGGGGCCTGTACTCACTGGACTTTAGAAGAATGAGGGGGAACCTCATGGAAACGTACCAAATAGTGAAAGGCCTGGATAGAGTGGATGTGGAGAGGATGTTTCACTAGTGGGAGAGTCGAGGACTAGACGTCAGAACCTCAGTATTAAAGGACGTTCCTTTAGGAAGGAGATGAGGAGACATTTCTTGAGTCAGAGGGTGGGAATCTGTGTTCATTGCCACAGATGGCTTATTCAATGGATATTTTTAAGGTGGAGATAGAAACATAGAAAAATAGGTGCAGGAGAGTGGGCCATTCAGCCCTTCGAGCCCACACCACCATTCAAAATGATCAGGGCTGATCATCTAAAATCAGTATCCCGTTCCTGCATTTTCCCCATATCCCTTGATTCCTTTGGCCTTAAGAGCTAACTACATCGAAACATAGACTCTCTCTTGAAAACATCCAGTGATTGGCCTCCACAACTGCCCTGTACAACTGCAGTAGGACCTCCTTGCTCCTAAACTCAAATCCTCTCGCAATGAAAGCCAACAAACCATTAGCTTTCTTCGCTGCCTGTTGTACCTGCACACCTTGGTCTCGTTGCACCTCCCCTTTTCCTAATCTGACACCCATTCAGACAATATTCTGCCTTCCTGTCCTTGCCACCAAAGTGGATCACCTCACATTTATCCACATTAAACTGCGTCTGCCATGCTTCTGCCCACTCACCCAACCTATCCAAGTCACCCTGCAGCCTCATAGCATCCTCATCGCAGCTCACACGGCCACCCAGCTTTGTAGCATCCGCAGACATGGAGATGTCACATTTAATTCTCTCGTCTAAATCAGTAATATATATTGTAAATAACTGGGATCCCAGCACCGAGCCTTGCGGCAGTCCGCTAGTCACTGCCTGCCATTCTGAAACGGACAGGCCCTTCGGCCCACCGGTCCGCGCCGACTAGCGATCACCCCGTACACTAGCACTATCCCACACATGAGGGACAATTTACAATTTTATCAAAGCCAGTGAACTTACATACCTGTACAACTTTGGAGTGTGGGAGCCATTTCAGATTTGCTCCAGGCAGGTAGGTTTAGCACAAACATAGACACAAAATGCTGGAATTACTCAGCGGGACAAGCAGCATCTCTGGAGAGAAGGAATGGGAGATGTTTTGGGACAAGAGCAGGCCGATGGTTAGACCAAACTCTGAAATAAAATAGCAGCAGGAAAATCTACCCGCACGCTAACTACTTATTCTGCCGCGCTGAGGCCAGGCGCCAGCTCTCGGACACCTCCTCAAACCTACCCCCTTGACCACAACCCCACAGACAAACACCAGGCCACCATCACCAAGACAGCTGAAGAAGGGTCCCGACCTGAAACGTCATCTATCCACGTTCTCCACAGATGCTGCCTGACCCGTTGAGTTACTCCAGCACCTTGTGTCTTTTATTGTAAATCAGCATCTGGAGATCTTGGTTTCTATATTTATTCTTTTGTTTTTTTAAATAAATTAGTCTGTAAGTTGCAAAGCAATAGATAATGTGCATCATGTTAAACCAGAACACACAGTCTATCTTCCATTAAAGCACCATCACGTTCTTGATTCCAGGAGGGTTTAATATTTTAAAACAGCTGACACAGGTTTAAGGTGAGGCGGGAAAGATTTAATAGGAAACTGAGGGGTAACTTTTTCACACAAAGGGTGGTGGTTGTACGGAACGAGCTGCCGGAGGAGGTAGTTGAGGTAGGGACTCTCGCAACGTTTCGGAAACATTTAGACAGGTACTTGGATGGGACAGGTTGAAAAGGATGTGGGCCAAACGCAAGCAAGTGGGACTAGTGCAAATGGAACAAGCTGGTCAGTGTGGGCAAGATGGGCCGAAGGGCCTGTTTCCACACCGCATGACTCTAAGATTTACGGCACAAACGTTCTAATATTGAATGTGGATTCTTAACTCGTAGAATATATTAATTTGCACAGCCATTACTTGCAAGATGTCATACGTATCATGCACAAATCGTACCAAACATGCCATTTATTTGCTATTAATTGCGCGCGGTCTTGTAATATTTCCTACATTTATTGTTCTGTTTATGTAAACACAATAAATATCCTCGCTAGTAAAAGATTCAACTTTAATAAGGATATATTTCATATTATTTAACAGGTTATTTTAAACCAGGGATATATATGGATTTATTATAGGCAGGAAATGCATTTTGTGCCTTATACCTGATCTGGGAAGGAATTGTTCACTTCAATAAGAAGCTTTGGCTCATTCGGACTGAGATGGTCTTACAATATTGAAGTCAATGCAGTCCCCTCCCCCTACACTTTCAGCTGAAGAAGGGACCCGGCCCAAATTGTCATCCATCGAAGCACCTGGAGAAAACGCACGTGGTCACGGGGGAAACGTGCAAACTCCGTACAGACAGCACCCGTAGTCAGGATTGAACGCGGGTCTCTGGCGCTGCGAGGCAGCAACTCTACCGCTGCACCCACCGTGCTCCCCACGATCCTACAAAACCATTCGTAAAGAGGCACTCCCAACAGTCAAGGACGATGTGCATCTCAATTAATTTCATTTTAAAGAAGAAACCAGGTGATCTGCTCATTAATTGGTGTTAATGAGAATATACTGTGAATGGATGACTTGTCATTCAGCAGAGGTTCCAGAATCGTTCGTTGCCTTTAAAATGCTCTGGGATGTTCTGAGTAATTGAGAGACACGATATAAATGCAAATACTGTCGTTCTTTCTCCCCTCATGGAAAGAGAGAGTTAATTGCTGTAATTTGTCTAAAAGTTGGCTGAAACTACTGCAATTTTCTTTAACGCTTTTCTGAGCCTTAGTTGAGTTGAGTTTAGTTTAGAGATACAGGGCCTTCGGCCCACCAAGTCTGTGCCGACCAGCGATCGCTGCACATTAACACTATCCTACACAGACTGGCCACAATGTGCACTTAGACCAAGCCAATTAGCCTACAAACCTGGACGCCTTTGGAGTGTGGGAGGAAACCGGAGATCTCGGAGAAAACTCACGCGGTCATGGGGAGACCGTACAGACAGCAGCCGTAGTCGGGATCAAACGTCCGGGGTCTCTAGCGGTGTAAGGCAGTAACTCTACCGCTGCGCCACCGTGCCACCCCAATGAGAAAATATAGCCTCGTCAGCTCAGTGACCATAGTAAATCACTAAATAGCTTTTACACCAAAATAATATATAATAACCAGATTAAATAAACGAATGACCACAATACTAGTGCTAAAAAAAACACAAATTTCTTAGTGCAAGCAAAGACAGTCCATTTGCCTTTGTGAGGATGCTGATATGAAAGGTCCAGCCTAGTCATACAGAACAGAAACAGGCCCTTTAACTCAACTTGTCCAGACTGACCAAGATGCTCCATTTTAGCTAGCCTCATTTTCCCATACAAACACAAGGTCGACCTTGCAACTCCGATCCAATGTCGTTGCCAGGACAACCGGCCTTTATGGCCACGATAAGACTCTACACTTTTAGCGACTTTGGACTTGAATCCCACAAATGGTGCACCGCCTTGGTGACATGTATCACTCTTACACTCTTGTATTGATGTACGATTGTACCTGTGCACAGGAAGATTTTTCTTTAACTGTTTCCTGAGCCTTAGAAAATAGCCTCTCTGGCCACGCTGCGGTAGAGTTGCTGCCTTACAGCGCCAGAGACCCGGATTCGATTCTGACTACGTGGTGCTTGCTACACAGAGTTTGTACGTTCTCCCTGTGACCTGCGTGGGTTTTCTCCAAGATATTCGCTTTCCTCCCACACTCCAAAGATGTACAGGGTTGTAGGTTAGTTGGCTTGGTATACATGTGTAAGTATAAACTTGTCCCTTTGTGTAGATGATATGTGTATACACCTTTAATTGATAGTGACGATGTCCATGCTAACCACCCCCCCACCAGTTAGTATAATTGTAACCCACACACCCCTAGCTCTCTCTCTAGTGATCGTGACAGACCACATACAGCTAGGGCAATAATGTATGTTCATTAAGGTAGTAAAGATCCAATGGTGTCCGTGAACCTCCTTTACATGGTGTCAGAAGTGGGATAAGTGTGAACTACGGATCTGCATCAACCCTAAGGACTTGAACTTGGCCATCAAGCGCCCGCATTATCCTATACGGACGGTGGAGGATGTTGCTGCACAGGTCGGACCTGCCACTGTGTTCTCGGTTCTTGATGCCAAGAGTTTGTTCTGGCAGATACCTCTGGACGAGCGATCCTCGCACCTGACGACCTTCAGCACGCCTTTCGGCAGGTATCGCTTCCTCCGCATGCTGTTTGGGATCAACTCTGCCAGTAACTGTTTGCCGGGCTCCCGTGTGCCATCATTGTCGACGACATCCTGGTTTACGGGAAGAATGTCGCTGAGCACGACCACCACCTTCGCCAGGTGCTGCAGCGGGCCTGAGAACCCAACCTGAAGCTCAACCCGAAGAAGTGCCGGTTCCGGGTCCCTGAGGTCACCTACGTGGGGCATGTCTTCACAGCTTCGGGGCTGAAGCCCGACCCGCAGAAGACGGCCGCTATATCCGAGATGCCTGCACCTGCCAACGTGCCTGGCCTACAGCGCTTCCTGGGCATGGTCAACTACCTGGGGAAGTTCATCCCCGACCTGAGTGAACTGAGCGCCCCTCCGATGAACCTGGTGAAAAAGGACACTGCCTGTGCTTGGTTCCCGCAACACCAGAAAGCATTTGACACCCTCAAATCCAAGCTGATCAGCATGCCAACGCTGAAGTACTTTGACCTCTATCGGTCTCACGTGTGATGCATCTAAGTTTGGCCTCGGGGCCGCCTGCCTGCAGATCCATGACAGGGTGCAACTGCCTGTATCCTACGCGTCCGCACAATGACGTCCGCTGAACAACGCTTTGCCCAGATTGATAAGGAGCTGCTGGCTGTTGTCTTTGCCTGCTCTAAATTCAAGGACTATATCCTGGGCACCTGCTTCACTATTGAAACGGACCACCAGCCTCTGGTCACCATCCTCAACAAGCCGATACACGTGGCCTCCTCCCGGCTCCAGCGCATGATGCTCCAGCTACAACGCTTCACTTTTACTGTGGTTTATCGCAAGGGCAAGGACATGTTTGTTGCTGACACGCTGTCTCGGGCGCCTCTCTCATCCACAACCCGACATCCATACGAGGTGTCCGATCTGATAGTCCTAAACGTCAATTTCGTGCCCTCCGGTCAGTTGAAGTCCCTGGCCAAGCACACGGCGGCTGACGCTTCGCTACAGCAGCTGGCCGCGATCATCAAGCAGGGTTGGCCAGACCGCCGTTCTTCCCTGCCGGCCGCAGCGGTGCCTTACTTCTTGGTTCGTGACGAGTTGGTGCTGCGTGATGGTGCGATTGTGAAGGGGCACAAGGTGGTGGTGCCCGAAGCACTACGGGAACAATACTTCGAAACCGCTCATCGTGGCCATCCCGGGGCCGAGGCGACCCTTTCTGTCGCTCAGAGCCAGTTCTTCTGGCCCGACATGCCTCGCTACTTCCGGGATAGGGTCTCCGCGTGCCCTACCTGTAACAGCCTCGCTCCACAGCAACAGCGGCAGCCGCTCCTGCAGCAGCCAGCTGCTAACCTGCCCTGGTCTGCGCTAGCAACCGACATCTTCGAGTGGCACGGAAAGCACTTCCTGGTGCTTGTCGACTCTTACTCCAGCTGGTTTGAAGTTGACCAGCTCCACTCCCTCTCTTCCTCCCTCATCGAGAAGCTACGACGCCACTTTGCCACCAGCGCCGAGTTCCGTGCTTTTGCCGAACGATGGAACTTTCGTCACTACACCAGCAGCCCGGAATACTCGCAGAGCAACGGCCTGGCCGAGCGCGCGGTCCGCAGTGCTAGAGGATTGTTGGAACGTTGCTGCCTATCCCGCTCCGACATCTACCTGGCCCTGCTGAATATCCGCAACATCTCCCGCGACCATGCCTTGGGTTTCCCGGCTCAGCGACTCATGTCCCGTGTCACGCGGCCCACGGTCCCGGTGTCTCAACAGTCCCTGTCTCCCTCTGTCCTTAAACCTGCCTTGGTCCAGAAACACATTGCCCTTAAACACGGTATACAGAAGCGTTCCCACGACAGGTCCTGCCGTGTCCTCCGCCCTCTTCTCCCCGGCCAGGTTGTCCGTTTGAGGTCCATTTCTGGCCGCTCCAGCTGGCCGTGGTCGTCGGTTCTGCCGGCTCCCCTCGTTCGTACCTTGTCAACCACGACGGCAAGGTGTACCGCCGGTCCTGCCAGCATCTCCGGCTCGTGAACGAGCCTCTCCCTCCCTTGGCGACTCCGTATGGCCCCCCACTGCCACTTTCGCGGCCTAGCGCCTTGCCCGTTCCTCTCCCCAGTTGTCCTTCTCCTGTCCGTCTTCTGCCTGCGGTCCCGCTTTCTCCGGCTTCCTCGCCCTCCTCTTCGCCGTCCCCCCCCCCCCCCCCTGATGCCTTAATTGCCCAGGGGTTCTCCTGTCCGTAGCCCCCACCATGCCCCGGCGTCGTTCCCGCTTGTTCCCGTCGGGGAAGGAGGTGATGGCGAGGTTCGGACCCGGTCTGGTCGTCTGGTCAGGCCGCCGGTCCGTTACGGCGATTACGTGTGATTCTGCATTCCCGTGCTTTACTGTTTGCATTTACCCTAGTGCATGAGACGTGGTCGCCCTGTCACTCACTGTTTGTTTTTGTAGAGGAAGGATGTAGATGATATGTGTGTACACCTTTAATTGATAGTAACGATGTCCATGCTAACCACTCCCCCACCAGTTAGTATAATTGTAACCCACACGCCCCTAGCTCGCTCTCTAGTGATCGTGACAGACCACATGCAGCTAGGGCAATAATGTATGTTCATTAAAGTAGTAAAGATCCAATGGTGTCAGTGAACCTCATTTACACTTTGAACGTACAAACTAAGGTCATAAGGTCAAAAGTGATAGGAGCAAAATTAGGCCATTTGGCCCATCTGATCTACTACGCTATTGAATTCACTCATTCATTGAAGAAGGTCATAACGTCATAAGGAATAGTAGAATCAGGCCATTCAGCCCATAAGTCTCTCCGTCATCCAATCGCAGCTGATCTATCTCTCCCTCCTAACCCCATTCTCCTGCCTTCTCCCCATAACCTCTGACACCCGCACTAATCAAGAATCTATCTATCTCTGCCTTAAAATTAATGTGCGGGGATCGCTGTTCAGTGCGGACTCGATGGGCCGAAGGGCCTATTTCCGAGCTGTATTTCCAAACTAAACAAAACCATACTAATTAATAGTGACTTTGGTAAATCATTACATAGCTTTTACTAAAAGGAGTATTTATCAATGAGCAGCTTAGTCAGAAGTGCATCATTATTTTTTCTAATCTCTTACATCTACGGAGATGCGTTTTTTTTCTGTATTGTATCTCCATCGCACTGCGGCCTAACATCGAGCAGTTGGTGGCCTTTGCTGGAGACCGACTTCGAGAGCTCCACCGCAGGAGCCTGTGGGACAACATCACAGAGGTCGCGATGCGTGTCGGGGATTGACTTTGGGACTACAACCACGGGACCCTGCGGACTTCAACATCGCGGAGCTCGCGGTCTCTGGTTAGAGACCGACTAACGGAACTCTGAGCTGCAGGAGTTTCGACCGCCCCGACGTGGGGGCTTCAATGCCTCAATGTGGGGGCTTCGATTACCGCGACGCGGAGGCTTCGACCGCCGGCTGTGGGAGCTTCGATTACCGCGATGCGGGGGCTTCGACCGCCGGCTGTGGGAGCTTCGATTACCGCGACGCGGGGGCTTCGACCGCCGGCTGTGGGAGCTTCGATTACCGCGACGCGGGGGCTTCGACCGCCGGCTGTGGGAGCTTCGATCTCCCCGACTGCGGATGGTTCGACTTCCCCGACCACGGGGAGTAAAAGAGGAAGATTGGACGTTATTGCCTTCCATCACAGTGAGGAACGTGGGGAATCCGCTGTGGTGGATGTTTATATTAACTTTTATGTAGTTGTGTGTCTTGTTGTTTTTGTTTTAGTACGGCTGTATGGTAATTCGAATTTGACTGTACCTTAATTGGTACACATGACATTAAACTGACCTTGAAAGCTTGAAACGTTAAAAGCTTTTATATTCCAGCAGAATATGGTGACTGGGTTATGTTTTTTAATTAGATTGTGAGCAAGTGCCACTTGCATTCATAGTTCAAGTTTCTTGTCCCGCTTAGTTCTGAGTATTAAATTGGCATTTTGCTGATTAAATCAATAGATCAATTGTAGTCTATCCATGACAAGCTCTCGTCCAGATCCTGCCAAGGGCCTTCCCCCTGACATATTAACTCAGTTTCTCTTTCCGTAGATGCTGCCTGACCTGCTGGGTGTTCCCAGCGTTTTCTGTTTTTATTTCAGGTTTTAAGCATCTGCAGATTTTTCAAAAGAACTTGCAAAATGACGTACTGCCTGGTTGGGGTTTAAAGGGCAGAAGTTAATTGCGGTAGAATTTCACATCTTGTCCAATTTATCCCAAGTCAGGTCCACACCACGTCTAAAGCAAAGTATATAAGTTTTTCCCTGGTGTGTAGGATAGTGATAGTGCAGGCTCAATGGGCTGAATTTCCGAATCTTGCTCATCAATTCATGTGATAAGAACAGAATTAAGACATTCAGCCCATCAGGTCTATTCCGCCATTTAATCATGGCTGATCTATCTCTCCCTCCTCACCCCATTCTCCTGCCATCTGACATAACCTCTGACACCCGTACTAATCAAGAATCTATGTATCTCTGCTTTAAAAATATCCACTGATTTGGCCTTCACATCCTTCTGTGGCAAAGAATTCCACAGATTCACTACCTTCCGACTAAAGAAATTCCTCCTAATCTCTTTCCTAAAAGAATGTCCTTTAATTCTGAGGCTGTGACCTTTGGTCCTAGACTCTCCCACTAGTGGAAACATCCTCTCCACATCCACTCTATCCAGACCTTTCACTTGTTGGTGCTCCTATGTCTTATGGCCATTTTATTCATGATAGTTGATGCTGACTCAATGGGCCAAAGGGCCTGTTTCCATGCTGTATGAAGGAGAGGAAAAAAGACCAGAAAAGTTCTTTAGAAACTAATTTTCACTGAAATCCTGCATACCAATTCACTCCCCAAGCAGTTAGATTCCACACTTGTTAGATTGCATTTTCAGTGGCAGGAGGCTTGCTTGGCACTAATTATCACCTGTCATGCTGATGAATATTCACATTGTCCTGATGCTCACAGCCTGTATTTTTTTATGCCATCTTTAGCAGGAACTTGTGGGCTCAGAACCCAACCAAGACCCTCTACCCTCTATGATAGCAGGCAGCCTTGGAAGCCTTACCCCACTACTCAAACCTCACGTCAAAAACCTTGGCGTGATATTTGACTCAGCACTGAAATTTGACAAATAAGTTAATGCCGTGGTAAAAGCTAGCTTCTTTCAGCTTCGGACGATAGCTAAAATAAAACAATTCCTCCAGTTTGATGACCTCGAAAAGATCATCCATACATTTATCTCCTCCCGCCTAGATTACTGCAACTCCCTTTACACTGGCATCAGCCAATCTTCCCTGTCCCGCCTGCAACTGGTCCAAAACGCCGCAGCGAGACTCCTGACGGGCACCCGAAAAAGGGACCACATCACCCCGATCCTGGCCTCTCTCCACTGGCTCCCTGTGCGGTTCCGTATAAATTTCAAGATCCTCCTCTTTGTCTACAAAGCCCTCAACGGGCTTGCCCCCACCTACATTAAAAGTCTTCTTACCCACTACACCACCTCCAGGTCCCTCAGATCGGCCGACTTGGGGTTGCTGAATGTCCCGCAGTCTAGGCATAAGCTCAGGGGCGACCGTGTCTTTGCGGTCGCAGCTCCTAGACTGTGGAACAGCATCCCCCTCCCCCTTAGAACTGCCCCTTCCATCGACTCCTTTAAGTCTAGACTAAAAACTTATCTGTACTCCCAAGCCTTTCCTAACGTCCTCTGAGCGAGGGCTATTTGTATATATGTATGTAGTTTGTTTGTGTATACTGTTCTTATAACAAATGTAAAGCACTTTGGTCAACGAGAGTTGCTTTTTAAATGTGCTATATAAATAAATGTGATGACTTGACTCTACTGAACCCTTCACAAGAACGACCATAGCTCATACAGGAGTGGGAAACAAAGATCTGCAGATGCTGGTTAATACAGAAAAGGACACAAAGTGTCGGAGTAACTGAGCAGGTGAGACTTTAGAGATACAGCATGGAAACAGGCCCTCCGCCCCACCGGGTCCAAGCCGGCTAGTGACCACCCCATACACTTGCTCTATCCTGCACTCTAGGGGCAATTTACAATTTACAATTTTACCAATTAATCTACAAATCTGTACGTCTTTGGAGTGTGGGAGGAAACCGGAGCACCCGGAGAAAGCACATGCGGTCACAGGGAGAACGTACAACTCCGTAGTGAGGATCGAACCCGGGTTTCTGGCGCTGTAAGGCAGCAACTCTACCGTCCCTCTGGCGAACAGGAGTTGGTGACATTTCGGGTCGAGAGCCTTCTTCAGACTGAGAGTCAGGGGAGAGAGAAACTAGAGGGTATGGAAAGGCTCTGAACAAATCAGGGTCCCAACCTAAAACGTCTCCTGGCCATTCGCTCCACAGATGCTGCCTGACCTTCCAGCACTCTGTGCGAGCCATTACACTGCTGTTCTCAAAGTAAATACCTTTAACATCCAGCAGAGGGTATCATTGCACCAGATATTTACAGTCTCTTGGTGAATTTTACCAAAGGAAGGAAGATTCATTCATCCATTCAGTTCAGAATCTATAAATCCTCAACAAATCTCAATATTTTATCACTTTGCTGATAAACTCCGTACTGATTTGGTGGTTTGCCCCCAGATCTCCGAAGATGGTTTAATTTGATTACATTTTTCTGACCAAAATCCAAATGGGCTATTACTCGGTAATAGAACAGATATATATATATATATATATATATATATATATATATACAGAGAGAGAGAGCAGACAGGGAGGGGCGGGGAATCCAAATGAGTAATGATGATTACTTTCAAAAGAAGAGTAGTTGAAAGAGTAGTTTCCAATTACTTTCAAAGAGTGGCAGAGAGGGCTGTAGGGAGCAGTCTGATAGAAATTCCAAAGTCGTTTTCTAACAAGCTACCCATGTACTGAGAAATTTAAAGCATGAAACTTTCTGTCCTGGCATGACACATTTCCAAATAGCATGGTTTTCTTTCATATAGATGGCTAATCATTTTTCTGGATGCTTTAACATTCGTAAGCAAAAGCAAGAATTGACTCGATTTCTTTCACACAAGTTTTTTTAAAGTTTTGTTTAGAGATGCAGAGCAGAAACAGGCCCTTTGGCCCACCTGGTGCACACTGACCAGCGATCCCCGCTCATTAACACTATCCTACACACATGGAACAAGTTGCAATTGCACCAAGCCAATTTACCATGGGCGGAAATCCCGGGGGGGGGGGGGGGGGGGGGGGGGGGGGCACGTCCCTCCCATCTTTTCAGAGGTGGGGGACAATCCCCCCCCCCCCATGTTTTGTAATCTGGATTTTAAAATTCGGTGAAAACAAAATATATTAAAAATCTCCGCTTTCCGCGAGACAGTGGGGATGGGACTGGTGATCGAGGGCGCCGATTGGACGAGAGAGGCGTCGGTCAGCAGGCAGTGGGGGGGGGGGGGGGACCATGATGATTCAGCGCGATAATTTGAGGAGGGAGGTGTCGGTCAGAGGCGGAAGTAGCGGGGTGGGACTGAGGATAGACCGCGGTGATTGGAGGAGGGAGACGTCCTGGTGGAGCAAAGATCACAGAGCGGAGCTTGAATCAGTCCGTTCGCGGGGCCTTTCATCGCCCGGCGCGGCTTAAAATCGGCCCCGGGATCTTCCACCGCCCCGCGGTCAAATTGCTGCATCGAGGCGATCGAGGCTCCCGATGTCGAAGCCCTCCCCGGGCAATGAAAAGCCCCGCGAACGGGCCGATTGAAGCCCCACGATTCGGGGCGGACGATGCTGCTGTTGGTGGAGTTCGGAGTCGGTCACCAACCAGGTCAGCTCCCGATGTTACCGTCCATGGCTGAAGCCTCCAAAGCCTCATATGCGCGTGTGTGTGTGTGTGTGTGCGCATAAGCGCGCTGCACTAAGAAATTGTGTCCCCCCCATGTTTTGATAGCGATTTCCGCCCCTGATTAACCGACAAACTTGTATCTCTTTGGAGTGTGGGAGAAACTGAAAATGTCAGACACAGGGAGAACGTACAAACTCCGTACAGGCAGTCGGAATCAAACCGGGGTCTCTGGCGCTGTAAGGCAGCAACTCTACCGCTGCGCCACCGTGCCGCCCTTACCTGGTTACCGGTTAAAAGTGTCAATATGCTGCACTAAATGAACATTAATTACATTTCATATCTACAATACATTTTGGAAACTAAGAACTGCAGATGCAGGTTAATTACACAAAAGGACACAAAGTGCTGGAGTAACTCAGCGGGCTAGGCAGCATCTCTGGGAAACATGGACAGGCGACGTTTCGGGTCCCTGGCAACATTCTCCTAAATCGTCCGTGCGTTCCTTCTCGTGTCGGAAGAATATTTTAGATTCTTTCCAAAAGCGATGTCAAGGCTTCCTATTTACAGGCCAATGCGAGACATAAAGTGATTTCACAACCCAGTCAATTGTCATTTAGGCACCTGTGATTATTTTAAAATAGAAAGGACCTGCTAACAGATGAATGATGTATATGTTAATCTTAATTAACGTTTACTAGAGAGAGAGAGAGTGAAAAATAATTTGCCTGTTAAAATGTCAATATGCTATACTAAATGAACGTTAATTATATTTCATATCTGAAGCCACCAGTTAATTTAGTAATATAAATTCTGGGCATGCCCAGAAATAATTTTATGCAACATGCCACAATGTGACAGATGGAATCGAGATTTCAGCCGGTTGGATAATTAACCTCTGGGAGGTCATACCAAGCTCAAATGCACCTGTTGGATGTAATGTTTGAACTTGTTTCTGGAGAGCAGTACACTATTGAGGCACAGCCCACACTGGGTCCACAGGAAGGTGGATGGCATTAAGGTCTTGCAGCTGGAGGGACCAGGATAACCTCTCAGTGGTATCGTCAACCCTTCAGAATTTAGACCGGTGATACAGCGTGGAAACAGATCCTACGGCCCACTGCGTCCGCGCCGACCAGCGATTACCCCGTACACTTGCACTACCCTGCATACTAGGGCCTTTTGCAATTTTTCACCAAGGGCAATTAACCTACAAACCTGTATGTCTTCAGAGTGTGAGAGGAAACCGGAGCCCCCGGAGAAAACCCACGCGGTCACAGGGAGAACGTAAACCAGACAGCATCCGCAGTCAGGATTGAACCCGGGTCTCGGGCAATGTAAGGCTTAGAAACATAGAAACATAGAAATTAGGTGCAGGACCAGGCCATTCGGCCCTTCGAGCCTGCACCGCCATTCAATACGATCATCCAACTCAGTATCCTGTACCTGCCTTCTCTCCATACCCCCTGATCCCTTCAGCCACAAGGGCCACATCCAACTCCCTCTTAAATATGGCCAACGAACTGGCCTAAAACTACCTTCTGTGGCAGAGAATTCCACAGATTCACCACTCTCTGTGTGAAAAACGATTTTCTCATCTCGGTCCTAAAAGACTTCCCCCTTATCCTTAAACTGTGACCCCTTGTCCTGGACCTCCCCAACATCGGGAACAATCTTCCTGCATCTAGCCTGTCCAACCCCTTAAGAATTTTGTAAGTCTCTATGAGATCACCCCTCAATCTTCTAAATTCCAGCGAGTACAAGCCAAGTCTATCCAGTCTTTCTTCATATGGAAGTCGTGCCATCCCAGGAATCAGTCTGGTGAACCTTCTCTGTACTCCCTCTATGGCAAGAATGTCTTTCCTCAGATTAGGAGACCAAAACTGTACGCAATACTCCAGGTGTGGCCTCACCAAGACCCTGTACAACTGCAATAGAACCTCCCTGCTCTTGTACTCAAATCCCTTTGCTATGAATGCCAACATACCATTCGCTTTCTTCACAGCCTGCTGCACCTGCATGCCTACTTTCAATGACTGGTGTACCATGACACCCAGGTCTCGTTGCATCTCCCCTTTTCCTAATCGGTCACCATTCAAATAATAGTCTACCTTCCTGTTTTTGCCACCAAAGTGGATAACCTCACATTTATCCACATTATACTGCATCTGCCATGCATTTGCCCACTCACCCAGTCTATCCAAGTCATCCTGCAGCCTCCTAGCATCCTCCTCACAGCTAACACTGCCCCCCAGCTTTGTGTCATCCGCAAACTTCGAGATGTTGCATGTAATTCCCTCGTGCAAATCAGTAATGTATATTGTAAATAGCTGGGGTCCCAGCACTGAGCCTTGCGGCACCCCACTAGTCACTGCCTGCCATCCTGAAAAGGACCTGTTCACTCCTACTCTTTGCTTCCTGTCTACCAGCCAGTTCTCTATCCACATCGATACTGAACCACCAATACCGTGTGCTTTAAGTTGAGTTGTTAAGTTAGTTTAGTTGAGTTTATTGTCACGTGTACCGAGGTGCTGTGAAAAAGCTTTTGTTGCGTGCTGACCAGTCGGCAGAAAGACAATACATGATTACAAAGCTCTCCAGCTGCGCCACCGTGCTGCCCTCTTTCAAGGTATGTCAGCCATTCAGTGGCGCTCTGACATCACACGTACCAGGATAAGCAGCACAGTTGATCTCAGAAACAAAATCACAAGCATGTTTCTGGGACGAGAAGCTGGATAGGCTGGGACATTTCAGGATCTGAGGGTGATCTTCAGGGTGAAGTATATACAATCCTGAGGGGTGCAGGCAAGTGGATGGGCACAGTCCTTTACCCAGGGAGGGAGAGTCTAAAACTAGAGATCATAGATTTAAGGTGAGAGAGGAAAGATTTAAAAGAGATCTGAATAGTATCTTCTTCACACAGGTGGTAATAATAATAATAATAATAATAATAATAATAATAATAATAATAATAATAATAATAATAATAATAATAATAATAATAATAATAATATCTTTTGTTGTCATTACACATAAGTGCAACGAGATTTGGTTTGCAACTTCCATCCGATGTCATAAACTTAATCGACAAATAAAATTTAGGTTTAAATACCCTGAGAACAAGGTTTGTAAAAACGAACATTAGACCAGTAAAATCAACACAGACTAAAGTGCGAGGCCGGGGGAGACAGTCCATGGGGGTGGGGGTGGGGGGGGGGGCACTCAGCAGGGCCGGTTCAGAGCCGCTATAGCTCTGGGAATGAAGCCGTTCCTGAGTCTGGTGGTGCGGGCGTAGAAGGCCTTGTAACGTCTGCCGGAAGGGAGTAGTTTGAACAGTCCATTACAAGGGTGCGAGGAGTGTTTATGGATGCTGACGGCCTTCCTGAGGCACCGTGCGTGGCAGATGCCCTCCAAGGCTGGTAGCGGTGTCCGAATAATCTGTTGCGCTCTGTGGACGACGCGCTGAAGAGCTCTCCTCCCCGCCTCCGTGCAGCTGAGATACCACATAGAGATGCCACACGTTAGTATGCTCTCTGTGGTGCAGCGGTAGAAGGTCGTCAGCAGCTGTTGGGGCAGACCAGTCCGTTTCAATGTTCTTAGGAAGAACAGTCGTTGCTGTGCCTTTTTGACCAGCGCAGCGGTGTTGGTGGACCATGTGAGGTCCTCTGAGATGTGAGTGCCCAGAAACTTGAAGCTGGACACTCTCTCCACACTGTCTCCGTAGATGGAGATTGGGGCGTATTCCCCATTCTGTGACCTCCTGAAGTCGATAATCAGCTCCTTGGTCTTGGAGGTGTTTAGTGACAAGTTGTTCTGTGAGCACCAGTCCGCCAGGTTCTGCACCTCCGCTCTGTAGTGTGTTTCATCACCGTTGGTGATCAGCCCGATCACCGTTGTGTCGTCTGCAAACTTGACAATGGTGTTGTTGTCAAATGCAGGGACACAGTCGTGGGTGAAGAGGGAGTAGAGCATGGGGCTCAGTACACAGCCCTGTGGCGTGCCGGTGCTCAGGGTGATAGTGGAGGACAGGTGCGGCCCCAGTCTCACTGCCTGCGGTCGCTCCGTCAGAAAGTTCAGGATCCAATCGCATATCGGTGAGCTGAGGCCTAGCTGGTGGAGTTTGGTGGTGAGCTTGGTGGGGATGACCGTATTGAAGGCAGAGCTATAGTCTATGAAGAGCATCCTCACGTAAGAGATGGCATCCTCTGTGGATCTATTTGCCCTGTATGCAAATTGATGAGAGTCCATTGATGCAGGGATGCTGGATTTGATGTGGGAGAGGACCAGCCTTTCAAAGCACTTCATTGGTATTGGAGTCAGGGCAACCGGGCGGTAGTCATTCAGGTTGGTGACTTTAGACTTTTTCGGCACCGGCACTATGGTAGCTGTCTTCAGGCACTTGGGGACCGTTGCCAGAGATAGAGACAGGTTGAAGATCCTCGTAAATACCTCCTCCAGCTGTACAGCACAGTCCTTTAGTACCCTACCCTGGACTCCATGGTGGTGGATATATGGAATAAGCTGGCAGAAGGTGGGCACAATTGCAAGGATTAAATGACATTTGGACAGGTTCATGGATAGAAAACATTATGAGAAAGAGAGGGAGGGAGAGGGAGAGGGAGGGAGAGGGGAAAGAGAGGGAGAGAGCGAGAGGGAGTGAGAGAGAGGGAGAGAGAGAGAGAGTAAAGATAAGCAGAGCGATGGAGAGGTGTGTACTGCCAGGTTGCCCTTGAGGGGTCTTTGCAGGCTTCTTGAAAAGCATCCAGGCCATACATAGCCAGTTGTCCCAGGGGCTGACCATCTCAGCAATCTCTCTGCATACCCAGTGGACTTGGTGACTTTGCAATTCTCCTGCCATGAACTGGAAAGATCTCCTCATTGCTCAGCATGGAGGCTCCCACTGAGTTCACCCCGGAGCTTGACTCTGCACTAATCAGTCTCCAACCTCCACCCCATGCTAACGCTGAAACCAGCTGGCAGACACATTAAGAAATGCGATTCTCTTTTATGTAAACCCTCAAAGAATTTGAAACATGTTTTAGGGATTCGAGTGCGGGTTGGGATTTAATGTGAGCAGATTTAGAGATGCAGCGCAGGCCTTTCGGTCCACCAAGTCCGTGTTGACCAGCAATCACCCCGTACACTAGCACTGTCCTGAACACTTGCGACAATTCACCTTTTTTTTTAACCAAAGGCAATGAGCCTACAAACGTGTACGTCTTTGGAGCGTGTGAGGATTCTCTCTCGCTCTTTCTGTCACGCACATTCCCTCTCTCACAATCTCCCTCCCTCCAGCCTTCTCATTCCCCTCTCCCCCCTCTCTCATCTTTTAAGATAGACCTTCAACGCTACCTAATTAGTTCAACTTTTCATCAACTGTCCTTATTTAACAGCCTTGATGTGAAGCCCTTCGAGATGTTTTCCTCCAGAACGGAGATATCTTGTTGTGTGATTTGTAAACATTGGGTTAAAGTGACTACTAGTTCTGCACAAGCCGCGGTATATTCCTCTGGTGTCCTTTCACTGCTGAAGCATAGAAACATAGGAGGCCATTGGGCCTTCGAGCCAGCACCGGCATTCAATATGATCTTGGCTGATCATCCCCAATCAATACCCTGTTCCTGCTTTTTCCCCATATCCCTTGATTCCGTTAGCCCCGAGAGCTGTACCTAACTCTCTCTTGAATTCTTCCAGTGAATTGGCCTCCACTGCCTTCTGTGACAGAGAATTCCACGGAGTCACAACTCTCTGGGTGAAAAAAGTTTTTCCTCATCTCAGTCCGAATTGGCCTGCCCTTAAAGGGCCTGTCCCACTCAGGCGATTTTTCAGCAGACTGCAGGCGACCGTCAAGTTCGCGGCACTCGCCTGAAAAACCGGGAACTGGAACGGCGACCGTCGGAGTGGAACACACACACACACAAACACATCGCAAAGGCGGGGGCCAGGGAAAGCGGGGGAGCGCTGTCTGAAATTCGGACGATGCAAAGCCAAGGTGACACAGACACACACCGCGATGAACAGGAAGGTTAAGACGGCTAGCACAGTGTACGGTAAGTCCTATAAAAGAGGGGGGGGGGGGGGGGAGAAGGAGTGGAGACTTAAATAAGCCAGAGATACACAGCTGTGAAGTTTGGCGGACATTTAACATTACCGGTCGGTTATCCTTGGTTCTGAAAACTCGTGCTTACATTTTCCCCCCCCTGTGAGCTAATGAAAGTGAATGCGATTAACTAAAACTACCTACGACTGCCTCGACTACCAATAACTACATAGCGACCCCACTACAATGTCACCTACGACCACAGGATTATCGATTTTCTCCATGGCCACCAATTTTTGGTCGCAGAAAATGTTTCTACGTGTTGAAAAATTTGCTGCGAACATACTGACTATTTCCCAGAATGCAGGATAGACAATAGACAATAGACAACAGGTGCAGGAGTAGGCAATTTGGCGCTTCGAGCCAACACCGCCATTCAATGTGATCAAGGCTGATCATCCCCAATCAGTACCCCGTTCCTGCCTTCTCCCCATTTCCCCTGACTCCGCTATCTTTAAGAGCCCTATACAGCTCTCCCTTGAAAGCATCCAGAGAACCTGCCTCCACCGCCCTCTGAGGCAGAGAATTCCACAGACTCACCACTCTCTGTGAGAAAAAGTCTTTCCTCGTCTCCGTTCTAAATGGTTTACTCCTATTCTTAAACTGTGGCCCCTGGTTCTGGACTCCCCCAACATCGGGAACTTGGTTCCTGCCTCTAGTGTGTCCAAGCCCTTAACAATCTTATATGTTTCAATGAGATATCCTCTCATCCTTCTAAACTCTAGAGTGTACAAGCCCAGCTGCTCCATTCTCTCAGCATATGACAGTCCCGCCATCCCGTGAATTAACCTTGTAAACCTACGCAGCACTCACTCAATAGCAAGAATGTCTTCCTCAAATCAGGGGACCAAAACTGCACACAATACTCCAGGTGTGGTGTCACTAGGGCTCTGTACAACTGCAGAAGGACCTCTTTGCTCCTATATTCAATTCCTCTTATTATAAAGGCCAACATGCCATTCGCTTTCTTCACTGCCTGCTGTACCTGCATGTTTACTTTAAGATCCCCTCGCGACCATGAAGGAGACTCACCAGAGACCGCCAGCCAACATGTGGCGACCAGGTGGCGATCATGAGGCGAGCGCAGAGTATCCTGCACTCGCCTAAAAAGTTGCCTAAGTGGGACAGGCCCTTTATTCTTAAATCCCTGGTTCTGGAATCCCACCAAATCGGGAATATTTTTCCTACTGTCAATCCCGTAAGAATTTTAAATGTTTCTCTAAGATCCTCTCAGTTCATGTCAAACACATCCTTCGCTTTTCAAAGTGTGCTGCTCGGAGTTTGCTCTGCACAAAATCAAAGCAACATTAGATGATGATTATGGCCGTGTTGATGAAGCCTGCGCCACTCCGGCTCGCTGGAGGATGGCTGCTGTTGTGTTGCTTTCTGCTTCAATGAAGCGACCTGATTTTTGTTCCTCCTTATCTGATCAAATCCCCCTGCCCCCAACGTGAATCTTAAACCAGTCTTCAGTCCAGATCTAATCCATTGCCACTATTCCACAGCTGCCTTCGCTAATAATCCAAACCACAAACCTTTCATGTGGGCCGGAAGGATGTGAAAAGTTGTGATTGTGGGAACAATCTTCGGTCAGGTGAAGATTTATTTGCAATGTCTTTTTCTGAACAGAAGTGTACCGATCCCTCGGAAACAAATGAATAATGTTGAGACTGCCGTGCAGATAAACCTTTCTCCAAAGCGTTTGTTCAGCTGCTTGCCCATGCTTATCTGTATGTGAAAACCATTACGTAACTGAAGAAAATCTTGCCTGTCCTCTTTCATCTGGAAAAAGGTTCAATTTTGAATCGAGCTGCATCTGCTTTGACCTGCTGTGGAGAAAGCTGGAAGGGAATTGGGGACAGAATGACAGACAGGGCAGAGCTTGGCAAGTGATAGGTGGATACGGGTGTGAGGAGGGGGGGGGGGGGGGGGGGGGGGGGGGTTGGTTACACCAGGACAGAAAGGTCGGTGTGGGAATGGGAAGGGGAGCTAAAATGGTTAGCAATTATCACCAATCGGCAAAACTGTTGCCAAGTCCACACTTGGTCTCGCCGATGTACATGAGGCCACATCAGAAGCACCAGATGCACCAGATGTGGTTAGAGGAGCTCATTGCAACCTTTAGATGAGGTGTAACCATGGGGTTAGTTTGGGGCAGCACGGTGACATAACGAAGTGCTACTCCCACTCAGCGCCCGAGACCCGGGTTTGATCCTGACTACGGGCGCCGATCTGTACTATCTCCCCGTGACCCACGTGGGTTTTCTCCGAGATCTTCAGATTCCTCCCACACTTCAAAAAGACATACAGGTTTGTAGGTTAATTGGGGGCTTGGTGTAAATGCAAAATTGGCCCTAGTGTGTGTCGGGTAGTGTTAATGTGGTCGGAGCGGACCTGTTGGGCCGAAGGGCCTGTTTCCACGCTGTATCTCTAAACTAAACTAAACTCAACAGCTAACTAAACTAGAGGAATGTGAACCTCTGTCTCGTATGGAGGGGCTGCTGGGGTCCCTGAATGGAGGTGAGGGAGGAGGTATAGGGACAGGTGTTGCATCTCCTGCGGCTGCTGGGGGAAGTACCTGGGGAGGGGGTGGATTGTTTGGGAAGGGATGAGTTAACCAGGGAGTTGCGGAGGGAGTGGTTTTGGGCATAACCTTGATGTATCTACGGTACACGCGCTAACTCCCTAGTGTTGTACAGCCACCCGTTAAATCCATTATTGCCAATGGGGATGCCACTGGAAATTATTAGCCTGTAATTTCAGGTTAGAATGACAGGCTACCTTCAATATTTTCAGCTGATTAGAGGTGGCCAATGTAGATTAGTAAAGAGAGGTCATGCTTGAAGAACATAATTGGATTTTTTGAAGATCTGAGGAAAGTACTAGACAGAAGAGTGCGTGTGCCTGTTATTTATATAGACTAAAAAGAGAGCATTCGATAAAATCCCTCATTCGCTACTGTTAGCTCAAGTTAAACCTTTGAAATTGAAGGCGGATTATTGATTTGGGTAGGAAAGTGGTTCAAATCTTAGGAATAAAGTAGGAATAATGGGCGGGTAGTGACTCGTGCTCTTGCTTAAGAATATAGTGTTGAGATCTCGACGATTTGTCATTAAAAATGATGACATCGAAAGCCTCAAATCCAAGTATATACACAAACCCCACAATCGTTGGCAATGTAGATAGAGCATTAGATTGCAAAGGAAAGTGACGGCGCAGTGGCGCGGCAGATCCGTTACTTAGGGTGCAGCGGTAGAGTTGCTGCCTCGCAGCTCCGGACGCCCGGGTTTGATCCTAGGGCTTTGGCTTTGGCTGCTGTCTGTGCAGAGTTTGCACGTTCTCCCCGTGACCGCGTGGGTTTCCTCCGGGTGCTCCCACATCCGAAAGACGTGCGGGTTTGTGAGTTCATTGCTCTCGGTAAAATTGCCCCAAGACTTTAGGGAAATGGGTGAGAAAATGGAATAACAGAACTAGTGCGCACGGATGGCCGGCGTGAATTCGGTGGGCCGAAGGGCCTGTTTCCTCGACCGATCGACCGATCTACCGATCGACCGACGCAAAATGCTGCTAGAACATGGATTTGCCGAATTTCGGGCAAGTCGGCAAAAGGTAGATCATCCTTCTTAATGAATTGAGAAAACCTAGGAAAAACAGAGATGGAAAAATAATTAGAAAATACCAAGTCCATCGAGTATTAACTCAAAAGATAGACATAAAATGCTGGAGTAACTCAGCGGGTCAGGTCTGGGGAAAAGGAATAGGTGACGTTTTGGGTCAAGTCCCTTCTTCAGGCCCGAATCGTCACCCATTCCTTTTCCCCGGAGTTGCTGCCTGACCCGCTGAGTTACTCCAGCATTTTGTGCCTATCTTAGGTCTTTGACATTAGGATGACATTGGGTGCCTTTCGAGGCAGTGCCATCTATATAGATGGCTTCAATGGTGGGGAGACTACTACCCGTGATGGACCAGACAATGTCTAGCGCTCTCGGCAGTCTCCTTCATTCCTGGTCGTTCAAATTTGCTGAACCAGGCCCTGATGCAAAACCGGTCAGTACGCTCACTACCGTACTACTGTAGAAGTCCAACACACACCGATCAATATGAACTTTTGGAGACAGACACACAGTGCCTGAGTAACTCAGTGGGTCCCCCAGGCAGCATCGCTGGAGAAAAAGGATGGGTGATGTTTCGGGTCGGAAGCCGTCTTCAGACTCGATTTTTTGTTATACTGTACATCTATTGCTTTTGAAGAGACAGGAAAGATGAGAAAGCCATAATCAATTTTGGACAGGATTCCCCTTGTGTTTTCCTCATATAATATTAATCGAACAGCACTATAAATCGAACAGACCTCCAATCAGCTATCCCTTTGATCTCTCTTTTTCACACCTTACCCTTCCCTATCTCTCATTTCCCTCTCCCCCCCCCCCCCCTTGACTCTCAGTCTGAATGAACGTCTCGTCCCGAAACGTCGCCCATTCCTTCTATCCAGAGATGCTGCCTGTCCCACTGAGTTACTCCAGCATTCTATCGTCTATCCTCTGTGTCGTTCGTTGACCAGCGATGGTGACATGGTGAGACAGATAGAGTCTCTGTGCTGTGTGATTATTACCAACTGGGAAAAAAAAAAAAGCACTCAAATGGAAGGGACAAAAATGAACTGATTTCTTTTGTGACATGAAATTGTAAATGGCAGCAAATCAATAATAATGGATAACAAAAAAGGATAATTTCTCTGTGCTTATCGTGGAAGTTGAGCTAACCGCTGCTTCCATTAATTTGTTTATGGAGGTGATGAGTGAATTTATAAAAGTTTTAGTGCACTGTGAATGCCAGTAAAGTAAATATTTAAAGCTTTGCAAAGATTTAGGACAAGGTTGCAGGTTAAAGTGCCTTCATTTGTTAAATCAGTTTTCTGTTTTCTTTAAGTTATAATTCTTCTGTCAGCCATGGTACAGTTCACATGTGGTTCCTCATAATTATTTTACATTTCTTGTTCGGAGCAGCACATTGCTCTATATCTGGCAGGGTTGAAGTGTATGAACTGATGGCGAAGTTGGCCTTGATTGTCAATTAAAAAGTTAAACACAAAATGCTGGAGTAACTTGGCGGGACCATCACTGGAGAAAAAGGATGGGTGACGTTTCGGAAGTTCGGACGCTTCTGAAGGCTCTCTACATGAAACGTCACCTATTCCTTCTCTCTGAAGATGCTGCCTGTCCCAATAGACAATGGACAATAGACAATAGGTGCAGGAGTAGGCCATTCGGCCCTTCAAGCCAGCACCACCATTCAATGTGATCATGGCTGACCATCCCCAATCAGTACCCCGTTTCTGCCTTCTCCCCGTATCCCCTGACTCCGCTATTTTTAAGAGTCCTATCTAGCTCTCCCTTGGAAGCATCCAGAGAACCTGCCTCCACCGCCCTCTGAGGCAGAGAATTCCACAGACTCACCACTCTCTGTGAGAAAAAGTGTTTCCTCGTCTCCATTCTAAATGGCTTACTCCTTATTCTTAAACTGTGGCCCCTGGTTCTGGACTCCCCCAACATCGGGAACATGTTTTCTGCCTCTAGCGTGCCCAAACCCTTAATAATCGTGTACAGTTTTGGTCTCCTAATTTGAGGAAGGACATCCTAGTGATTGAGGCAGTGCAGCGTAGGTTCACGAGATTGATCCCTGGGATGGCAGGACTGTCATATGAGGAAAGATTGAAAAGACTAGGCTTGTATTCACTGGAGTTTAGAAGGATGAGGGGGTATCTTATAGAAACATATAAAATTATAAAAGGACTGGACAAGCTAGATGCAGGAAAAAATGTTCCCACTGTTGGGTGAGTCCAGAACCAGGGGCCACAGTCTTAGAATAAAGGGGAGGTTATTTAAAACTGAGGTGAGAAAAACTTTTTTACCCGGAGAGTTGTAAATTTGTGGAATTCCCTGCCACAGAGGGCAGTGGAGGCCAAATCACTGGATGGATTTAAGAGAGAGTTGGATAGAGCTCTTGGGGCTAGTGGAGTCAAGGGATATGGGGAGAAGGCAGGCACGGGTTATTGATAGCAGACGATCAGCCATGCTCACAATGAATGGCGGTGCTGGCTCGCAGGGCCGAATGGCCTCCTCCGGCACCTATTTTCTATGTTTCTATGTTTCTAATCTTATATGTTTCAATGAGATTCCCTCTCATCCTTCTAAATTCCAGAGTGTACAAGCCCAGCTGCTCCATTCTCTCACCTTCTGAAGGGTCTCTACATGAAACGTCGCCCATTCCTTCTGTCTGAAGATGCTGCCTTCCCTGCTAAGTTACTCCAGCACTTTGTGTCTATCTTCAGCTTAAACCATCTGCCGTTCCTTCCGACAAATAAAAAGTTAATACTGGATGTATTAAAGATTCTCAACAGATGATCTGCTTTGTCCCGTCCTGTGATGGCCATCTGTAGGTGGTGCAGGACTGCAGCTTTGCCTTGAAGTTCTTTCATTGGAACAGCATAATACATAGCGATGTATCAACTCTACTGTATTCCTCAAAACATGGCTGTGCAAAGACACACAAGGAGCTGCAGATGTTGGTTTAAGACATAAACCAGCGTGTTTTAAGTGGGTTGGACATAGGCCAAAGGTGAAACGACGAACGGTGTGAGATAGTTTAGTTTAGAGATGCAGTGCAGAAACAGGCCCTTCGACCCACCGAGTCCGCAACGACCAGCGATCCCCGCACACTAACACCATCCTACACACACTAGGGCCTATTAACTTTTACACCAAACCAATTAAAGTACAAACCTGTACGTCTTTGGAGTGTGGGAGGAAACAGAAGATCTCCCACGCAGGTCACGGGAGAACGTACAAACTCCACACAGACAGCACCCGTAGTCAGGATTGAACCAGGGTGTTTGGCGCTGTGAGGCAGCAACTCTACCGCTGCGTCTCCGTGCCGTCCTTGATATATCAACTTAAGTAGATTCCTCATAATATGGTTGTGCAAAAAGACACAAGAAACTGCAGATGCTGGTTTACAAACTAAGTGAGTTGGACAGAGGCCAGATATGAGAAGACAAACAGTGTGAGATAAGGTGGAAGGATAGAAGAGGTGTGAAAAGTGAAGCTGGAGGAAGGAATGTAGGTGGAATGGGATGGGGGGGAAGGGGAGAGGGAGATATGGGGGCACATCCAAGTTGGGCACAGGGAAGAGAAAAAGGAAAATGGGGGAGGGGGCGATTTGTAGATTAGTTATCTAAAATCGTAGGTTAGATGCCTAAAATCGGGATGCATCACAGTAAGGTTTGGAAACAGCTCCATCCAAGACCTCAAGAAATTGCAGAGAATTGTGGACGCAGCCCTGACCATCACACAAACCAACCTCCCTTCCATTGACTGCATCTACACTTCACGCTGCCTCGGCAAGGCCTCCAGCATCATCACGGACCAGTCGCACCCCGGTCACACCCTCTTCTCCCCTCTCCCACCAGGCAAGACGTATAGAAGTGTGAAAACGCACACCTCCAGTTTGTGTTCATGTTCTCTGCTTTATTTTATGTGGTGGGTGGGGGGAAACGTCTTTTCGATCTCTTACCTTGCCGGAGATGCGATTGTTTTCCGGATCCAGGTCGCTCTGCGGCCTAACATCATGGAGCTGGCAGCCTTGCTCAGGATTGGATTTGAGCCCCACAGCAGGGCCGTGGACTGACCACCGGAGCCTGCGATCCCTTGCCTGGGATCGACGCTCCAACCACGGCCTGCGGATTTCACCATCGAGGAGCTCACAGTCTCGGGTAGAGACCGATGTCGGGAAGCTCCAAACGATGCAGAAGGTTTTGACCAGCCCCGACCCCGATGCAGAAATTAAGTCTCTGCAGTCATACAAACATGAAAAAACCAAGGCACACAATTAACACAAATATCATAAACATCCATCACAGTGAATCTCCAAACCCTTCCTCACTGTGATGGAAGGCAAAGTCTTGTCTCTCTGTTGTTTATTTTTCCCCTGATGTTAAAGCCCCCGGCGGGTGATGGTAAGCCCCTGAAGCGGGCGATGCAAGGCCCCGCTCCAGGTCTTGATTTTGGAGCCCCCGGCGGGCGATGGTAAGTCCCGCGGCCGTTAAAGCCGCGCCGGGCGACGTCAGGCCCCGCTCCGGGTCTTCACCCCGCGATCCGGGCAGGCGAAGTTGCCGTTGCGGGAGCTCCGAACAGCGGTCTCCCACCATGGACGTCCGTGAGCTCCCGATGTCACCGTCCACCGGTCCTGCAGCCAGAGCCTCTGAAGCTGGGTCGCAGCCGCGCGCCACCACAGCTCCCCACGCTCTGAAGTCGGCCAGCTCCACGATGTCAGGTCTGCAGGCTCTGTGACTGGAGCCCCAGGTCGACTCCGGTTGGAGGCCGCTCCACGGTGCTAGGCCCCAACGACAACGGAGACCCGACAGGAAAGGTCGGGTCCCCGTACAGGGAAGAGATTGAAACGTTTTAAAAGTTTTAAAAGTTCCCACCCCCACATATACACAGATAAAATAATATATAAACTACGACCAAAACATACACTTAACAAGTCAAAGAGAAAAAAAAAGAAAGAACTGCAGAAGCCGCTGCCGCAAGGTGCCGCCATTTTGCAAGAAGCAGGGACTCAGTGTGATGACTGGTGGGCTGAGACTGGTCAGCTGCATCAAAACGATTACAAATTGCAAACACAAACACCAAAGTGCTGAAGGAACAGCGGTCAGGCAGCATCTGCGGAAGGAAATGAACAGTCGACATTTCAGATCATAAGGTCGTAAGACATGGGAGCAGAATCAGGCCATTCGGCCCATCGATTCTGCTCCGCCATTAGATCTTGACTGATCTATTTTTCTCGCTCAACCTTTACAAACTTTTACGTCTTTCGAGTGTGGGAGGAAACTGAAGATCTCGGAGAAAACCCATGCAGGTCACGGGGAGAACGTGCAAACTCCGTGCAGACAAGCACCCGTAGTCAGGATTGAACCCGGGTCTGTAAGGCAGCAACTCTGCCGCTGCACCACCTATGACTGAATAATTTTTCCATTAAGCTGGAACGGTGGTGTCTTACATTGCTAAGATTGCCTGCACCCAAGCCTTGTTTTGATTGCCAGGGACTCTGCTACACGGGGAGGGGGATTTGTCCGGCGTGAATTTGTATTCCGTGCGGGCAAGGTCATATTTTGAAACTCTGCTGCCTCGCATTTCCCCAGCAGGGCCATTGATATTGATCGTAACAGCTGATGTAATTAAACTTGAAACCTTCTCAATGAAGCTCTGTTATACCTATTGGCATCTAGACAAGGTATTGAAAGCATAAACAATTAACATTTATTTCTGCTGAACACCAAAAACGGCGCAAGTATAAATCGCGCTTTAGTGCTTATTTCCAACGTCATGATTGCGTTGCATCTTAGCTGTACTAATCGAGCTGCCCGATTACATTAGCAAGGCACATATTTGTGCCATTATGTAACCCAATCTCCTGGCTCTTGTGCGGTCTTCCGTCTCATGCCTTCTATCTGTACCCCACGAGCAGAGTCCTATCAGATCCACTGGAGCAGAAATGACCTGAAGCTGTTCTTCTCATTTGGTTATTGCCCACTGGAGTTAATTCATCATTCCTTTCCCTTTACCGTCACATGCAATGCATTGAATTTGTAGCCAGTTGAGGCATCAGATAATTAATCCACTCAAGCCTACTTTCGGCCAAAAACATTAGATTAATCAACAATTCCAGTCATTTTTCTCTCTCCCTGGTGCTGCGGTTGGTTGACATGATCTGATGCCTCACTAAACCCTGCTGATAAGACTAGTTTCCAGTTTCGAGTTTAGTTTACTGAGATACAGCGAAAAGCTTTTGTTGCTTGCTAACCAGTCAGCAGAAAGACTATACATGATCACAATCGAGCCACCCACAGTGTATAAAGAGAATGTATTTGGCTGTTAAAATAATAACCTTGGGGTCTCGACCCGAAACGTCGCCTATCTCCTTCGCTCCTTAGATGCTGCTTCACCCGCTGAGTTTCTCCAGCTTTTTGTGTAACCCTTGATTCTCCAGCATCTGCAGTTCCTTCTTCAACACTTTGTCTACTCCACTGCGATATCTCCTCAAGGTATGCCTACTTTGAAGAAGTTCTCCTCCTCCCTACGGAAATTTTAGAGTCTGAAGAAGGGTCTCGACCCGAAACGTCGCCTATCTCCTTCGCTCCTTAGATGCTGCTGCACCCGCTGAGTTTCTCCAGCTTTTTGTGTAACCAACCTTCTACACAATTTCCACAAACATCTGAGGAAACAGAAGACTGAGGGGGGATCCTATAGAAACTTACAAAATTCTTAAGGGGTTGGACAAGCTAGATACAGGAAGGTTGTTCCTGATGTTGGGGAGGCCCAGAACAAGGGGTCACAGTCTAAGGATAAGGGGGAATTCCTTTAGGACCGAGATGAGGAAAACATTTTTCACACAGAGAGTGGTGAGTCTCTGGAATTCTCTGCCACAGAAGGTAGTTGAGGCCAGTTCATTGGCTATATTTAAGAGGGAGTTAGTTGTGGCCATTGTGGCTAAAGGGATCAGGGGGTGTGGAGAGAAGGCAGGTACGGGATACTGAGTTGGATGATCAGCTATGATCATATTGAATGGCGGTGCAGGCTCGAAGGGCCGAATGGCCTGCTCCTGCACCTATTTTCTATGTTTCTATGTTTCTATCCCCCACTAGAGGGCAGCACGGTGGCGCAGCGGTAGAGTTGCTGCCTTTACAGCGCCAGAGACTGGGTTCATAGAAACATAGAAACATAGAAATTAGGTGCAGGAGTAGGCCATTCAGCCCTTCGAGCCTGCACCGCCATTCAATATGATCATGGCTGATCATCCAACTCAGTATCCCGTACCTGCCTTCTCTCCATACCCTCTGATCCCCTTAGCCACAAGGGCCACATCCAACTCACTCTTAAATTATAGCCAATGAACTGGCCTCAAAACTACCCTCTGTGGCAGAGAGTTCCAGAGATCACCACTCTCTGTGTGAAAAAAGTCTTTCTCATCTCGGTCTTAAAGGATTTCCCCCTTATCCTTAAGCTGTGACCCCTTGTCCTGGACTTCCCCAACATCGGGAACAATCTTCCTGCATCTAGCCTGTCCAACCCCTTAAGAATTTTGTAAGTTTCTATAAGATCCCCTCTCAATCTCCTAAATTCCAGAGAGTATAAAAACCGAGTCTATCCAGTCTTTCTTCATAAGACAGTCCTGACATCCCAGGAATCAGTCTGGTGAACCTTCTCTGCACTCAGAGGAGACCAAAAACTGTACGCAATACTCCAGGTGTGGTCTCACCAAGACCCTGTACAACTGAAGTAGAAACCTCCCTGCTCCTGTACTCAAATCCTTTTGCTATGAAAGCTAACATACCATTCGCTTTTTTCACTGCCTGCTGCACCTGCATGCCTACTTTCAATGACTGGTGTACCATGACACCCAGGTCTCGCTGCATCTCCCCTTTTCCTAATCGGCCACCATTTAAATAATAGTCTGCTTTCCTGTTTTTGCCACCAAAGTGGATAACCTCACATTTATCCACATTATACTGCATCTGCCAAACATTTGCCCACTCACCCAGCCTATCCAAGTCACCTTGCAGTCTCCTAGCATCCTCCTCACAGCGAACACCGCCCCCCAGCTTAGTGTCATCCGCAAACTTGGAGATATTGGTTTCAATTCCCTCATCCAGATCATTAATATATATTGTAAACAGCTGGGGTCCCAGCACTGAGCCCTGCGGTACCCCACTAGTTTACTGCCTGCCATTGTGAAAAGGACCCGTTTACTCCTACTCTTTGCTTCCTGTTTGCCAGCCAGTTCTCCTATCCACATCAATACTGAACCCCTAATACCGTATGCTTTAAGTTTGTATACTAATCTCTTATGTGGGACCTTGTCGAAAGCCTTCTGGAAGTCCAGATATACACATCCACTGGTTCTCCCTATATCCACGCTACTAGTTACATCCTCGAAAAATTCCACAAGATTCGTCAGACATGATTTTACCTTTTGTAAATCCATGCTGACTTTGTCCAATGATTTCACCACTTTCCAAATGTGCTGCTATCCCATCTTTAATAACTGACTCTAGCAGTTTCCCCACTACCGATGTTAGAACGAACTGGTCTGTAATTCCCCGTTTTCTCTCTCCCTCCCTTCTTAAAAAGAGGGGTTACATTTGCTACCCGCCAATCCTCAGGAACTACTCCAGAATCTAAAGAGTTTTTGAAAGATTATCACTAATGCATCCACTATTTCCTGAGCTACTTCCTTAAGTACTCTGGGATGCAGCCTATCTGGCCCTGGGGATTTTATCGGCCTTTAATCTATTCAATTTACCCAACACCACTTTCCCGACTGACCTGGATTTCACTCAATTCCTCCTTTGACCCACAGTCCCCTGCTATTTCAGGCAGATTATTTATATCTTCCTTAGTGAAGACGGAACCAAAGTAGTTATTCAATTGGTCCGCCATATCCTTGTTCCCCATGATCCACTCACCTGTTTTCTGACTGCAAGGGACCTAACATTTGTTTTAACTAACCTCTTTCTCTTCACATATCTATAAAAACTTTTGCAGTCCAGTTTTTATGTTCCCTGCCAGTTTTCTTTCATAATCTATTTTTCCTTTCCTAATTAAGCCCTTTGTCCTCCTCTGCTGGTCTCTGAATTTCTCCCCAGTCCTCTGGTATGCTGCTTTTTCTCGGGCTACTTTGTACGCATCATCCTTTGCTTTGATACTATCCCTGATTTCCCTTGTTATCCACGGATGCACTACCTTCCCCGATTTATTCTTTGTGCAAACTGGGATGAACAATTTTTGTAGTTCATCCATGCAGTCCTTTAAATGTCTTCCATTGTATATCCACCGTCAACCCTTTTAGAATTAATTGCCAGTCAATCTTGGCCAATTCACGTCTCATACCCTCAAAGTTACCTTTCTTTAAGTTCAGAACCATTGTTTCTGAATTAACAATGTCACTTTCTCCATCCTAATGAAGAACTCAACCATATTATGGTCACTCTTGCCCAAGGGGGCACGTACATCAAGACGGCTAATTACCTCTTCCTCATTACTCAAAACCCAGTCTAAAATAGCCTGCTCTCTCGTGGTTCCTCTACATGTTGATTTAGATAACTATCCCGCATACATTCCGAAAAATCCTCTTCCTCAGCACCCCTGCCAATTGATTAACCCAATCTATATGTAGATTGAAGTCACCCATTATAACTGTTTTTGCCTTTGTCGCACGCATTTCTAATTTCCTGTTTGATACCATCCCCAACTTCTCTGCTACTGTTAGGTGGCCTGTACACAACACCCACCAGCGTTTTCTGCCCCTTATGTTTTGTAGCTCTACCCATACCGATTCCACATCCTCCAAGCTAATGTCCTTCCTTTCCATTGCGTTAATCTCCTCTCTAACCAGCAACGCTACCCCACCTCCTTTTCCTTTCTCTCTATCCCTCCTGAATATTGAATATCCCTGGATGTTCAGCTCCCAGCCTACGTCACCCTGGAGCCATGTCTCCGTGATCCCAACTATATCATAATCATTAATATCTATCTGCACGTTCAACTCGTCCACCTTATTACGAATACTCCTTGCATTGAGACACAAAGCCTTCAGGCTTGTCTTTACAACGCACTTACCCCTAATACAATTTTGCTGAAAAAGTGGCCCTTTTTGATTTTTGCCCTGGTTTTGTCTGCCTGCCACTTTTACTTTTCACCTTGCTACCTAATGCTTCTACCCTCATTTTACACCCTCCTGCCTCTCTGCTCTTGTACCCATCCCCCTGCCACATTAGTTTAAATCCTCCCCGACAGCACTAGCAAACACTCCCCCAAGAACATTGGTTCCATTCCAATCCAGGTGCAAACCGTCCTGTTTGTACCGGTCCCACCTCCCCCAGAACTGGTCCCAGTGCCCTAAAAATTTGAATCCCTCCCCCTTGCAACCACTTTTCAAGCCACGTATTCATTTGCATTATCCTCCTATTTCTACTCTGACTGGCCCGTGGTACTGGTAGTAATCCGGCGATTACTACCTTTGAGGTCCTACTTTTAAGTTTATCTCCTAGCTCCCTAAATTCACCTTGTAGGACCTCATCCCTTTTTTACCTATATCGTTGGTGCCAACATGCACCACGACAACTGGCTGTTCACCCTCCCCCTCCAGAATGTTCTGCAGCCGTTCAGTGACATCCCTGACCTTTGCACCAGGGAGGCAACATACCATCCTGGAGTCTCGTTTGCGGCCGCAGAAACGCCTATCTATTCCCCTGACAATTGAATCCCCTATTACTATTGCCCCTTCCCCTCTTTTTTTCCCCCCTCATGTGCTGCAGAGCCACCCATGGTGCCATGAACCTGGCTGCTGCTGCATTCCCCTGATGAGCCATCTCCCTCAACAGTATCCAAAATGGTATACCTGTTTAGGAGGGAGATGACCGCAGGGGACTCCTGCACTACCTGCCTACTGCTTTGCTGGCTATTGGCCACCCGTTTCCCTTCTTGTCCTCTTACCGTTTGCCTGCGGTGTGACCAACTCACTGTACGTGCTATCCACGACTTTCTCCGCATCGTGGATGCTCCAGTATGAATCCAGCCGCAGTTCCAATCGTTCAATGCGGTCTGCCAGGAGCTGCAGCTGGACACACTTCCTGCAAACGTAGTCACCAGGGACACCGACCATCTCCCTGATCTCCACATGTTGCAGGCTGAACAAACCATGGGGCCAATCTCTACTGCCAGTAGATCCTGACTACGGGTGCTGTCTGTACGGAGTTTGCTCATTGTCCCTGTGACCACATGGGTTTTCTCTGGGTGTTCTGGTTTCCTACCACATCTGAAGACTTGCAGGGTTGTAGGTTAATTGGCTTCTGTCAATTGCCCCCAGTGTGTAAGGCAGAACTAGTGTATGGGTGATCGCTGGTCAGAGTAGGCTTGGTGGGCCGAAGGGCCTGTTTCCATGCTGTATCTCTAAACTAAACTAACTAATTCTATTTGGGAGGAAGAATGAGCACGTGACGTGCAGTTTCATCCATCTACATTCAGGTCACTTATTTTTCTGCCTAATCTAATGATTGCAAAAGTAGTATTGAAGAAGTGAAACACTTTCACAATAGATCACTTGGTAAGGGCAGAGAATACCCATAGCGATTATAGTCCAGAGTTGTTCTGTGCTGAATTGGTTCATCCTTTAATAATCCTGGAAGTTGTGATAAATTTGCGTGGGGGACAGCCATGAGGGGACATCGAGGGGGGGGGGGGGGGGGGGGGGGGGACAAAGGTGGACCTGGCAAGGGATGCTTTGTAACTTTGCAAGCATCCTTTATATGGTGACTATTTGCATACCTTGGGAACGCAAGCAAAGAATATCACTGTGACTTCAATAACGTATTCATCATTCATTCATTCAAATTTATTGGATTTTATTTGGCCCGTTTTCAACTTTGAACCTCAGATCCTTCCAATGATTGGGTTATTATTATTATTAAGGATGTGCAGGTTTGTAGGTTAACCGGCTTCTGTGAGTTTGTTGTCATTTGCTGACAGTGAAATTATTTTATCTTTCATAACTGTAACAATCATAAGGACACAGAAGGATGTGCAGGTGCTGGAATCCTGACCAAAAGTACTGGAGGCCATGAGTGGGGGGGGAGGGGAGAACAAATGTGGACCTGGCAAGGGATAACTTTGTAACTTTGTAAGCGTCCTTTATGTGGTGACTATTTGCATACCTTGGGAACGCAAGCAAAGAATATCACTGTGACTTGTCATAAAGTATTCATCATTCATTCATTCATTCATTAAAATTTATTCAAATTTTATTTGGCCCATTATCCACTCTGGGCCTCAGATCCTTCCAATGATTGGCTTATTATTATTGAAGATGTGCAGGCTTGTAGGCGAACTGCCTTCTGTAAATTCCCTTAAGTGTGTCGGGTGTCAAACTGGGTGCACATAGAACTAGTGCATGGGTGATGGCTGGTTGGCACGGACTCGATGGGCTGAAGGACCTGTTTCCACGCTCTATTGACAAAACTCAAACTAAAACATCCAGTTCCATAGTTAATCACAATTTAGGTTGACACTTAAATTGAAAATGACAGGCAATTTGTTCAGATTGCAGAGGATATGAAAAAAAAGCACAATTCTTCCTTTATTTGTTCTTGGCAGTGTTATTTTGTTCATTTTGAAATTGATGTTCTGTATTTTAACTTCAGTTTCTGGTGCCAGGTATCATTAGCTTTGCCATTAAATAGTAACTTCAGTTTGTCATTCTCAATCTTGCATTAACTCAGAAAAGAATATATATTCCAGTTGTCGGCATTATTTGTGCTCTCCTTCCCTTGTGCCTGTCCTGTCTGATATTCTTTCTCATGTGGCCAGCAGGATTAACTTATCCACGTCTGCCTTGAGCTGGACATGGGCATTGGAAGCTCTGAGATATGTTCCAGGGAGGAAGATCTCCAATGCTCAGTCTGCCTTGGCCTACGCTATATCCCGGTCGCCAAACATGTTAACTCCCTTCCCATTCCCACACTGCCCTTTCTGTCCTGGGCCTCCTCCATTGTCAGAGTGAGGCCCAACACAAATTAGAGGAACAGCGCCTCATATTTCGCTTGGGCAGCTTACACCCGAGCGGTATGACTTTTGATTTCTCTAACTGCAAGTAGCGCTTGCATTCCCTAGCTCTCCGTCCCTCCCCCACCCTAGTCCTCTTGCTAATCTCACCTTTTGTATTCCTTCTCTATCACCACGTCCCCAGCCAACAATGGACCATTGTGGGCTCCACCTTTCCTGAGTCATCGATGCAGGCTCTGCTTTGTTCTATACCTTCCCATACCTCCAGTGTCCCCCTCCCTGACTCTCGGTCTGATGAAGGGTCTCGACCCGAAACGTCATCTATTCCTTTTTACTGGAGATGCTACCTGTCCCGCTGAGTTACTCCAGCATTTTACGCCTATCCATGGAGAAGGTCATTTGTTAGGGATGTGGGGTTAAGAGTTTCCTCCTATTTTCCTAATCATTAGCATCAAAGCATAACATTTCTCTGCAAAAAAAAAACAAACACATTGGGCGTGGATGATACAAAATCATCAGCAATGGGATAAAATAGTACATTTTGCGAACATTTTTGCAGCTTATTGTGCTAAATTCTGAATAACAGTAGTTCAAAGATCCCCAATGAGGTAGATGGGAGGTCAGAACCGCACTCTAGATGGTTCAGTTGCCTGATAACAGCTGGGAAGAAACTGTCCTGTGTGTTTTCACACTTCCGTACCTCTTGCCTGATGGGAGAGGGGAGAAGAGGGAGTGACCGGGATGAGACTGACCTTGGATTCTGCTGGTGGCCTTGCCGAGGCAGCGTGAAGTGTAGATGGAGTCAATGGATGGTTTGCGTGATGGTCTGGGCTACGTCCACAACTCTGTGGAATATATTGTGGTCATGGATGGAGCTGTTCCCACACCATGCTGTGATGCATCCCATAAAATGCTTTCTCCCACACATCTGTAAGATCCTTGAAAGTGGCAACACAAGTAGGTAGATTGGTAATGACGGCCTGTGGTATACTTTCCTTATTTCCACAGGGCATTTAACATCAGCGTCAGGAAGGCATGATGCAGCTCTATAAGGTTTTGGTTAGACCACTAGCACATGCAGTTCTGCTTGCCCCACTACAGGATAGGCACAGAGGCTTTGGAGAATGTGGAGAATAGGCTAACCAGAATGTTGCCTGGATTACCGTATTTCAATGGAGACGCTATTTTTTCTCTCTCTCTTTCTCTCTTTCTCTCTTTCTCTCCCTCTCTCTCCCCCCCCCCCCCCTCTCTCCCCCTCTCTCTCCCCCTCTCTCTCCCCCTTTCTCTCCTCCCACTCCCTAGTCCCGGGGCAGGCAACCTGGGCGCTACAGCCAGTCCCGGGGACGCGAGGGATCTGCAGCCAGTCCCGGAGCCCGCAGGCGATGTTGCCGACCCCTGGACTAAACCAAACTTCTGATCCTGTCCTGCCATCCTTTTCTCAAAATTTAGCAACTTAATTGGGGGTGAGTCTTCGACGCAAGTGCGTCTTCATTGCAGGGAAATACGGTAAGTGATATTAGGAGAGGTTGGACAAACTTGGATTGTTTTCTCTGGAACGGCTGAGGATGAGGGGAGACCTGATGGAAGTATATACAATTATGAGAGAAATAGATGGAATAAAAGTCAGACTCTTTTTCCACAAGGTGGAAATGTCAAAGACTGTAGAGGGCATAGCATTAAGGCAAGAGGGGCAAAGTTTAAAAGAGATGTGCGGGGCAAGTATTTTCTTACACAGAGGGTGGTGAGTGCCTGGAACGCACTGCCAGCGGTGGTGGTGGTAGTAGATGTGATAGTGGCGTAGATGGGCACCTCGATATGTTGGGAATGAAGGGATTTGGATCGTGTGCAGGCAGATGAGACTAGTGTAACTTGGCTTTAAGTTTGGCACAGATCTTGTGGGCTGCTCCCTGTCCTGTACTGTTCTATTCCATTCTAAGAAGATATTTGTAGTTATTTGTAGAGAAGGAAGAGCAGCCATAATCAGGGCAGCATTATATACACTCATTGTAATGCCACAATCCATGACTAATTTAAACCACTTTTATTTTCCATTGAGTTTAATCTCATTAAAATGTAGTGAAATTCTTGCTGGCTGGGTGAGTTGCACACTGAAACAATATTAGTTAGTAAAATAAATCAATGATTTAGTTCCAGAAGAAAAAAAGATAAAACAAGCTTTAAGGGCAATAAAGTGGCGCAGTGGTAGAGTTGCCGTATTAGCCAGCATCTGCATTTCTACTAAATCATATTGACTCTCTCAAAATATAATCACAGGAGAGCACAGTGGCATCGTTTTGGTGGTCAGTGGTTCAGCGGCAGAGTCGCTGTCTTACAGCAGCCGAGATCCGGATTCGATCCTGACTACGGGTGCTGCCTGTTCAGAGTTTGCACGTTCTCCCTGTGACCGTGTGGGTTTTCTCCAGGTGCTCCGGTTTCCTGCCACACTCCAAAGATATAAAAGTTTGTAGGTTAATTTGCTTTGGTAAATTGTAAAATTGTCCCTAGTCTGTAGGAAAGCGTTAGTGCACGGGGTGATCGCCAGTCGGCGCGTTCACGATGGGACGAAGGGCTTGTTTCCGTGCTGTATCTCTAAACTAAACTGAACGAAAACAAAAGATGAAACAAGCTGTAGTGACGGTACAGTGGCGCAGCGGTAGAGAACGTATAAAGTCAGAAAGATTTTTAAACACTTTGGTCTGAAACACATAAGAAACATAAGTTGTTGTTCATTGAAAGAACCAGCTTTCATTAATGCAGATTGCTCGTATAGAACACAAGTACCAGTCACGATCTATCTGCATTAATAGCCAGATAACCAGGTTCGATCTAGTCTATGTCTGCTGTCTGTACGGAGTTTGCACACTCGCCGTTACAAATGATGAAGCAAGAAGAGAAGGGCTAGCATGTGCATTGGATAACCTTAGCTGGCTGGCCATCCGTTCTGAACAGGGTGTTCAAATCAATTGCTGATTTAGTTTTAGTCGAACTCAGGTGGTAATCATTAGATGGGGTCACATTCTTTGTATTTCCTTCCAATAGGTTGCATATCTGGCCTTGCAAGGAATGTCAGAAGAGGGTTTGATGTACAAGGACTAACAACAGAGTATGTAGCTGGGATCACAGTCTCTTGGTGAATGGAATGCACGATTAACTAGTAATATTCCATACTGATATAAGGCAGTCTCCGTATGATTTTATTGATATTTAAAGACAGTGGCAAGAGAATTACAGAATGAGAATGAGCAACCTTCCAGTCGCGATATCCCACATCTTTCAACTGGGAGCTTGTGAAATGAGGTGGGCCATGTTACTGCCGCACTCTCTCGCGTGCCCCTGAAGGTTCTGAATCCTCCAGAGAGCAGTTTGCAGCGGGGAATAATGCCGCAATGGGGCGCACAAGCTATTATGAAACCCTCGGCTAAACCAATCAAGTGAATTATTTATTCAGTCCAAGGACAGTCATTTATGCAGTTTCTTAAAGAGGTCAACGTTAGGAAGAATAGAAATTTTAACGTTGTCAGGGCAGGGGGCTTGCATTTATATTGGGCCACCCAAGGCTTTAATGTGACTTAAGATAGACACGAAAAGCTGGAGTAACTCAGCGGGTCAGACAGCATCTCTGGAGAGAAGGAATAGGTGATGTTTCGGGTCGAGACCCTTCTTCAATTTGATTTAACTTGCTTTATGCACAAACTTACTGTTGAAACACAACATTTTGTAACATGGTAAAGATAAATCATATTGAAAATGACACACAAAGTGCTGGGGTAACTCGGCAGGTCAGGCAGCATCTCTGGAGAACATGGATAGGTGACATTTCACAGAGTGCTGGAGTCACTTGGCAGGTCAGACAGCATCTCTGGAGAACATGGATAGGTGACATTTCAGGTCAAGACCCTTCTTCAGAGTCCTATCCATGTTCTACAGAGATGCTGCCTGACCTGCCGAGTCCTCCAGCACTTCGTGTCATTTTGTGCATTAACCAGCATCTGCAGTTCTTTATCATACAACCAAATCATACTGACTTTTTGTTTAGTTTAGAGATACAGCGTGGAAACAGGTCCTTCGACCCACCGAGTCTGCGCCGACCAGTGATCCCCCGTACACGAACGCTACCCTACAGACTAGGGACAATTTGGCAATTTACTGAAGCCAGTTAACCTACAAACCTGTACGTCTATGGAGTGTGGGAGGAAACTGAAGATCTCGGGGAAAACCGCCACAGGTCACGGGGAGAACGTACAAACTCCGTACAGACAGCACCCACAGTCGGGCTCGAACCCGGGTCTCTGGCGCAGTAAGGCAGCAACTCTACCGCTGCGCCCCCGTGCCGCCCTTATTCAGCTTTATTCAACCATATAATTACAAGGTGGCACGGAGGCGCAGTTTTATGCAGCACAGTGACACAGTCGTGGTGTTGCTGCCTGAGAGGGCCGGGGACCACGGGTTCGGTCTGTGTGGAGTTTGCACATAATCCCTGTGCCTGCTTGGGTCTTCTCCAGGTCCTTTTCCAGTTTCCTCCCACACTCCAAAGACAGGCAGGATTTGTAGATTAACTGGGCCTTTGTAAATTGCCCCGAGTGTGTAGGATGGAACTAGCATATAGGTGATCGCTGGTCGGCATGGACTCGGTGGGCCAAAGGGCCTGTTTCCGCGCTGCATCTCTATAATAACTCTAAACATAATCACGTTTTCGATAAACGAACTGGGTGAAGTTGTTGATAACAAGATATTTGCTTGGACAAACTGAGAAACGGTCTTTGCGCTGTTGAAAAAAGTGTTAACAATCAGTGAAGCAATTTTTGTTCCAAACATTGTGTCTTTACTGTGAGGTAAGATATTGCAGGTACCGTTTATTTTCACATGAAACACACAAAATGCAGCGTAATACTTCAATGCTCAAAATTGGTCATCAGAAAGATTTTTAAACACTTTGGTCCGAAACACATAAGAAACATAAGTTGTTGTTCATTGAAAGAACCAGCTTTCATTAATGCAGATTGCTCGTATAGAACACAAGTACCAGTCACGATCTATCTGCATTAATAGCCAGTTCTATCAACACAGCATTCTATAGGCTTAAAAGCCCTGTCCCACTGTACAAGTTCATTCAAGAGCTCTCCCGAGTTTGCCCTGATTCGAACTCGGAGATGTTTACGGTAATGGCCGCACGTACGTACTCGGGGCTCTCGTGGACATTTTTCAACATGTTGAAAAATCTCCACGAGTCTTCCCGAGCTTACCGCGTTTCCCGAGTACCTGCCGATAGCGTTACGAGCCGCTAAGAGGCGTCCCCGAGCTCCGATGTACCCGCTACGTACATTCTACGTGCTTCCACGAGTTTGATTTTTTTTTAAACTCGGGAGAGCTCTTGAATTAGCTCGTGCAGTGGGACAGGGCTTTTAGGCCCTGTCCCACCTTCCCGAGTTACTCACGAAGTATCCCAAGTTTACCCATTGATTCGAACTCGGATAATTACGGTAATAGCCACTCGTAGGTACTCGTGGCTATTTTTTTTACTCGTGGACATTTTTCAACATGTTGAAAAAACATCCCGTCTTACCTGATGCCCCGAGTTCCCACGGCTGGCACAACGAGCCGCTACGAAACATCTACGGCCTCCTACAGCCTCTTACGGACTCGCTACGGACATTCCCCAACATTCCCCGAGTTCGAATCAAGGGGAAAACTAGGGAACATCAAGGGGAAAACTCGGGAGATTTCGTGAGTAACTCGGGAAAGTGGGACAGGGCCTTTACTCCATTCAGAAGTTGAAAAGTTCATACGTTCTAGCCTGCAGAAATAGACCATTCTGTCCATCAAGTCTACTCTGCCATTCAATCACGGCTGATCGATCTTTCCCCCTCAACCCCATTCTCCTGGCTTCTTCCCATAACCCCTGAAGCCCATACTAATCAAGAATCTTTCTATCTCTGTCTTATAAATCTCCATTGACTTGGCCTCCACGGCCCTCTTGTGGCAATGAGCCTCAGCCACCACCATCTCCCAAAGGATGCCTGACACCTTGTGGGAAAAACACTTCCACTGTTATGTTCCACATTATCCATTTGCAACATGTTCCGCACGTGCTCCGTTTGGCTCTGGCAGAAGAGGATCATCAGATGATGGTTCCATTTCAGCACCTTAATCAGATCAAGTGAATCCAAACAGATGCTCAGCTTGTTGTGCCTATCTGCACACACTGAGCCTGATACCCAAGGGGGAGAACTGTCTACTGCCAAAGGCAGAGATCATCACTGCCTCTGCCAGATCTTTAGCTCATGTTCTCTGTGGCAGCTACTGGGACAGGTTTAGAGGAGGTACAACTCTTCCGCTCTCTTGATCGTACTTTCCCGTTTGCCTCCTTGTTGAGTTTAGTCTAGTTTAGAGATACAGCACGGAAACAGGCCCTTCGGCCCACCGAGCCCGCCCCGACCAGCAATCACCCTGCATACTCACACCATCCTACGCACACTAGAGACAATTAGCAATTTTACCCAAAGCCAATTAACCTACAAACCTGTACGCCTTTGGAGTGTGAGAGGAAGCCGGAGCTTCCGGAGAAAACCCACGCGGGTCACGGGGAGGATGTACGCAGCTATTTTACACAAAACAATGGGGAGGTGTATGGAACGAGCTGCCGGAGGAGGTAGTTGAGGCAGGTACTATCACAATGTTTAAAAAACATTTGGACGGGAAGAAGGATTGGATAGGTTTGGAAGGATATGGTCCAAACGCAGGCAGGTGGGACTAATGTAGATGGGGCAAGTTGGGCCAAAGGGCCTGTTTCCGCGCTGTATGAATCTATGATTTTGTAACAATTAATAGGTGTGAGAGGTGTATTGCATAGAAGGAATGCATAGATAGGAAAGATATTGTCAAGCTTGAAAGGGTTCAGAAAAGATTTACGAGGATGATGCCAGGACTAGAGGGTGTGAGCTATAGGGAGAGGATAAGTAGGCTGGGTCTCTATTCCATGGAGCGTATGAGGATGAGGGGTGATCTTATAGAGGTGTACAAAATCATGAGAGGAATAGATCGAGTAGATGCACAGTCTTTTGCCCAGAGTAGGGAAATCGAGGACCAGAGGACATAGGTTCAGGGTGAAGGGGGAAAAGATTAAATAGGAATCCGAGAGGTAACGTTTTCACACAAAGGGGGGTGGGTGTATGGAACAAGCTGCCAGAGGAGGTAGTTGAGGCTGGGACTATCCCATCGTTTAAGAAACAGTTAGGCAGGTACATGGATAAGACAGATTTGGAGTGATATGGATCGAGCGCAGGCAAGTGGGACCAGGGTAGCTGGGACATTGTTAGCCGGTGTGGGCGAGTTGGGCCGAAGGGCTGTTTCCACACTGTATCACTCTATGACTCCATGACTCTGAGGGCATGTGCAGCTTGAATAACAATTGCCATTTTGAGGTGTTGCATGGTTCAATGCTACTTTATTGCCACGTGTACCCCGGTGCAGTGACATTCATCTCTGTACGCAGTTCAGTACAAGTATCACTATACATAAGTCAGTAAGTAAGTGGGTTTATTGGCCAAGTATTCACATACAAGGAATTTGCCTTGGTGCTCCGCCCACAAGTAACAACATGACATACAGTGACAGTTACGAGTGACTCAGAAAGCACTAAACATTAATTATAATAAAACATAAACACGTAGATACTTAAATTCTTGTTTATCTCTCAGAAGGTGGGGGAGATAAGTACCCATGATGGACTGGGCAGTGTTCACCACTTTTTGTCGTCTCCGAACTTTCCTGGGTGTTCGAGTTGCCAATGAATCACAGAAGTATAACTAATCAGAAAGATGGCTGCATCACAATAAGCATTTGACGGCACTGGGCTTGTACTCGCTGGAGTTTAGGAGAATGAAGGGGGGGGACCTCATTGAAATGTTCCATAAAAGTGAAACTGAAAGGCTTGGATAGAGTAGATGTGGAGAGGATGTTTCCACTGGTGGGAGAGTCTGGGACTAGAGGTCACAGACTCAGAATTAAAGGACGGTCCTTTAGGAAGGAGATGACGAGGAATTTATTTAGTCAGAGGGTGGTGAATCTGTGGAATTCATTGCCACAGAAGGCTGTGGAGGCCAAGTCAATGGATATTTTTAAGGCAGAGATGGATAGATTCTTGATTAGTACGGGTGTCAGGGGTTATGGGGAGAAGACAGGAAAATGGGGTTAGGAGGGAGCGGTAGATCAGCCATGATTGAATGGTAGAGTAGACTTGATGAGCAGAATGGCCTAATTCTACTCCTATCACTTACGACCTTGTGATTAGAGTTCTGTCCAGTTGCTGTCCATGGTACTGTACACGTGTGCCTTAGAAGAATGACTAATGTAGGAAACGGCGGGAGATTGTCAGTGATGACTGCTGTTCTAAAAGATAAAGAAACCGAACACAGCTGTTTTTATAGCAGATTGTGCAATTTTGCTAGCTTTCTTGTAAAAGAGGTTTTTGGAGCAAGATTAGGAAGGAACACCAATGTTAAATTCGTGTGCAGGCAGGAACTGCAGATACTGGTTTAAACTGAAGCCAGACACAAAGTGCTGCAGTAACTCAGCGGGCCAGGCAGCATCTCTGGAGAAAAGGTCCAGGTGACGTTTCCGGCCAAGACCCCTCTCGTCACCTATTCCTTTTGCCCAGCGATGCTGCCTGGACCCGCTGAGCTACTCCAACCTTTTGTGTCTGTCTAATGTTATTTTAATGTGGAGAAGATGGGACTGGGGAGGTTCTTCCTCGTTAGCCCTTGCTGCAACCAAAATAACCTTGTTGCATAAAAATTAAGTAGCAGCATCTACTTGCCTTCTGTAGGCAATGCTGCTCTCTTTTAGAGGGAGCGTCAGTTAGTTCTGCCGTTGATTAGGGTGGCACAGCTGCTGCCTTACAGCGCCAGAGACCCGGATCTGATCCCGACTACGGGTGATGTCCACACGGAGTTTGCACGTTCTCCCTGTGACTGCGTAGGTTTTCTCCGGGTGCTCCGGTTTCCTCCTATTCTTCAATGACGTGTGGGTTTGTAGGTTGATCGGCTTCAGTGACATTGTAAATTGTCCCCAGTGTGTGTTGTGGTGTAGAGGGCGATCATTGGTTAGCATGGACCTGGTGGGCTGAAGGGCCTGCGTCCAAAGCTGAAATCAGTTTAACTTTGCATCCTGTGCATCGAGGAACTGCAGATGCTAGTTTATGCCGAAGGTAGTCACAAAGTGTCTATTCCCGCTGCCTGCTGAGTTACTCCAGCACTTTGTCTAACTTTGCATCATATTCAGCACGGACATTGCGGGCTGAAGGGCCTGTTCCTGTATTGTACTGGTTTGTGTTCTAAGTTCAATGTTCAATATGTTTTCTTCAGGATTCCAACTTGGGCAGATTCAAGTGTCTCTGTTGGCAACTTTTCTCATGACTGAGACAATCGAAGGGTCTGAAACTAAATACCGTAATTTTATGCAGGACAACAAAGGGAATCTATTATTGGTAACTGATATTTATTTTGCAGATACATGCGTGATTAGAGCCATATTTTGCTATGATTGGCACGGTTTCAAGTTTAATGTACAGTATCAGTGCTGAATGCTGAGTGAATGGACAGTCAGAGGGTCACCATAGAGGTTGATGGTGGCGAACTACTATCTACCTCTTTGGTGACCCCCGGACTATCCTTAATCAGACTTTACCTTGCATTAAATGTTATTTCCTCATCATGTATCTATACACTGTAAATGGATCGATTGTAATCATGTATTGTCTTTCCGCTGACTGGTTAGCACGCAACAAAAGCTTTTCACTGTACCTTGGTATAATTGACAATAAACTCAACTAACTATAGATTATAGATGACAAACGTTTCTTATTCTGGTGCGGAATAAGGGGTAAGAATTGGCATAACTGAGAGGGCGGCACACGGTGGCGCAGCGGTAGAGCTGCTGCCTTTCAGCGCCAGAGACCCAGGTTCGATCCTCAATACGGGTGCTGACTGTATGGAGTTTGTACGTTCTCCCTGTGACAGCGTCACTTTCCTCCGGGTGCTCCGGTTCCCTCCAAAACGCCCAAAGACATGCAGGTTTTGTAGGTTAATTGGCTTTGGATTAAAAAAAATTGTAAAGTATCCCTAGTGTGTGGGATAGTGTTAGTGCACAGGGTCAGCACGGACTCGGTGGGCCAAAGGGCCTGTTTCAGCGCTGTATCTCTGAAGTCTTAAGTAAAGTCCATTGGGAATCGGAAATGGGATCTCAAGGCTGATTTCATCCTTTGCTTATTATTTCCGCAAATCCAATACTTTTTAATCCCTTTTAATTCCTGAGGCCATTTTAAACGTAGTCAATAAATTAGCTTCCTAAATCAGATGAACCGAAAGTCTGTCACTTTAATATCAAAATTCACGTTCAATTATGTTGGATTGTGCAGGTTTTAATTGGCACCAGATGGAGCTATCAGAAGAACTTCATTAAAATAGTAAATTTGTTGTTTGGTGCAGTGCTGCATCTGCAAGTTAAATAATTCAAGTTATTCTAAATATATTCCATCAGTTTCAAATTAACACTTTAGTATAACTGAATATCTTCCATCTGTTGGGTAAGCAGTAAATTATGTAGGGTTGGCCTTGGTTTCTTTGATTTCCTAGGTTTGCATTTTCCAAAAGACATGTTGGTGGTGTGGACCACAGAGTGATAATTGAACTCTGTATTTTCTGAAATAAATCTACTCCCACATTTGTGATCAAAAGTATTCAATTTGGAAGTAATCAGAGAATTGCAGGATGCCCCATAAACTGGGAGTTTACATATGAGAAGGAGAACTATTCTACGTCTCCTTACCATCGTCTGCTTTGATCTGTCTTTTTCACTCCTTACTTTTCCATACCTCGAGACTCCCTCTCCCCTGACTCTCAGTCTGAAGAAGGGACTCGATCCAAAACATCACACATTCCTCCTCTCAACAGCCTTGTCTGTCCTTTCTTCTTTTTTTGTTATTTTTAGTATGTGTTATAAAGTATGTTTTAGTGTTCCTTGATTTGTGTTATGTGGGGGGAAACTTTATTTCAATCTCTTACCTTTCAATCTGTGGCCCTTGTGGCTAAGGGGATCAGAGGGTATGGAGAGAAGGCAGGTACGGGATACTGAGTTGGATGATCAGCCATGATCATATTGAATGGCGGTGCAGGCTCGAAGGGCTGAATGGCCTACTCCTGCACCTAATTTCTATGTTTCTATGTTTCTATGTTTCTTACCATGACGGAGATGCGATTTTTTCGCGTAGTGCTATCTCCGTCCCCACTGCAGCTTAACATTGTGGAGTTGGCGGACTTTCCCGGCGACCGACGGGCGCTCCAAACCGTGGGAGTCCTGCGGGACTTTAACATCACGGAGCTTGCGCTCCCTTTGACGGGGATCGAAGCTCCAACCTCAGGGCCTGTGGACTTTAACATCGTGAAGCCCGCGGTCTCGGATAAGAAGAGACCGACTCGGGAGCTCCATGCCGCGGAGAGAGTTTCAACCCCCCCGACGCGGGAGTTTCGATCACCCAGACGGGGGCTTCGATCGTTGGCTGCCGGTGCTTTGATACTCCTCGACTGCGGATGGTTTGATTGCCCCGACCGCGGGAGAACAAAGAGGAAGAAGATTGAACTTTATTTCCTTCCATCGCAGTGAGGAATGTGGAATCCATGGTGATGGATGTTTATGTTGACTTTTATGTGGTTGTGTGTTGCTTTTCACTTGGTATGGCCATACGGTGACTCAAATTTCACTGCACCTTAACTGGTACATGTGGTAATAAACTGACCTTGAAACCTTGAACTTTGAAGAAATGCTGCTTGTCCACTGAGTAGCTGCAGCGTTTTGTGTCTATCTTCAGAATAATTGCCAAGATAGACAGAGTGCTGGAGTAACTCAGTGGGTCAGGCAGCATCGCTGGAGAACATGGGTAGGTGATATTTCGGGTTGGTACCCTTTATCAGTCTGATTATAGCGGGGGGGGGGGGGGGGGGGGTTGAAATGACCAGGACAAGGGTCTCGTCCTGAAATGTCACCTATTCCTTTTCTCCAGAGATGTTGCCTGGCCCGCTGAGTTACTTCTGCATTTTGTATCTATCTTCAGGAGAATTCAGGACAATAGGTTTATTTTATTTTATTGTTTAGAGACAAACAGCGGTGAAACAGGCCCTTCGGCCCACCGGGCCTGTGTTGACCAGTGATCCCATCCGATCACGAGTGACACTTTACAATTTTACCAAGCCAATTAGCCTACATTAGCCTGTATGTATTTGGAGTGTGGGAGGAAACCGGAGCACCCGGAGCAAACCCATGCAGATCACGGGGGAACATACAAACTCCATACAGACAGCACCTGTGGTCAGGATCGAACCCGGTTCTCTGGCGCTGTAAGACAGCAACTCTACCACTGTGTCACCGTGCTGCCCTCTTACAAGTTATGACATCAATTCGAGTCACTCGGGCAATTTGTGACTTTTTTCGTAAACTCGCACCAGCAGTTACTTATTTCTATGTTGTTCACATAACAACAAGCTTTGGGGGTTACGCAAAAAGCTGGAGAAACTCAGCGGGTGCAGCAGCATCTAAGGAGCGAAGGAGATAGGCGACGTTTCGGGTCGATACCCTTCTTCAGACTGGTCAGGGATCAGGGAAACGAGAGATATAGACGGTGATCAGACACCCCAAGCGGAATATGAGGTGCTGTTCCTCCAACTTGCGGTGTTGCTCACTCTGGCCGTGGAGGAGGCCCAGGACCGAGAGGTCGGATGCGGAATGGGAGGGGGAGTTGAAGTGCTGAGCCACCGGGAGGTCGGCTTGGTTATTGCGGACCGAGCGGAGGTGTTCGGCAAAACGATCGCCAATCCTCCGCTTGGTCTCACCGATATAGATCATCTGGCATCTGGAGCAGCGGATGCAGTAGATGAGGTTGGAGGAGGTGCAGGTGAACCTCTGTCGGACCTGGAAGGACTGCTTGGGTAAAACACCGCAAGTTGGAGCACCTCATATTCCGCTTGGGGAGTCTGCATCCTTTGGGCTTGAACATTGAATTTTCTCAATTCTGTTAACCCTTGCTGTCTCCTCCCCTTCCCAACTCTCCCTCAGCCCTCGGGCCCTGGCATTCCCTCTATCTCTATCTCCCTCCCCCACCCTAGTCGCACTAGCTTCTCATTTTCATACCACAAACAGCTTACAATGGCTTGTTCCCTTTATCATCAATACATTTTTGCATATTTTTCATTCATTGTTCTTTATCTCTCCACATCACCGTCTATATCTCTCGTTTCCCTGATCCCTGACCAGTCTGAAGAAGGGTCTCGACCCGAAACGTCGCCTATCTCCTTCGCTCCTTAGATGCTGCTGCACCCGCTGAGTTTCTCTAGCTCTTTGTGTAACCCTCAATTCTCCAGCATCTGCAGTTCCTTCTTTAACAACAAGATTTGTTATTTTTCACCAACAGGGTGGCGCATCGGTAGAATTGCTGCCTTACAGCGCCAGAGACCAGTTTCGATCCTGAGTACGGGTGCTGTCTGCACGGAGTTTGTACGTTCTCCCCGTAACCGCGTGGGTTTTCTCTGGGAGCTCTGGTTTCCTCCCACACCCGAAAGACGCACAGGTTTGTAGGTTAAATGGCTTTGATAAAAAATTGTATGTAATTCGTCCCCAGTGTGTAGGATAGTGTTAGTGTGTACAGGGATCGCTTGTCGGCACAGCCTCAGTGGGCTGAAGGGCCAGGTTTCCGTGTTGTATCTCTCTGAACTCTAAACACAATGGAAAGGTGACAGACACAGATAAATTTAAAAAAATAAGATGCATACATCATACATTGATTAGTAAAAGCCCCGTCCCACAGTACAAGCTCATTCCAAGAGCTCTCCCGAGTTTGCCCTGATTCGAACTCGGAGATTTACGGTAATGGCCACTCATCGGTACTCGGGGCTCTCGTGGACATTTTTCAACATGTTGAAAAACCTTCACGAGTCTTCCCGTGCTTACCTGCCGTTAGCGAGTCATCCCGAGTACCTGCTGTCAGCGTTATGAGCCGCTAAGAGACGTCCCCGAGCTCCGACGTACCCGCTACGTTTATTCTCCGTGCTTACCCCGCGTTTGACTTTTTTAAAACTCGGGAGAGCTCTTGGAATGAACTCGTACCGTGGGACAGGGCTATAAGGGAGTCTGTTGGTTAGTATAGGTGTCTGGGGTTATGGGGAGAAGGCTGGAGAATGGTGTTGAGAGGAAACGGTAGGTCAGCCGTGATTGAATGGCGGAATAGAATTGATGGGCCGAATGGCCTAATTCTGCTCCAAGAGTTTATGAACTTATCACGTAACTGAGATTTGCTGTAAGGCTTTTAAAGACATTGACAAGCCAGTTTTACACAGGCACCTATAGCAGACAAGATTGCATGTGTCTCTTCTGCAGAGATCCAGGGTTTCTGAATGAATAATGCAAAATGCGCATGAAACATATAAGTTGACCCAATGTTCGCCGTGTGACCAATTCAACTGCCCCAGTGCTTGACTCACTATGTATTAGATTTGCACAAAGCTCTCTTGGCTCTTGCAGACAGGAATATATTTTTTCTGTGGGGATATTTGAAGGATATTTCTCTCTATACATGTGTAGGGAGAAATGCTAGTTTATACCGAAGATAAACACAAAATGCTGGAGTAACTCAGTGGGTTAGGCAGCATCTCTGGAGAAAAGGAATAGATGACGTTTCGAGTCGGAACCCTTCTTAAGACTGAGAGTCAGTTCTGTTCAGACTCTCAGTATGAAGAAGGGTCTCGACCCGAAATGTTACGTCAATGGATATTTTTAAGGCAGAGATTTGGCAAATTCTTGATTAGAACGGGTGTCAAGGGTTGTGGGGAGAAGGGGGGGAGAAGTCAGGAGAATGTGATTAGGAGCAGAGATCAGCCATGATTTAATGGTGGAGTAGACTCAATGGGCCAAATGACCTAATTCTACTCCTATAAATTGTGAACGTGACCTTGTCACCTATTCCCTTCTCTCCAGCAATGACCTGCTGAGTTACTCCAGCACTGTGCCCATATTCCTCTCAATACATTATATGATAGTTACTGGTTAGTTATTCAAGGTTGCTGATTAACTATTGGGTTGATTGAGGTCTGGTTTTGTGCGCAGATTTACCTTTGGGTGATGAAATGGAGAAGGTAGCATCAGGCAAGGTAAAGAAACACCATAGTCACCATTGACTATGTTACCCCTCAGTCATTCAATTAGACCACAGTTCATCTTTGACCTTAACATCAGCATCCAGCTTGACTCCTATCCTTCACATTCATGGCCCTGTCCCACTTACGAGTTCATTCAAGTGCTCTCCCGAGCTTAAAAAAAATCAAACTCGTGGTAAGTACGTAGAATGAACGTAGCGGGTACGTCGGAGCTCGGGTACGTCTCTTAGCGGCTCGTAACGCTAACGGCAGGAACTCGGGAAAAGCGGTCAGCTCGGGAAGACTCGTGAAGATTTTTCAACATGTTGAAAAATGTCCACGAGAGCCCCGAGTACCGATGAGCGGCCATTACCGTAAATCTCCGAGTTCGAATCTGGGCAAACTCGGGAGAACTCTTGGAATGAACTCATACAGTGGGGCAGGGCTTTAAGGACAATTTTAAATGTTTACCAAAGCCAAATGAACCCACAAACTTGAACGTCTTTGGAGTGTGGGAGGAAACCGGAGCACCCGGGGAAAAACCCCACAAGCACGAGAGCACCCGTAATCAGGATTGAACCCAGGTCTCTGGTGCTGTTGGGCAGCAACTCTGCCACTGCGCCACCGTGCAGCCCCAATTTGTGAAAGGAAAATTATACTTAACTGATTGAGTTCTTTAATAGTTTACTGGATAATGCAGAGGAAGGTAGAAGTTAGTTTAGTTTAGTTTATTGTCACATGTACTGAAGTACAGTGAAGAGCTTTTGTTGAGTGCTAACCAGTCAGCGGAAAGACTTATACATAATTAGAATCAAGCCATCCACAGGGTACAGGACTGAAGAAGGGTCTCGACCCGAAACGTCGCCCATCTCCTTCGCTCCTTAGATGCTGCTGCACCCGCTGAGTTTCTCCAGCCTTTTGTGTACCCTCGATTCTCCAGCATCTGCAGTTCCTTCTTTAACACAGTGTACAGATACAGGATAAAGGGAATAATGTTTAGTCCAAGATAAAGTCTGGTAAAGTCTGATTAAAGATGGTCCGAGGGTCTGCAGTGAGGTAGATAGGAGCTCAGGACCGCTCTCTAGTTGTTGATAGGATGGTTCAGTTGCCTGAATCTACAAGCGGGGAAGAAACTGTCCCTGAATCTGGTGGCGTGCGTTTTCACTCCTCTATACCCATTGCCTGATGGGAGAGGGGAGAAGAGGGAGTGGCCAGGGTGCGTCTGGTGCTCGTTTATGCTGCTGGCCTTGCCGAGGCAGCGTGAGGTATAAATGGAGTCAATGCAAGGGAGGTCGGTTTGTGTGCTTTCACACTTCTGTACCCCTTGCCCGATGGGAGAGGGGAGAGTGGTTGAGGTTGTGAACACAGACATTCAGAAGCACATAACAAGTACTAATCACAACTTCTTAGTAAAATTGAAGGCCAGGGTTTAAAGAGGAGAGCAGCATGGAGAGCAGTGCCGAACTACTATCTACCTCTTTGGTGACCCTCGCACTATCCTTGATCAGACTTTGCTGGCTTTACCTTGCACTGAACGTTATTCCCTTACCATGTATGTATGCACTGTAAACGGTTCGATGGTAGTCATGTATGATACACGTGACGATAAACTTGTATATTGGCTGCAATACAGAGGCTAGCAATGAATAGCAGTTCTCATGGCATTGGGCAGATTACAGCAGTGGTCAGTTTGGGGACCAGCAATGGAATGTAATTTCAAAATGTGCACTTGATGCAAAACTCTTGTAAGTTATTGGGGCAAATCCTCCAAAATTATGGAAGAACTCGGGGACAAGGACATAGACATTTTTAAAAACAGACTTGCTGGCTGCAAAGGAATAACCCCCAATCCTCAAAGGAAGAACCAGTTTAAAACCTGTCTGTGGGCCTGGGCATTACATGACTATGCGAATGGTATGGACAGGAAAGGCTGGGACAGAGATAACAAGATTATCTTGGAGAGACAAAGGAACCTCAGCAGACGGTGGTAAAATGCCAATCACCATCGTGGATGACCCATCCATCGGGACAATGGGAGCCCATCTAGGCGATGGGATAACGATCAGGCTGAGGTATCATGACATCAGCAAACCACATTATCATCGAAAGCCTATTGTTCATGCCAGATCGATACTGGGAAGCATCGAAAGACCCTTTTGTCCAGAGGACCACCTGGGAGGTTTCAAAGGAGAAACTCGGGTATAAAGGCAGGAGCCAAGCAAGGACTCGCTCTCTTTTCTGCTCTGCTGGACGGCTCCGGACCCTGCATCAAACCTAAGCTGTAAGTACCCGAGTGACCTGGTGAAGTTCCCGAAATCGGATAGAGGTTGAGGGAAGAAGGGGAAAGGGGGTGTACTGTAAGTAAAATTGTGTAAAGTCAGTTTTTACAATATGCCCGATAGTTTTCTTTCCATAGTCTTAGTTTAAAGCATAAGTTTAGTCACGTATTATGTAGTGTTGGTGAGATTCGATTTCTTATTGTTTAATAAAGCCTGTAAATTTTAGACTTGCTTTGAGTCCGTCTTGGTTTCTGTTTTCTCTCGTCAGCACGCTCTGGTCAAGTCAACCTTTTATCATATTCCACCATAATTCCGAGGTCTAGAACCCGGGGGAATCCCTTTTGTTGTATTCTCTCTCTTGGGAACCGCTCGAGTGGAGCGGTGGGCGATTGACCCACCGACAAGGGAATTGGGCTCGAAGTGGAGTGAAGGGAACCAGAACCCCCACACTCTGCAATATACCAAATCAATAAGCAGAATGGCCATAAATGTCAGGATGACGTAGGCTCAGTGAAATGCACAGACACACGATAGGTGACATCTAACACCGCACAATGTAAAGCTATAGATAATGTTAAGAAAATGAAGGTAGGGCAATTCAACCTGAAAGGTTCTGTTTTGAAGTGGATAGAGAGAGAGATACACAAGAAATAGACATAAGATAGATACAAAAAGCTGGAGTAACTCAGCGGGTCAGACAGCATCTCTGGAGAAAAGGAATGTATGCCGTTTCGGGACGAGACCCTTCTTTAGATTGAGTGTCAGGGTAAAGGGAAACAAGAGATATAGATGGTGATTATAGAGAGATATAGAACAAATGACTGAAAGATGTGCATAAAAGTAACGATGATAAAGGCAACAGGCCATTGTTAGCAGTGGGCTAGGTGAAAATGAGTTACAGACAATGAGACTCAACGAGATGACTTTGAAACTAGTACGACGACCCGGGTGGGGGGGAGACGTAGGGGGGGGGGGGGGGATGCCAGGGTTACTTGAAGTTAGAGAAATCAATATTCATACCACTGGGTTGGAAGCTGCCCAAGCAAAATATGATATGCTGTTCCTCCAATTTGCGTTGGGCCTCACTCTGACAATGGAGGCCCAGGACAGAAAGGTCAGTGTGAGAAATGTTGCTGAAGTAATAAGGAAATGTTTAGTAATTCATAAATTCAATGATTCACTGATACTTTATTATTACATGTACATAGGTACAGTGAAATGTTTTGATTTGCATACTACCCGGTAAAATCGTACAGTGGGTCCTCACGCAGGCAGTGCACGTGTGGCCATGTGTCAGGCGCTGGCAACATGACAAAAGTTCATTGAACGGTCCTATCTTCTGCCTGTCGCTGCAAGTAGCAGCAGCCCCCACCCCACATTGATCTGGGTGCTCCCATCTTTCCCTATTGTGCTATAAAGTACAATAGCAACTTACAACTGGGCATCTTGCAGCCCAGCGGTATGGATATTGATTTCTCCAACTTCAAGTAGCCCTTGCATTCCCTCTCTCTCCCTCCCTCTCCCACCCTAGTCATTGGCAATGTTGTCCTGGCGAGTCTCGTTGTCTGTAACTCGTCTTCACCTAAACCTCAGCAAACAATGGCCTGTTTCCTTTATCATCGTTACTTTTTTTGCATATCTTTCATTCATTTGTTTATTATCTCTCTCTATCACCATCTATATCTTTTGTTTCCCTTTCCCCTGACTCTCAGTCTGAAGAAGGGTCTCGACCAGAAATGTCACGTATTCTTTTGTGCCAGAGATGCTGTCTGACCCGCTGAGTTACTCCAGCTTTTTGTGTCTATCTTCAGCTTAAACCAGCATCTGCAGTTCCTTCCTACGCAATAGCAGAGGTATTGCTAAATGTCGATTCGACCCTGACTGGACTTTGACTCAAGTGTTGCATCCATTTCTGCATATCATACTCTCCATAGTGTGGAGGGAGTTGTTCAAATGGTGGTAGGGGTTGAGAGTGCACCATTGCAATGGGCATATCTTCTCAGAGGTGAAAGTAGCATTTGGGCGAGATGTTCAAAATCACTAAGGACTTTATTCGAGTTAATCAAGACAAAGGATTCCTGCTGATAAAGTCGATAAGAAGAAAGGTTGTTAACCAGCGGCATAAGGATGCCCACGGCATTCAGAGGCTGCAGCGAATCGTCCGATCAGCTGAGAAGGTTATTGGCTGCAACCTTCCCTCCATTGACGAACTGTACACTGCAAGGGCCAGGAAGCGAGCGGGCAAGATCATCTCTGACCCCTCTCACCCTGGCCACAAACTCTTTGAATCACTTCCCTCTGGAAGGCGACTCCGGACATAAAAACTGCTTTTTTCCACGAGTGGTAGTGATAATCGCTCATTTTATGGTGTCTTTAATTTAGCCAATATTAACAGTAGCTCTACTCAATAAGCAAAAATCTGTAGCCTCCTTTTGCTCTGGTATTTTATTTAATTCACATGTTTAATTGATAATGTTTTATTATTAATGTTTAATGTTTTATGTGTCATTCCTAACTATAACTGTATGTCATGTTGTCACTTACGGGCGGAGCACCAAGGCAAATTCCTTGTATGTGAATACTTGGCCAATAAACTTATTCATTCATTCATTCATTTATTCATTCAAGAGGTCATAAGGTCATAATGAATAGTAGAATTAGGCCATTCAGCCCATTAAGTCTCTCCGCCATTCAATCGTGGCTGATCTATCTCTCCCCCCTAACCCCATTCTCCTGCCTTCTTCCGAAAGCCTCTGGCACCTGTACTAATCTCCGCCTTAAAAATATCCACTGACTTGGCCTCCACAGCCTTCTGTGGCAAAGAATTCCACAGATTCACCACCCTCTAACTAAAGAAATTTCTTCTCATCTCCTTCCCAAAAGAATGTCCTTTAATTCTGTGGCTATGACCTCGAGTTCTAGACTCTCGCACTAGTGGAAACATCCTCTCCACTCTATCCAAATCTTTCACTATTCTAACCGGCAAATGTCCAAAAATAACAGGAGGTATAATGGTAAGCCAGAGTCTAGTGTGTTTAATTGTCATGTGTCCCAACATATGTATCGAATAGTGAAAGGCTTGGATAGTGTGGATGTGGAGAGGATGTTTCCACTAGTGGGAGAGTCTAGGACCAGAGGGCACAGCATCAGAGCAAAACAGCATACCTTTAGAAAGGAGGTGAGGAGGAATTTATCTAGTCGGTGGGTGGTGAAATCTGTGGAATTCATTGCCACAGATGGCTGTGGAGGCCAAGTCAATGGAGGTAGACAAAATTGTTGGAGAAACTCAGCGGGTGCAGCAGCATCTATGGAGCGAAGGAAATAGGCAACGTTTCGGGCCGAAACCCTTCTTCAGACTGAGTCGATGGATATTTTTAAGACAGAGATTCACAGATTCTTGATTAGTATGGGTGTCAGGGGTTATGGGGAGAAGGCAGGAGAATGTGGTTGAGAGGGGACGATAGATCAGCCATGATTGAATGGCAGAATAGATTGATGGGCTGAATGGCCTAATTCTGCTCCTGTAACTCGTAAACTTATGACAATGGTACAATGATATTCGTCTTTGCTGCTGCATGAAAGGCCTGTAAACTCAATTATTAAAAATAAAATGTTTGAAATACAGCAGGGAAACCGGCTCTGGCCCACGAGTCCATGCTGACCATCGACCACCCGTTCACACTAGTTCTCTGTTATCCCATTTTCTCATGCACTCCCTACACCCTCGCGGCATTTTATGGAGGCCAATTAACCTACAAACCTGCACGTCTTTGTGGGAATGTGGGATGTGGGAGGAAACCGGAGCACCCAGAGAAATACCACGCGGTCACAGGGAGAACGTGCAAACTCCACACAGACAGTACCCAAGGTCAGGGTCGAACCCGGGTCTTTGGCATTGTGAGCCAGCAGCTATGAAATGTTTGTCTTATTGGGATTAGAGCACAGTCAATAGAAGGCTTCTAAAGAGTGCAAGGCTTGGATAGAGTGGATGTGGAGAGGATGTTTCCACTTGTGGGAGAGTCTAGGACTAGAGGTCATAGTCTCTGAATTATAGGACGTTCTTATAGGAAGGAGATGAGGGAAAATGTCTCTAGTCCGAGGGTGGTGAATCTGTGGAATTCTTTGCCACAGAAGGCTCTGGAGGCCAAGACAGTGGATATTTTGAAAGCAGAGATAGATAGATTCTTGATTAGTGCGGGTGTCAGAGGTTATGGGGATAAGGCAGGAGAGTGGGGTTGGGATGGAGAGATAGATCAGCCATGATTGAATGGCAGAGTAGACTTGATGGGCAGAATGGCCTAATTCTACTCCTATCCCTTATGATAATAAGTAAATAACACCTCAGCTCAGTCCGCCTAGGCCTACCTGATCTCCTGGTTGCCAAACACTTTAACTCCCCCTCCCATTCCCACACTGACCTTTCTGTCCTGGACCTCTTCCACTGTCAGTGTGAGGCTCAAAGCAAATTGGTGGAACAACGACCGCATATTTTGCTTGGGCAGCTTACAACCCAACCGTATGAATGTTGATTTCTCTAACTTCAAGTAACCCTTGTTTTTCCTCTTTCTCACTCCCCATGCCAGTTCTCCAACTAGTTTCACTGTCCTTCTGATTAATTTTATTGATTGTACGCCTCCTTCTCACCTTCCCCTCAGCTAGCAGTGAACCATTCTACATGTCCTTAGCACCATCTGCTTTGATCTGTCGTTTTCACACCTTACCTTTCCATATCTCTAGGCTCCTTCTCCTCTGACTCTCAGTCTGAAGAAGGGTCTTGATTCGAAACGTCATCCATTCCTTCCCTCCAGAGATTCTGCCTGTCCCTCCGAGTTACTCCAGCATTTTGTATCTAGATTCAATAATGAATTGGATAATTGTGCAAAGGAGAGTATTTTTTTCATGCAATGGGGAGAGAATTTAACTAGTAGAGTGGATAAGGGAGAAGCAGTGGATGTGTTATATCTGGACTTTCAGAAGGCTTTCGACAAGGTCCCACACAAGAGATTGGTATACAAACTTAAAGCACACGGTATTGGTGGTTCAGTATTGATGTGGATAGTGAACTGGCTGGCAGACAGGAAGCAAAGAGTAGGAGTGAACGGGTCCTTTTCAGGATGGCAGACAGTGACTAGTGGGGTGCCGCAAGGCTCAGTGCTGGGACCCCAGCTATTTACAATATACATTAATGATTTGGACGAGGGAATTAAATGCAACATCTCAAAGTTTGCGGATGACACGGAGCTGGGGGGCAGTGTTAGCTGTGAGGAGGATGCTAGGAGGCTGCAGGATGACTTGGATAGACTGGGTGAGTGGGCAAATGCATGGCAGATGCAGTATAATGTGGATAAATGTGAGGTTATCCACTCTGGTGGCAAAAACAGGAAGGTAGACTATTATTTGAATGGTGACCGATTAGGAAAAGGGGAGATGCAGCGAGACCTGGGTGTCATGGTACACCAGTCATTGAAAGTAGGCATGCAGGTGCAGGTGCAGCAGGCTGTGAAGAAAGCAAATGGTATGTTGGCATTCATAGCAAAAGGATTTGAGTACAAGAGCAGGGAGGTTCTACTGCAGTTGTACAGGGTCTTGGTGAGGCCACACCTGGAGTATTGCGTACAGTTTTGGTCTCCTAATCTGAGGAAAGACATTCTTGCCATAGAGAGAGTACAGAGAAGGTTCACCAGACTGATTCCTGGGATGGCACGACTTCCATATGAAGAAAGACTGGATAGACTCGGCTTTTACTTGGAATTTAGAAGATTGAGGGGTGATCTCATAGAGACTTACAAAATTCTTAAGGGGTTGGACAGGCTAGATGCAGGAAGATTGTTCCCGATGTTGGGGAAGTCCAGGACAAGGGGTCACAGTTTAAGGATAAGGGGGAAGTCTTTTAGGACCGAGATGAGAAAATCGTTTTTCACACAGAGAGTGGTGAATCTGTGGAATTCTCTGCCACAGAAGGTAATTGAGGCCAGTTCGTTGGCCATATTTAAGAGGGAGTTGGATGTGGCCCTTGTGGCTGAAGGGATCAGGGGGTATGTAGAGAAGGCAGGTACAGGATACTGAGTTGGATGATCAGCCATGATCATATTGAATGGCGGTGCAGGCTCGAAGGGCCGAATGGCCTGCTCCTGCACCTAATTTCTATGTTTCTATGTTTCTAATAGCTTTTTGCGAATGGTCTAATAGCCTGTCCATACTTTCTGGAAACATAGAAATCATAGAACATAGAAAATAGATGCAGGAGTAGGCCATTCCTCTCTTCAAGCCAGCAATATGATCATGGCTGATCATCCAAAATCAGTACCCCGCTCCTGCTTTGCTCCCCATATCCCTTGATTCCGTTAACCCTAAGAGCTACTGTATATCTAACTCTCCCTTGAATACAGCTATATCTGACTGTCTCTTGAATGGTTTAAAACAGAAATTGTTGTAAATTTGCCGACTTATTTATTATGTTTCTTTATGCTTCGTTGGGATACAGCCTTGTCAGAAGCCGGAGGAAAAAATATCTCAGGGAGAAAGAAGGGTGGTTGTAAACTGTAGATCATGACAAGGATGCAGAGCTCTGGGAATAATACTAACTGATCGAACCTCTGTTACCAGTTCCGTGGAAAAGAGAGAGAATGTTCTCGGAACGGAACGAATTTCCTTCATATTTGACAAGTATACTCCATATATCTATTAGAATTTCCCTAAGGAAGGTCGGTAAGTGGGAAAGAAAGGCCACTTCAGACATTGTTTGATTCCAAAAGTGGATTTGCTGCTGTGTGTCACATACTATATTTTAGCTAAATATACGCTGGGCAAAGCAAAACATTCAACACAGTCTGGGAGGCCGTGAATAATTCAAACTTACAGTGGGAATGTTTGTTAACAATTTTTACAAGTGCAGCAGTGGTGAAGCTTTTTACTGAAATGTATGGTCTTGTTTGGACTTGCTTTGTTCTAAATGAGTGTCATCAGCTATCATAAATCAAAAATTGATCAAGCAATTGATATAAGTCTGGCATTTCTCAAAGATTGTGCTGTAGGAAGTGTTATATGGGCAGCACATTTCATTACTCCGGTGCAGATATTCCAAGTAATTACGATCCTAGTGAGTTATGTTACTTTATACACATTAATATGTCCTCACCAATGCTCGACCCAGCACTTACTATCGGCAAATCTAACTTGTGGTGGTTTAGTTTATGGATACAGCGTGGAAACAGGCCCTTCTGCCCACCAGGTCCATGCCCACCATCATAAGATCATAAGTGATAGGAGTAGAATTAGGCCATTCGGCCCATCAAGTCTACTCTGCGGATGGCTGATCTATCTCTCCCTCCTAATCCCATTTTCCTGCCTTCTCTCCATAACCTCTGACACCCTCCATTCACACTAGTTCTATGTTATCCCACTTTCTCATCCACATCCTACACATTATCCACGAGTAGTTGCTCTACTCCACAGCCAAAAATCTGTAGCCTCCCTTTGATCTGGTATTTTGTTGGTTCACATGCTTATTCAATGGTGTTTTATCATTAATGTTTTATTATTATTTATGTTTAGTGTTTTCTGAGTCATTCATAACTGTCACTGTAGGTCATGTTGTCACTTGTGGGTGGAGCACCAAGGCAGATTCCTTGTATGTGAATACTTGGCCAATAAACTTACTTACTTACTAGGAGGAATTTTGTTTTATACAGGCCAATTAACCTATAAACTTGCATGTCTTTTGGATGTGGGAGGAAACCGGAGTGCCTGGAGGTGTGATCCTCGCAGGTCACAGGGAGAACGTACAAACTCCGTACAGACAGAACCGTTCACCTGAATTTAAAAAAAACTGTGATGAAGTATTTTCTTGACATCTGCTCACTTTCTTTGGACTTTTAGAAATACAGTGTGAAAACAGGACTAAATATTCTTTATTCTTTATGACAGCTTGAATGTAAAAACAGTCACTGTTTCTGTGTTGATTTGTTTCTGTCGAAGAGCAGTTATCAGTCAAACCAACTTCTAGACTTTATTGTACGGATTGAAAGGAGTAGTTTCGAAAGAGGCCCTTCGGCCCACTGAGTCTGCACCGACCATTGACCACCAGTCCATATTAGTTCTATGTTAGACCATTCTCGCATTCAGTCCCTACACACTAGGGATAATTCGCGCACACCTTTGGGTTGTGGGAGGAAACCGGAGCACCCGGAGGAAACCCTGGGGTCACAGGGAGAACGTACAGACACCACACGGACATCACTCGAGGTGGGCGAAGCGGCAGCTCTGCCAGTTGTGCTACTGAGCCAACTTGTGTAGTTTAATTCAGTTTAGTTTAGTTTGGAGATACAGTGTGGAAACAGGCCCTTCGGCCCACCGAGTCCGCATCGACCAGCGATCCCTGTACACTAACACTACCTTACACATACTAGGGACAACTTACATTTATACCAAGCCAATTAACCTACAAACCTGTACGTCTTTGGAGTGTGGGAGGAAACCAAAGATCTTGGAGAAAACCCACGTAGGTGACGGGGAGAACGTGCAAACTCCATTCAGACAGCACCAGTAGTCAGGATCGAACCCGGGTCTCTGGTGCTGCAAGGCAGCAACTCTTCCGCTGCGCCACCGTGCTGCCAATCTCCGGCGAAAAAGGATGGGTGATGTTTTGGACATGCAGCAACGTGACAAGAAGGCATTGACAAAAGCTTTTGGCCAGTAAGTTCTCTTGGGATAACTCTCTTACTCTAATCGACAGAGACCAAGTGCTGGGGTACTTCAGCGGGTCAGGCAGCATCTCTGGAAAAAAGGAGTAGGCGACGTTTCGGGTCGGGACCCTTCTGCAAACTGCCGATTTTTAATAACGGCAGAACGTACAAACTCTGTACAGACAGCACCCGTAGTCAGGATCGGACCCGGGTCTCTGGCACCGTTAGGCAGCAACTCTAACGCTGCGCCACTGTGCTGCTCACTTGGCGAGGCCTGGAGGAGCTGCTCATTCACCGTGACCACTGACAAATTTACCGTCATCAACTGCATGGGTGATAGAATATTTTGACACAATGGTACTGCAAGATATTCCCGGGCCGTGTGTATCAACGCAAGTTAGTTCACTATTAATTTGATTAACAAACAGGATGGTAAACAGTTACTGATGATTATATAAGTCAAGGAACTGAGTTTGGAAACTTAATGCGCTCCAACTGCTGGGAACTGAATTAAATGTGATAGGTTAACGACTGCATCTTCTGTTTTAATCAACTCCTTCACATAATTCAAGTTGCTAATTTATTGAGTTCTTTCCAAGAAACTATTAGTGTATTCTGTGAAAAAAGGGAACAAGGCTGAAACGATGGAAATTGAACTTTAGTGTTATCTTTTGGTATGGTTTCTTGTTTAGATTTTAGTCTGGAGTTTAGAGATACAAACAGGACCTTCGGCCCACCGAGTCCACACCGACCACACCAGCACGTATACGCTAGTTCTATGTTATCCCACTTTTGCATCCTACACACCAGGGGGAATTTACAGAAGCCAATTAACCTACAAAGCCGCACATCTTTGGGATGTGGGAGTAAACCAGGGCATCCGGAGAAAACCCATGCCATCACAGCGAGAACGTACAAACTCCATACAGACAGCGCCCGTGTGAAAACACACACCGCCAGTTTCAGGGTCAGTCTCTTCCCAGCTGCTATCAGGCAACTGAATCATCCTACCACAACCAGAGAGCAGTGTTGAACTACTATCTGCTTCCTTGTTGACCCGCAGTCTATCCTTGGGTCAGTCTATCCTCGGACTTAACTGGCTTCACCATGCACTAAACGTTATTCCCTTATCATGTATCTGTACACTGTAAATGGATCGATTGTATTCAAGTATTGCCTTTCTGTTGACTGGATAGAGAGCAACAAAAGCTTGCACGTTGACCAAAAAAAATGCCCATCTAAGGAAGTCCCATTTGCCTGCATTTTGACCCATACTTCGCTAAGCCTTTCCTATCCATGTACCTGTCCAAATGTCCTTTGGATGTTATTATTGTACCTGCCTCAACAACCTCCTCTGGTTGCCTGTTCCATATACCCACCACCCTCTGAGTGACACATTGACTCCAAAGGTTCCTATTAAATCTTTCTCCTCTCTCCTTAAATCTGTAGGAGTCACACTGAATGTTCAAGAAATAAAGATCCCCTATGATTTGGAAGGTGATTGATTATTTAAAAAAATAACACAGGGTGCTTGAGTAACTCAGTGGGTCAGGCAGCATACGTAGAGGACATGGAGAGGTGATGTTTCGGCTGTGAACCCTTCTTCAGACTGATTGTAAGTGGGAGTGAAGAAAGCTTGAAGAGAGGAGATGCATAATTCTCTTTTACTTGCAGCCAAAAAGTTTGTAAACACTCACTTGTGAATGTTTGTCATATTGTAGCTTCAAGATTCAAGGGATTCAAGAGAGTTTCTTGTCGTGTGTCCCAGATAGGACAATGACATTCTTGCTTTGCTTCAGCACAACAGAATATAGTAGGCATGAATACAGAACAGATCAGTGTGTCCCTATACCATTACATAAATATATACGCACATGGATAAATAAACAGATAAAGTGCAAAAAGTAGCTTTAGAATTTATGGGGAAATGCAGTTCTTGGAGCTATTAGGCTGGAAAGATTTAAGAAACAGTTGGACAGGTACATGGATAGGACAGGTTTGGAGGGATATGGGCCAAACGTGGGCAGGTAGGACTGGTGTAGCTGGGACATGTTGGCTGGTGTGGGCAAGTTGGGCCGAAGGGCCTGATTCCACACTGTACCACTCTATGACTCTATAAGGCCTGTTAATAAAGTCACTTATGTTGGTTCTCAGCTATCCGTCTTAACTAATTCCGTTTTGCTATCCATCTTCTATCAAACATATTGAGCGATGTGATTAGAAATTTGCCCTAATTGCAACTCATTTCACCAGGCGCTGGGTACATATTTCATTCATCATGTTTGCGTGAAAGGCCGTGAAATCAATATTGAGAGTGGAACAAAATGTCCCAAGCACTTCCGAATCTTGCTGCATCTAGTACCTCGTTTCCTCCAGTCAATATAATGCTTCATCATTTTTCATTTTCAATATTCTTTCTGATATTCAGTTTCTTTATGATTCGATATATTCGGTTACTGAATATGTTCATGGCTGTAAGAACTAAGGTTATTGAAAGGTTAAGTTATGCGCGGTAAATGACTATATATCTGACAGTCAAGTAATAAAAAGGTATAAATTCCCACCTTAATATTCCAGATAGAAGCTCACGCCAACGTTATTTAATGGCTTGTGACATTCACAACAGATCAAGTTATTTTCTCAAAGAGTCATTTGAGTTTTTAACCTGAACTCAGTGATTGAAAATAGTTGCCCATAATATGTAACATATACAATTATGCCCTTATGCTAGGGTACAGTCTGATTCACTTCCACCTCATTGCGGACATTGGACTCTGGAACTGTTGTGCTAACACCTTCTGAACTACAGGTATCTCGTAAGGTCATACGTAGTAGGAGCAGAATTAGGCCATTCGGCCCATCAAGTCCACTCTGCCATTCAGTCATGGCTAATCTATCTCTCCCTCCTAACCCCAGTCTCCTGCCTTCTCCCCATAACCCTTGACACCAGTACTAATCAAGAATCTATATATCTCCGCCTTAAAAATATCCATTGATTTGGCCTCCACAGCCTTCTGTGGCAAATAATTCCACAGATTCACCACCCTCTGACTAAAGAAATTCCATCTCATTTCCTTCCTTAGGAATGTCATTCAATTCTGAGGCTATGGCCGCTGGTCCTAGATTCTCCCATTGGTGGAAACATCCTCTCCAGATCCACTCTCTCCAGGCCGAGTTTCCAAGTATCTGTATTGTTGTAACTCTGTATCACCTCTTTGCTCTACATCTTGTACCTTTTAGTTTGGCTTAATTGTATATATGTATAGTGTTATATGCATGAATGGATAGCATGCAAAACAAAGCTTTTCCCTGTACCTCAGTACATGTGACAATAATAAAGTTAAGATTAAGCCTAAACCTAAGCCAGTAATAAATCCACACAGTTTCTCTAAATTAAACCAGACCAAACCGAACCGAACTGGAAGCTTTGGAACACTTGTTTTGTGTTTTTTATTCAATACAAATGTAAGTAAACTGACGTGAAAGGAGTCGAAGAATGAAAAGCAACAAGAGTATTTGGAGAGATTATTTCATTTAGAATTCCATGCATAAAACCTGCTTCTGATCAAATGAACCTCTCACTGGTAACTGAATTTCTGGAGTAGATCTTTCAACGCATATTCCACCGGGTGGCGCCGTCTGCGATGGCAGCCTCGCCTACAGTCTGTCTGTCCTTTTTGTCTATCTTTGATTGACAAAAATGCTGGAGAAACTCAGCGGGTGCGGCAACATCCATGGAGCGATGGAAATAGGCAACGTTTCGGGTCTGAAGAAGGGTTTCGGCCTGAAACGTTGCCTATTTCCTTCGCTCCATAGATGCTGCCGCACCCGCTGAGTTTCTCCAGCATGATTATAATCATGTATTGTCTTTCCGCTGACTGGATAGCATGCAACAGAAAACTTTACACTGTACCTCGGTATACGTGACAGTAAAGTAAACTGAACTGAACTGATGGATGGAACGTAGAACGGTGCAGGACAGGAACAGGCCCTTTGGGCCACAATGTCCCTGTTCAATATGATGCCAGGATAAATCAAACTCTGCAAAGGATTCATATTAAACGCTCTGGAGAAAAACTAATCCTTAATGATTTGGGAGGATGATTTATTTTCCTGTCACTTTTTAAAACGGCGCGTAATTCAATAATTTATGCATATTTTGTTAAAAATTCACTTGATTTTTGCTGACATCTCAGCAGTTATACAAAGAGGCTATTTCTACTGTGCAATTGCATGTATATTTTCCCTCCTTTTTAATGGTTCAGGAATTTTGGGCGGCCTGGTGGTGTAGCGGTAGAGCTACTGCCTTACAGCGCCAGGGGCCTGGGTTCGATCGTGACTACGGGTGCTGTCTGTACGGAGTTTGTATGTTCTCCCTGTGACCTGCGTGGGTTTTCTCCGGGATCTTCGGTTTCCTCCCACATTGCAAAGATGTGGGTTAATTGGCTTGGTATAACCGTAAATAGTTGTCCCTGGTGTGTGTAGGGTCGTGTTAGTGTGCAGGGATCGCTGGTCGGTGCGGGCTCAGTGGGGCGAAGGTCCTGTTTCCGTGCCGTGTCCCCAAACTAAACTAAACTAAATTACTAGCTAGGAAAGAACTGCAGATTCTGGTATAAAATTGAAGATAAGACACAAAATGCTGGAGTAACTCAGCGAGACAGGCAGCATCTCTGGAGAGAAAGAATGGCTGATGTTTCAGGTCACGACCCTTCTTCAGTCTGATTCAGACAGTCTGAAAAAGGGTCTCGACCAGAAACGTCACCCATTCCTTCTCTCCAGAGATGCCGCCTGTCCCGTTACTAAATTACTACCTATTATAGCCGGTTATGGGTTTTAGATGTTTCTTGATTGATTCAGTACATAATTGTTTTTTTCCACCCCATTTCCTCAATGTATACGACATTACTTTAGGCATTAGGCATGGACTGTCCCAAAGAGCAGCATCTGAAATTTTAATCACTCTGGCACACATATTCTGTAACAGTAGTTAATTAATTGCTTCATCTCACTGACTGACATTAAAGCCTTGTGTTAAAATGCTGAACTAAAGGGAGCAGAGGGTCCAACGGAGAGGATGAACGTAATTTCTGGAACGGTTTTTCCCTGAAGAGCATATTTGAAGTTGACTTGATGGAATGGATGAGTGTTTTTGAAATATTGATGGCCATTCTACAAATACCAAGTTTTACATTTATTATGATTAATTGCACATTCCCTGAGTTACATTTTAGAACCACCTCTGGCAACGATGATACTGTCCTTCAGCACTGGAGTGCAACACAAGCTAGACTGTGTAAACAGATATTAGCTGTTCATGCTCCTGAGTGCTGTACTCTTCTTTAATCTGTGTTCTATGTTTTGAAGTTGGCTCACGGCACAGTGTGGCAGCGGTGGAGTTGCTGCCTTGCAGCGCCAGGGAGCCCGGGTCCGATCCTGACTACGGGTGCCGTCTGTACGGAGATTGAACGTTCCCCCCGTGACCATGTGGGTTTCCTCTGGGTGCTCCAGTTTCCTCCCGCACTCCAAAGACGTACAGGTTTGTAGGTTCCTTGGCTTCAGCCTTTATAAATTGTCCCTGGTGTGTAGGATAGTGCTAGTTTACGGGGATCGTTGGTCGGCGCGGAGTGGGTGTGCTGAAGAACCCGTTTCCACGTTGTATCTCTAAACTAAACCGAACTAAACATACAATGAGATGTTTGCAGAATCTGGACAAGTTTTCGGTTTTTAGTTTAGAGATACACCACGGAAACAGGCCCTTTGTCAGACCAAGTCCACACTAACCAACAATCCCCGCAAATTAATGCTATCTACACACACTAGGGCCAATTCACATTTATACCAAGCGATTTGCATTTATATGCTGAGAGAATGGAGCGGCAGGGTTTGTATACTCTGGAATTCAGAAGGATGAGAGGGAATCTTATTGAAACATATAAGATTATTAAGGGTCTGGACATGCTAGAGGCAGGAAACATGTTCCCGATGTTGGGGAAATCCAGAACCAGGGGCCACAGTTTAAGAATAAGGGGTAAGGCATTTAGAATGGAGATGAGGAAGCATTTTTTCACACAGTCTGTGGAATTCTCTGCCTCAGAGGGCAGTGGAGGCCGGTTCTCTGGATACTTTCAAGAGAGAGCTTGATATCTTAAAGATAGCGGAGTCAGGGGATATGGGGAGAAGGCAGGAACGGGGTACTGATTGTGAATGATCAGCCATGATCATATTGAATGGCGGCGCTGGCTCGAAGGGCTGAATTGCCTCCTCCTGCACCTATTGTCTATTGTCTATTGACTAATCAACCTACAAACCTGTTCGTCTTTGGAGAGTGGGAGGAAAAACCGAAGATCTCGGAGAAAACCCAAGCGGTCACGGGGAGAACGTACAAACTCTGTACAGACAGCACCCATGGTCGGGATTTTTATACATGCAAGTGTTAAACAAGTTGCCTTGAAGAATTCTGCTGGTGTTTACATGGAGGGAACAACTAAGTAATGGGGCCACACTGCAGTGTGATGGAAGCAAGATTAGTCTTTTGTACCAATGCAATTTCTGCCCAGCGACAACACAATGAAGAGAAATGGCAATCGAACGTTTCATAAGAGAACATGTTGAAGATTACGCCCGTGATGAAGCCGCAAGCATCTTGTATCTGGAATCACCAAAAAGGATGCAGGTCTTCTAAACACACCAATCTTCTACAAGGCTGGGGCGGGGGAAGGTGGTGGGAGAAAAGATTGCATTTTCCTGAAAAAATTATGAGTCATAACAAATACTTTATAAATGCAGCAGGTAAAAAGGTATTAAAGCGTGTAAAGAGTGAAGATTGCTTTGGTAGTTCTATTTTCACAAACTGAGGGTTAATAGTCCTGGAGTAATTCAATATCCCTTCCAGTTTTAATCTTAACTGGTTTCAGATAGGTCATGATAGAGGGCAGTTCTGGTATTGCATTATTGTCCTGGGAACACATACTTAATTCAGCCTTGGAGAAAAATCCTCTATTGGCCTATTCAAAGTTTCAATTCCTCACACAATCAATTGCTGAGCAAATTAGAAAAGAGGAAAAGTGGTCAACCTTGTGCAGTCTAGTTCTACACGATGATTACAAAAGGATTGCACATCTGACATTCCCTTCTTATCTTGTACAGGGCCACAGAAGGGACAAGAGGCAATGGATTGAAGAATCAGCTAATTTGCCTGAAGCCACTTCAATAATTGTACAAGTTGTGTAGGAAGAAACTGCAGATGTTGGTTTAAACCGAAGATCGACACAAAAAGCTGGAGTAACTCAGCGGGAGAGGCAGCATGCCTCGAGAGAAGGAATGGGTGACGTTTCGGGTCGAGACCCTTCTTCATAGGTCTCGACTCGAAACGTCACCCATTCCTTCCTTCAGATGTTTAGGTTCAGTTTTATCATTGTCATGTTTTAGGGTGGCACAGTGGCGCAGCGGTAGAGTTGCTGCCAGGGCGTGTCCCACTGTCACAACCTCTGCAGAGTTTGCCCTTAACTCATACTCGCAGCATGGTCGTCACAAGGTCGTAGGCGGCCGTAGGTAGGTCGTAGCAGGCCGTGATGCTAGTCGTAGGTACTCGTGTCATCAAGTAGGTCGGGGCGTTTTTTCTAGCTTGATGCAAAATGTCCACGAGTAAAAAAGGTCGTGAATTAGGTCGTGAAAGTGGGACGGGCCCTCTACAGCACCAGAGATCCAGGTTCAATACTGGCTACGGGTGCTGTCTGTATGGAGTATGTTTGTCTCCCCGTGTCTGTGTGGGTTTTCTCCAGGTGCTCCGGTTTCCACATTCCAAAGAGATGCAGGTTTGTAGGTTAATTGGCTTCCGTAAATTGTCCCTAGAGGGCTGGGGAGGCTAAGCCAGTGGATATTTTTAAGGGAGAGATAGACAAATTTTACTTCGGAGTCACGTGAGTGATTCCGTGAAGAAGACCCGCCAGGCCGCACGCGCACCAGTACGTCAGCCGCATTGACGCACGGAGGCTGCGAGGAACGGAGCTCCTCCAGCGGTAAGTATGCAGACTCCAGGTAAGTTGAAAACTTTCCACTGGAGCTTGAATCCGTGCTGGCCGGTACACTACACCGAGTGCTAGCATGGAAAAAACAGGAAAGGGAAAGCGGCGCGTTTCAACCGCCCGCGGCAGTTCAAGCTTGGAAGTCCTGCCTCATACCCCTGTTCAGTCGCTTAGTACAGATACAGCGACTGCAGGCTTAGTGCTACACAGCACAGAGCCACCGCCATTAGGGCACAAGGTAACAGATAAGTCTGCTAGGCCCACAGAGTCGGGGGATGATTCCTCACTGGGGCTGGATAGAGTGTGCACATGCCTATCCCAAGTGGAGGAACTGTTGCATACAGTCCTCCAAAGAACTTCACTCCAAGAGAAGGAGTGTCAGCGCTTAGGAAAAGAAGCGCCTCCAGCAACAATGCTGTCAGGAACTCCTTATCAATTTGAGGAGAGTGCAATGGGCCAGAATAATCCTGAGGCCGATTCTGATGGGGAAGTTCAGCCAGGAGAAACTGAATTGCCAAATGTTCCACCACTTGCACTTCCATTTGCAGTACCATCAGGAGCAAGTGAGCCACTAGGTGAAGATTTGGCTACCACAATAAATTACATGGTGTCTCATCAGCTTCAGGAGCTTACTATGGATGAGACAGCCAACAAACACGAGCCTCCAAGCAACTGTGAAGTATTAAGAGTTCCAATGGTGAATCAAGTCATCTGGGGTCAGATGGGACCTGGTATGCGAAACCAAGAAATAAAAATGCAAAGAATTCTCAAATTATTGGCTGCTGGCATTAAAGCGTAGCAAGAACAATGGATGGTGGTTTTGTGACCAGAACACACCAAGAGGCTCTAGGGTTGTTATGTAACACTCATTTTGAGATCAATGGTCTCAGGAAAAGGGCTATTAGGCCCACCATTAATCCCAGATACGCTGCGCTTTGCAAGCCACCTGATCTGCTGTTTGGCGCAGAGCTAACCAAACAAGTTAAAGAAATAAATGAAGATGCTAAAACAATGAGTTTGATGAGACCAATGATGCCCGGCAGACAGCTGAAGAGAAAGTATCCGTACAAAACCACATCAGCATCCGGAGCTACTCCAGGGACAAGCCGGGCCTCAGCACAGGGACGTGGATGGTATCCCTCGGTGGGAGTACGAGCGACTATGGGAGCTACTGCCAGAGGCTGGAGTCAGCAGGGTGTACCAGTCACCAAGGAGGTAAGTGGACCTAGTTCTCATAAAAACATATTAAATATAACTCAAGAGAATATTGGTGGTAGATTACTGCTTTTTCATAACGAATGGAAGCAGCTTACTTCAGATCTTCAGAGGTGTAATTCAAGGGTTTCGGATTGAATTTATTCCAAATGTTACTTTACCTTTCCAACATGTTCCTGATAGAACACTTTATTTTTCACAAACAGAGGTAATACAGGTTCAAGCCGAAATCACAAAATTATATTACAAAGGTGTAATTGAAAAGACGGACCATCAAGCCCATCAAATTGTGTCAAATATTTTTCGCCGTCCTAAGAGGGACGGAGGATGTAGAATCATTTTGGATCTGACAAAATTAAATACATTTGTACTACATAGACACTTTAAATGGAAACATTGGTTACGGCCAAGCAACTAAAGGTTGCTTTGGTTACGGCCAAGCAAATAAAGGTTGTTATATGGCCACAATAGATCTGAAGGACGCTTATTATTCAGTGCCTGTTCATTGCGAGCATAGAAGGTAGTTTAAATTCAATTGGATGAATCAATTGTGGCAGTATAAAGCACTGCCAAACAGATTGACCTCAGCCCCTAGAGTATTCACCAAATTGTTAAAACCAATTTTGGGGTTGCTTAGAGGTGATTATGGCCTATTTGGATGATATTTTAATAATTAGACAATCTCAAGCTTTAGCCGAAACATCAGTGGCAGTTGTCAAATCCACATTTGAAAAACTGGGGTTTGTCATTCATTTGGGAAAATCCAAACTTACGCCAATTACCACAATTGACTATTTGGGGTTTTCAATTAACTCTATCAAAATGGTAATTACCTTGCCAATTGGAAAAAGTGCAGAACTAATTGAGGATTGTGTAACACTTTAAAACAAGTGTAAACCTTCAATTAGGCAAGTGGTGAGACTTCTGGGGAAAATGGTAGCAGCCTTTCCAGCAGTTCAATTTGGGCCTTTGCATTATCAGCAGTTACAAAGAGCAAAAGAACAGGCACTTAAGGTACAAATTGGGCATTATGATAGGCCCATGCAGTTATCAGCTGAAGCAATTGCTGATATTTTATGGTGGATTCAACATGTCTCCAGTAGTTTTAGCATGATAGAGCTGGAACAACCTTCCATGGTTTTGCAGACTGATGTAAGTGCACTTGGATGGGGTGCCACAGACACAAATTCAAGTTGTGGTGGAAGATGGAGTTCAGAAGAAGCTGGGCTTCTGCAGACATGGGGAATTAACCATTTAGAGCTTTTAGGAGCATTTCATGGGCTCAAAGCTTATTGTTCTAACAAAAGTAGTCTGCATGTTCAGCTCCAGATCGATAACACCACGGCAGTGGCATATGTCAATCACATGGGTGGTATCAAGTCAGTATCTTGTGACAGACTGGTAAACCAAATCTGGATCTGGTGCATTGATAAACACATTTGGCTCTCAGCTATTTATCTGCCAGGAAAACTTAATACAGTGGCAGACACTAGGTCACGGAAATTCCATGACAACATAGAATGGATGCTGAATCACGATGTGTTCAAAGACATCATTGCCAAATATGGAACACCAGATGTCGACTTGTTCGCATCTAGACTAAACCACCAGCTTCCCAACTATGTGTCATGGGAACCAGATTCTGGGGCAGTAGAGATTGACGCTTTTTCGCTGAATTCGGGTGGTATGTATATTTATGTATTTCCACCTTTCTGTCTCATAAATCGATGTCTGCTTAAAATCAAGCATGACAATATGCTTCAGGGGTACTGGTAATACCCGACTGGCCTACTCAGCCATGGTATTCTTTGATCCGACAGCTGATGACACAACCTTTGATGGCTGTTCCTAAACAAAGGAATTTATTGGTGAATCCAGTGACTGGCGAATGTCATCCGTAGTATGACTGTATTGATTTGTTAATTTGCAGATTCTAAGAAGGCCATACCTGGGACAAGGATTGTCAGGTCGAACTGTCGACATGCTTACTGCATCCTGGCGATCGAGTACTCAAAAGCAGTATTTTTGTTATGTGAAGAAATGGGAAGTTTACTGTGTACAAAATGATATTGATTATTGTACAGCACGTATTTCACATGTTTTGGAATTTTTGCCAACTCTTTACTATGATGAAGGACTAAGTTATAGTGCAATCAATACAGCAAGAAGTGCTTTGTCATCATATTTAGTGATGAAATCAGACAATCATGCAATTGGATCTCACCCTCTTGTGGTTCGATTTATGAAAGGCATTTTTAATTCCAGACCTCCCAAACCTAAATATATGGCTGTTTGGGATGTAAGTATAGTCCTTAAGAAACTACGTGAGTGGTTTCCTTTATCATCTTTGACGTTGACCAAAATTACCATTAAATTGGCCATGCTTATGGCGTTGGTTTCAGCGCAAAGGGTACAGACGTTACAAAAATTACAGTCAGACAGAATGGAAACTGCTGTGGACAATGTTACATTTTACATTTACAACCTCCTCAAACAGAGCAAGCCAGGTGTCACAGGTTTTAAAATAATATTTGCAGCATATCCTACGGATCCAGCTTTATGCGTAAAAACACATTTGATGCAATACATTGCAATGACAGAGAATTTACGTAATATGGAGAAAGGATTGTTTATCAGTTATAAAAAAACACATAAAAGAGTGTCAGTTAACACTATCTCCAGGTGGCTGAAACAAGTCTTGATTGATGCAGGTATTAACACAGATGTGTTTACATCTCATTCCACTAGGGCAGCAGCTATGTCGGCGGCCAAAGCCAAGGCCGTGCCCGTCGACCATATTATGGCGGCCGCCGGATGGGCAAATGAGCTGATGTTTCAGAATTTTTATCATCGCCCGGTTGTTGATCCAGGGCTGTTTGCTAATGCCATTTTAAGTTCTGTTTAAATGCCCTGGTATTAAAGAAAAAGTATTGTTTGTTTATATTATTAAATAAACCCTATTACTACATTGAATGCAATGTTACTACTAATGCATTATTTCTCATTCGAGTCAATCAATGCAGTGGGATGCCGAGTTTGTAATCTGCGGCATGAAATCACAAAGTTTTGAACTCTTCATGGAAGTTTGAAGTTTGATCTTGATTTTATGAGGAGTTGCGTTGGTGATTACGTGCCCACCACGCTCAACTCTCTCTCATGAAAGATCACCTGGTAGTTCTCGAGTCACTGATCTTACTGTTTACTTCGGTGTTGTTTATTTGTGATTTCATACCGCTGCTTTGAAGATTGGTGTGCATGCGGCCTGGCGGGTCTTCTTCACGTAATCACCAACGTAACTCCTCATAAAATCAAGATCAAACTTCAAACTGGTAAGTTCTCATTTAATCTTACTATTCTTGATTAGAATGGGTGTCGAGAGTTATGGGGAGAAGGCAGGAATGTGGGATTAGGAGGCAGAGATCAGCCATGATTGAATGGCGGAGTAGACTCGATGGGCCGAATGGCCTAATTCTACTCCAATAACTTGTGAATGTGTGAACTGGAACTAAAACCATTCATTGGAATGAAAACACCTGATGGCTGTTTGAATGGATTGTGCTTTTTAATTGGGGAGCTGCTATCATACGATTGCTGTTTCAGTGTGGTAGACTCTTGGTTTGCTTGGCATTGATTTAACAGCAGTTTCATTTCCAAAATTCTGTACTTGTAATCCTATAGTTTTATAATTGTGTTCAGCAACATCTGTTCAGCAGCAATGATATTGTAAACATGAAATAGATCACAAGTGAGTCATGATTTTAATTGAAACTAAAAAAATAATCTGTGTTATCTATCTGCTTTATGCATCCTATTGTCAGCGGGTATCTGCTTAACAGTATAAACCTTACCAGAGATTCATATTTATGAAGTGACTGGCATTGCATTTGGCATTGTGAACCAAAATACACTGTTGTGGTTTACTGGACATAGAGTTATAGAGTCATACAACGTGGAAACAGGCCGATCGGCCTAACTTGCCCACACCGACCAATATGTCCCATCTACACTAGTCCCACCTGCCTGCGTGTGGCCCACATCCCTCTAAACCTGTCCCATCCATGTACAGCTGCTCCTCGACCTACGATGGGGTTACGATAAACCCATCGTAAACCGAAAATATCGCAAGTCGAAAACGCATTTAATACAATGCAATCATGTGACCGGAAGTGCCGTGCGGCTCGCTGCTGTTGCATCGTCGTAATATCGTAAGTTGAAGCATCGCAAAACAGGGAGCATCTGTACCTGTCTAAATGTTTCTTAAACGTTGCGATAGTACCTGCCTCAACTACGCAGCTCGTTCCATACACCCACAACCCTTTGTGTGAAAAAATGTCGCCCTTCAGGTTCCTATTAAAGGGGCTGTCCCACTTGAGCAACCTAATTAGCGAGTTTAGAAGAGTTTGAAAAAATGACATGTTGAAGACCTCCTTCGACTGTAGACGACTAGCTACGACTAACCGGGAAAATTGGACACCTTCGACTATCCTCGATTACCTACGACTAACATGCCGACCTACTACGACTAAACCTACGAGTAAAAAAAGTATCGATTTTTTCCATGGCGACTTTTCTTTACTCGCGGGCATTATTTTACATTTTGAAAAACCCGCCGCGACCTAGCTGAGGCCTCGTGTACGCGGGGACCACTCTCGAGCATGAGGGAGAGTTACGAAGACCTCCTATGACCTTGTGTCGACCATGCTGCGAGTACGAGTCGAGGGCAAACTCGCGGATTAGGTCGCCCAAGTGGGACAGGCCCTTTAGTCTTCTCTCCCCTCCCTCAACTTAAATCTATGTCCTCTAGTTCTTGACTCCACTACTCTGGGTAAAAGTCTGAGCACTGCTGTGGACTTGGTGGGCAGAAGGGCCTGTTTCCACACGGTATATCTAAAACAAAAACTCTAAAACTAACAAGCTCCTCTGCCTGGCATAACTTCTCATCCTCAACAATTTTTCGTTTGATCCTGCACAGTTTCTTCAAATCAAAGGCCCAGCAATGAGCTCAAGCTTGGGGTCCCTGCTATGCCTGGTTTTTTTTTCCTCAAGATTCCAGGAACTGCAGTCTCTTAGAGTCATAGAGACATAAAGTCATACAGTGTGGAAACAGACCATTTGGCCCACTTGCCCGTGCTGTCAAGATGCCTTATTTACACTAGTTCCACCTGTCGCGTTTGGCCCATATCCCACATCTTCACACAGTAGCAGAATTAGGCCATTCGGCCCATTGAGTCAACTCCACCATTCAATCATGGCTGACTTCTGCCTCTTAATTCAATTTTCCTGCCTTCTCCCCATAACCCTTGACACCTGTTCTAATCGGGAATTTGTCCATCTCTGTCTTAAAATATCCACTGGCTTGGCCTCCACAGCCCTCTGTGGCAATGAGTTCCACAGATTAACTACCCTCTGACTAAAGATGTTCCTCCTCACCTCCTATCTAAAAGAGTGCCCTTTAATTCTGAAGCTATGATCTCTGGCCCTAGACTCTCCCACCAGTGGAAACATCCTCTCCACATCCACTCTATCATTATTCTGTCAGCTTCAATGATGTCCCCCCTCGACCTTCTAAACTCCAGCGAGTAGAGGCCCAGTGCTGTCAAACGCTCATCAAATGCTAACCCCCTCATTCCTGGAATCATTCTTGTAAACCTCCTCTGGTCCCTCTCCAGAACCAACACGCCCTTCCCCAGATATGGGGCCCAGAGTTCCTCACAGTACTCCAAATGCGGCCTGAGCAGCGCCTTATAGAGCCTCAGCATTACATCTCTGTTTTTGTATTCCAGTCCTCTTCATATACCTGTGTCAATTAGCCTACAAACCTGCACATCTTTGGAGTGTGGGAAGAAATCGGGAGCACCTGGAGAAAACCCATGCAGGTACACAGGGAAATCTGTACAAACTCCGTACTGACAGCACCCCTAGTCAGGATCGAACCCGGGTCTCTGGTGTTGTAAGGGCTTTAGGGCAGCAACTCTACCGCTGCGCCACCATGCCACCCGTGTTCTGGTATGATGGAATGACATGAATACGATCCGAAAGGTTAAAATTCTGCAAAAGAGCAAACAAATATGTGGTTGCACAGAATTATTTTAATTAAGAAATTATCACACAGAGAGTGGTGAGTCTCTGGAATTCTCTGCCACAGAAGGTAGTTGAGGCCAGTTCATTGGCTATATTTAAGAGGGAGTTAGATGTGGCCCTTGTGGCTAAAGGGATCAGGGGGTATGGATGTAATGGGTATGGAGAGAAGGCAGGTACGGGATACTGAGTTGGATGATCAGCCATGATCATATTGAATGGCGGTGCAGGCTCGAAGGGCCGAATGGCCTACTCCTGCACCTATTTTCTATGTTTCTATCTGAGACTCTTGCAAGCCCAATGTACAAATTTTGGACTTATGCCTTAATAACCATTACATTTTTCTGAAATATAATCTCGTAATGCCAACCTGATTAAAATATAATTCACCGGTAATCCCTTCCAACCTGGAAACTAATAAAAATGAGTTACATTTTCCATGATTTTTTTTTTCCATTTTGCCTTTTACTTTCACCACTCAAGTAAGAAGCCGGTTTACAATTGCCCACTGCAAGGTCATTTTCAGGCGTGAAGCACTTTGCAAAAGCGTTAAGGAAAACAGGAGTCTAGCAACGACAAGAGGCAAAAAATGGGAAATGCTTGGGATTTCCTGCTCCTCTGCCATTAGACCAGGGTAAAGATCAATTCTAATAGACAAAAATCAATGCAGATGATGAGTTAGGGAAGAAATCTGAATCCAGCCCTTGGTTTCCCTGCAGGCTGGGGTATCGACCTGTTAGAGTGGCCTCCTGGACCTGTCACCGATTATTTAAGGCTTTGTTTTGCAGCCCTGGTGAAACAAGATAAGAACGAGGTTAACACAAGCCGGCCCCACATGACTACATTCAGTACCTGCGCAGTAAGGAATAGTAATGAAGGACACCATCTGCTGCCCGCATTTTCCTTCACAGCCACTCACTGGCTTAACGGCCTCTGTCAGCACAAGCCTCTCATAGGGAATTATTACCTCCAAGTACAAAAGAAAGCTGATAGATGCCGGAACCTGCAGCTATAACTTGTGAAAATCCTCAAACACGGTGGCGCAGCGGCAGAGTTGCTGCCTTGCAGTGCCAGGGACCCGGGTTCGATCCCGACTACGGGTGCTGTCTGTGTGGAGTTTGTGAGTTTTCTCCGAGATCTTCGGTTTCCTCCCACACTCCAAAGACGTGCAGGTTTGTACGTTGTTTCAATGTAAAATTGTCCCCTGTGTGTGTAGGGTAGTGTTTGTGTGCGGGGATCGCTGGTTTTCACGGACTCGCTGGGCCAAAGAGCTTGTTTCCGCCCTGTATCTCTAGTCTCGAAATTAAAACTAAGATGCTGCCTGACCCGCTGAGTTACTCCAGCACTTTGTGTCTATCTACTGTTCCATAGTGCTGTTTCTAATGCATTTCTGACAAATTTCACAATGTTTTTGCAGACATCTAGATTAATGCAATGGACAGCCATAATTCGTGGCGAAAGAGGATGAAATATACTTTGAATGGCCATTTTCCACCATAGATGCTGCCTGACCCCCTGAGTTTAGTTGGGGGAACATGCCCTTTGGCCCATCGGGTTGGTAACAACGATCGTGCCACCAATGTTCCCTGCACACTGACACTATCCTACACACTAAGGATAAGTTTACAATTTCACTGAAGACGATTAACCTACAAATCGGTAAGGCTTTGGCATGTGGGGGGATTCGGAGCACCTGGAGAAAACCCACACAGGTCACGGGCGAATGGTTAAACTCCGTACGGACAGCACCCGTAGTCAGCATCGATCCCTGGTCTCCGGTGCTGTAATGCAGCAACTCTACCGCTGCACCACTGTGTTGCCCTCACTTCCTCCAGTATTTTTATTCTCCAGATTCCACCATCTGAAGTCTCTTGTGTCTCGATGAAATCCATTTTCTAGCCAATTATAACCTGAAAATCAGCGCCAACAAACTAATTTCTGATTTTTAACCTTGTGGTGCAATTTATCATCAGATGATCAGCAATCAAGGAGAGGATCTTTGGCCTATTTAATACTGATGTTTTATTGATCGTGTCTTCCAGCCTCTGTATCTTAATGATTAGAGTGCATTCTCGTGTTAATTAAACCACATTGATTCACAATCTTAGTTCTCTTAAAATTTACCAATGTCTGCTGCACAACCTCATCCTCTGAACTATTTCTATTCCATTTCTTGCTCATTTTAGTTCAGTTAGTTTCGTGCAGAAGCAGGCCTTTCGGTCCACTGTGTACGCGCCAACCAGCGATCCCCACACACTAACGTTATCCGACACACCCTCGGGACAATTTTCAATTATACCAAGCCAATTAACCTACAAACCTGTACGTCTTTGGGATGTGGGAGGAAACCGGAGCATCTGGAGAAAACCCACACAGGTCACGGGGAGAATGTACAAACTCCGTACAGACAGCACCCATAGTCGGAATCGAACCCAGTTCTCTGGCGCTGTAGCCACTGCGCCACCATGCCTACTTATCTGCGGAAACTAAGTGTGACTTTGGAAAGAGAGGGATCATTTTGTCCACTGGGCCTCAAGGCATCACACCATTGATTCACACCCTGTTTACACCTGTGATCCACTTGCAAATAATCATTGTCATAGAGTATGGAAACAGGCCCTTCGGCCCAACTTGCCCATGCCGACCAAGATGATCCCATCTGCAGTAGTCCCACTTGCCCCTGCTTGGCCCGTATCCCTCGAAACCTATCCTACCCATGCACCTGTACAAACGTCTCTTAAACGTTGTCATAGTTTAATAGCAATATAATAATTAGATTGCACAAGGAATCCTTATACAATGATCAGTAGCAACACCTCCAGCTAATCTACCAGCCCACCCCTGAGCTGATAATAGAGTCCAGTAAAGACACAAGGAACAGTAGATGCTGGAATCTTGCATAGAACGCACAAGGTGCTGGGGTTGTAAACTGCCCAAGCGAAATATGAGGTGCTAACACAACTATTGACTTTGAAAGAACAGGCAAGCAACAAACTGAATGACAACTTTGTGAAGTATCGTTCCTGTCAGCTTTGTTTTGTTATCACTAGTGTTCAGATAGTTATGTTTGAAATGTTCGCTGTATAATTTTATCACATTAAGCAACTGTTCAATGGCCATCACACATGACATATCATCGGAGTCATTCCCCTAGGCCATGACACTGTGCATAAACATCCCTGCTTGTCGTTGAGGCATTGGGAGTAGATGCGAGGGATATTCTGTTTGTTTATGACATTAACTTAGGCCCCGGGACATACTGGTTCTCATGCTGATAATGTTATGATGTTAGGCAGCATGTTTAATGAATTCCCCATCAGTGCTTCTCCAGATTTTTAATGTTTTTTCTCAGCAGGCCAGCTGAAAAAATTAACTGAAGCATTTCTGAAGGTATTTCACTCATGTTGCCGTTGTCCCAAAGCTTCAGCGATCGAGGTTCAAGCCTGACCTTTGATGCTATCCGTGTGGACTCTTTGACGCTTCCTTTAAAGTAATTGGACAAAGTCGGGCTAACCTTCCTACTGACCACTAGAGCACGGTCCTGAAATAATATCTACCTCTTTGGAGACTCTCGGATTATCTTTGATCGAATTTTACTGGAGTTTATCTTGCACTAAACGTTATTCACGTTAAAAGGATGAGAGGGGATCTTATTGAAGCATATACGATTATTAAGGGTTTGGACACACCAGAGACAGGAAACATGTTTCCAATGTTGGGACAATCCAGAACCGGGGGCCACAGTTTAAGAATAAGAGGTAAGCCATTTAGAACGGAGATGAGGAAACACTTTTTCTCACAGAGAGTTGTGAGTCTGTGGAATTCTCTGCCTCAGCGGGCGGTGGAAGCCGGTTCTCTGGATGCTTTCAAGAGAGAGTTATATAAAGCTCTTAAAGAAAGCGGAGTCAAGGGATATGGGGAGAAGGCAGGAACGGGGTACTGATTGGGAATCTTCTTCTTCTTCTTCTTTCGTGTGGCGTGCACAACCTAAAGTTGTTGGACAACCTGTTCTATTTGATCTTCCGTTTGTGCACGTCGAGTTGATTGCATTAGTCGAAACGGGGCGGACCACGTGAAGGTTGCAACCTTCCACCCCTGATTGTGGATGATCAGCCATGATCACATTGAATGGCAATGCTAGCTCAAAGGGCCGAATGGCCTACTGCACCTATTGTCTGTTGCCTATTGTCTATTGTCTATTGTCCCTTTATCATGTATCTGTCCCTTTATCATGTACCCTTCTTCAGACTGATCTGAAGACATCAACCTAAAGAAAGATCTCGACCCGAAAAGTCATCTGTTCACCCCCCCCTAAAACCTTGGTATTTGTACCCCTAAAAGCAGCAGGCCATTTATGACGGAGATGAGGAAAAACTTTTTCACCCGGAGAGTTGTGAATCTGTGGAATTCTCTGCCACAGAAGGCAGTGGAGACCAGTTCACTGGATGTTTTCGTTTTAGAGAGTTAGATTTAGCTCTTAGGGCTAACGGAATCAAAGGGTTCGGTGAAAAACCAGGAACGGGTTGCAGATGTTGGATGATCAGCCTTGATCATATTGAATGGTGGTGCTGGCTCGATGGACCGAATGGCCTAATCCTGCACCTATTTTCTAAGTTTCTAAGATGCTGCCTGACCCGTTGAGTTATTCCAGCACTTTGTGTTTGGTGTCAATCATAAATGGATTTTGGTCCCATATAATGGTGAAATGCCTCTTGATGATATGTGATTAGGAAGAGGGAATAGTCCCGATAGTTCCTGGCTCAACTCTTGAATAAGATCATTGATAATTATTGACCTGGTCAACTTACTGTCCGATCTCCATTTCCTTAAATCCATAGGTGTTCAACATCAGTCTTAACTTAATCCCACAACTGGTCATCCATTGAGATTTTCCAAGGATGTAAGGTATTCCATTCTTGTCCCAACATCATCCATCGACTCCATCCGCCGATGCTGACCTGTTGAGTTCCTCCAGTACTTTGTCTTTTGGTCAGGATTCCAGCACCTGCACATCCTTCTGCGTCCTTATGATTGATACAGTTATGAAAGATAAAATAATTTCACTGTCAGCAAATGACAGCAAACTTACAGAAGCCGGTTAACCTACAAACCTGCACATCTTTAATAATAATAACCCAATCATTGGAAGGATCTGAGGCTCAAAGTTGAAAACGGGCCAAATAAAATCCAATAAATTTGAATGAATGAATGATGAATACTTTATTGTCACGTGTGACAAGTCACAGTGATTTTTTTGCTTGCGTTCCCAAGTAATGCAAATAGTCACCACATATAGGGAGCTTGAAAAGTTACAAAGTATTCTGTGCCAGGTCCACCTTTGTTCTCCCTCCCCCACCCCCCCCCCCCACCCCCTCCCCCCTCATGGCGGTCCCCCATGCAAATTTATCACAACGTCCATGTTTACTCAGATGAACCAATTCAGCACAGAACAACTCTGGACTATAACCACTATGGCTATACGCTGCCCATACCAAGTGATCTATTGTGAAAGTGTTTCACTTCTTCAATACAAATCCTACAATCGTTAGATTGGCCAGAAAAATAAGTGACCTGAACGCAGATGATGAAAATGCACGTCATGTGCTCATTCTTCCTCCCAAACAGAATTACTTAGTTTAGAAATATAGCAGGGAAACAGGCCCTCCGGCCGACCATCATCCATACACTACTTCCTACAGGGCCCTAGTGAGACTACACCTGGAGTATTGGGTGCAGTTTTGGTCCCCTAATTTGAGGAAGGACCTTCTTGCTATTGAGGGAGTGAGGTTTAGGTTTACAAGGTTAATTCCCGGGATGGAAGGACTGTCACATGCTGAGAGAATTGAGCGACTGGGCTTGTACACTGGAGTTCAGAAGGATGAAAGGGCATCTTATTGAAACATATAAGATTATTAAGGGTTTGGACACGCTAGAGGCAGGAAACATGCCCCCGATGTTGGGGGAGTCCAGAACCAGGGGCCACAGTTTAAGAATAAGGGGTAAGCCATTTAGAACAGAAATGAGGAAACACTTTTTCACACAGAGTTGTGAGTCTTGTGGAATTCTCTGCCTCAGTGGGCGGTGGAGGCCAGTTCTCTGGACACTTTGGATAAGGCACTTAAAGATAGCGGAGTCAGTGGATATGGGGAGAAGGCAGGAACGGGGTACTGATTGGGGATGATCAGCCATGATCACATTGAATGGCGGTGCTGGCTCGAAGGGCCGCATGGCCTACTCCTGCACCTATTGTCTATTGTCTAGGGACAATTGGCAGAAGCCAATTAACCTACAAACCTGCATGTCTTTGGGGTGTGGTAGGAAACCGGAGCACCCGGAGAAACCCCACGCGGTCACGGGGAGAACGCATAAACTCCGTACAGACAGCTCCCGTGGTCAGGATTTCAACCCGGGTCTCTGGCGCTGTAAGGCAGCAATTCCACCCTCTGCGCCACCGTGCCGCCCTTGAAAAGGTGAACTACTCTGGTGGAGCAGGGATGTTTTTTACAGGTGTGTTCTTTTAAGAGATGTTATGGAGCTATCTTTGTTGGGGCATCTTGTTGAGTAGCGACGAGCTGTTTCCGTGCCGTATGACTCCAAGACTCTACAACAATTTGAGCAGATTTTGTTTCCCTGCATGAACGCGCATGGAAGTAGATGTAAATATTTACGAACGCATTACGACTTTATTAAGACCTACCTGTCGCGCAGAGAGGGAGGTGAATGAATTATCGGCTGTTATTTTCACTGGCATACTCTGCGGGATTGTTTACTGGCTCTTTACTATCAGATGCAGAAACAAAAACAGCCATGTCTGCTTTAAAAGTTACAGGAAATAAAACCTCTCTGTTTAAAAAGATAAACAGGCTCCCTCGCTGAAATGATGCCAAGTTCAGTACCAGATGGCTCGCAGGTTTGAGTCTTCATGAAAGCAGCAAACTGTCACTCAACAATCAGCATGTCACAGTGCAGCATACACTTGGGTGATACTTGTCACAACGAGATTAGTGCATTTTTTAATTGATGCAAAGATATCCCTGAAGTCAGTAAAACCAAGTCCTGCTAACGAGCAGGAAACATCGCTGTGGAACGGAGCAATGTGGCAAAGGAGAACTTGGCAGAGTTTTGCATTATAAGTGATAGGAGCCGAATTAGGCCGTTCGGCCCGTCAAATCTACTCTGCCATTCAATCATGGCTGATCTATCTCTCCCTCCTAACCTCATTCTCCTGCCTTCTCCCCATAACCCCTGTCACCCATACTAATCAAGAATCTATCAATCTTAAAAATATCCATTGACCTGGCCTTCACAGCCTTCTGTTCCCATGGCCGACTGCTGCTTCTCTGGAACCTACTGCATGCTTGCTCCTTGCATAGTGAAGGTGAATGGTGTCCCCTACACCCCTTGGGACAGTAGCCCAGTTCGTGAGTTCATATGTGATAGGAGCAACATCAGGCCATTTAACCCATCAAGACTACTCCACAGTTCAATCGTAGCGGACCTATCTTTCCCTCTCAACCCCAATCTTTTGCCTTCTCCCCATAATACATCCATACTAATCAAATTAATAGAAAGCAGCAGCATTGGCTCATCAACTGAAACTCACTACTGTTGTGGCGACTTGCAGAGAGGTGATTCTCCACTGATTGTGTAATCTCTCCTGCGATAAAGCTGGGATATATGCGTCACTGGAAGATAGCACCATGTTTGTGTATTTTAGTCTTTCTCCTCGCCCTCATGTGATAGCACTGGACTAGATGGATGGGCACAGATGGATGTGGTCAATGGATGGGCACAGAGCCGGCCTTAGGAGGTGCGGGGCCCAATTGGGAACAATGTTGGTGAGCCCAGGTTCCAGCCAAGGTCTGTAGAATCATAGAAATACAAATAAAGTCTATTATAGACTTTATATCTCTCTGGTAGAATGGAAAGTAATCAAAATGTGTGCTTAAAAAGCGCCTGTGAGTTAATGGACCAAACAGATCTAAGCTACATTTTAATATATAATTGCACACATGTACCTACAAGTGACAAACAAAATGTGCAGATCACCTCTGAAAACTGTTACAATACCACTTGTTTTAGTCTGTGCAATGAAAAAAAGGTAATTTAATTAATTAGATCCTGGCAAACCAATAACTATTGGCAAAAAAAAACAGTCCAGGCATTAAATTTTGGGCTTCAGCCCCATCCTACCCTTTGGGCTTCTACCCCATCCTAACTTAGTTGTGTGTGTGTGTGTTAGTTGTCTGTGTGTTATATGTGTGTGTGTGTGGGAGGGAAGGAGAGGAGGGAGGGAAGGAGAGAAGGCAAAAGATAGAGAGGAAGGAGTGGGATGAAAGGAGGGAGGGAGAGAAATAAGGGAGGTAGGGAAGGAGCGAAGGCAAAAGATAGAGAGGAAGGAGTGAAAGAAGAGAAGGAGGGATGGAGAGAAGGGAGGGAGGGATGGAGAGAAGGGAAAAGAGAGAAAGGAAGGAGGGAAGGGACGGAGGGAAGAAGGGGAGGGAGGGAAGGAGAGAAGGGAGGGAGAGGGCCGGCGGTGGGAGCGGATGCCGGGGTCCGGGCGAATGCGTGTGAGCTGAGGCCGAGGTTTGTAAACATTGCTCCAACCCCCGGCCCGGCCCTCCCTGTATTGTTCACCCCGTCTCCCCGGGGAGAGAGAGGGGAGGAGCCGGGGCTGTGTGCGAGAAGCACGGCGACTGGAGGGGCGGGAGCGCTGCCCCGGGACCCCCTTCTCCATTCCCCCTCACACCCCCCCCCCCCCCCCGTCTATCCCTTTCTTCCCCCTCCACCCCTCTACTCTCACTCCACCCCTCTCTCCCCCCTCCACCTGGGGTAATCTACCTGAGCCGAGAGTAGATTACGCCAAAGATCCTAGAGTGGAGCTTTAGATTACTCTAGCGTGGGCCCCACCCTTGGGCGCGGGGCCCAATTGGGAGCAGTTGGTCCAATCGGCTTAAGGCCGGCCCTGGATGGGTACATGGTGTGGGAAAGTGGTAAATGACATTTAGTCCAGAAACAGGGCGGCACGATGGCGCAGCGGTAGAGTTGCAACCTCACAGTGGCAGAGACCCAGGCTCGATCCTGACTACGGGTGATGTGCTGTCTGTACGGGGTTTGTACGTTCCCCCATGTGACTGCCTGGGTTTTACACGGTGCTCTAGCCTCATCCCACACTCCAAAGGCGTACAGGTTTGTAAGTTAATAGGCTTCTGTAAATTGCCTCTCGTGTGTAGGATGTGAAAGTGGGATAACGCAGAACCAGAGTGCGGGTGATTGTTGGTCATCGCGGACTCAGTGGGCTGACGGTCCTGTTTCCACGCTGTATTTCGAAACTGAACTAAAATTAAACTAAAGATACAAAGTAATGCAAGTTCAGCAATGGTGTATGTAAGAAAAGATAGGATACTGGGAGGTGCGGAAGGATTGAGAACATTCAAACATATTTAAAGGTCAATAATGTGGTTAGAATGGCATGCAGGTAGCTATCCAACATGAACTGTGGCGTAAAAGGACTCAAAAAAGAACGCAACTCAGCGGGTCAGGCAGTATCTCTGGAGAACATGGATAGATGATGTTTCGGGTGGGGACCCTTCTTCGGACTGCGGGTAGGGGAAGGGGAAGAAAGCAGGGAGAAGGGAGAAGCAGGGCAGAGCGTGGCATGTAATAGGTGGACACAGGCGAGGGGTGTTTTTGATCAGCTGATGGTTTGAACAAAGGCCAGGGATTAAAGTAAAAGGTGTGAGACAGGAGGATTGAAGAGTTGCAACTTGTGAAGCCTGGTGCAGCTTTTTTTACAATTGTGAATAATGAACTGTGGCACGGTGTATAAGAGAGGAAAATATAATAACACCACATAACTATATCTTGACGATGGTCATAACCTGAGAGATTATATTGGATCAAAATGCATCAAAAGAGGATGCAAAATAAATTTGCAAGAATGTTGGCGGAACGAAGTTTTTGCAGTAATCAAAGATTGAATCAGATACAAATGTTTTCTGTGTAACAGAGGAGGCTGAGGAGAAATATAATTAAATGGCTGCAATTATGATGGACCTAAATATAATACAGAGCAAGAACCTATTTCTACCAGCAGAACAATCAAAAAATAGGACACAAAAATTGACGGAGTTGCAAACAGTGTGGACGGCTGTTAAAGGTTACAGCAGGACATGAATCAGTTTCAGATGTTGGTGGAGAAATGGCAGATTAATTATTCAAAGGTTATGGGGAGGAGGCAGGAGAATGGGGTTGAGAGGAAAGATAGATCAGCCATGATTGAATGGTGGAGGCGACTCGATGGGCCGAATGGCCTAATTCTACTCCCGTCACTTATGAATTTATGGAGTTTAATCTGGGCAAGTGTGAGGTGTTGCATAATGGGAGATAGAATGTAAGGGGAAAGTCTACAGTTTCTTAACAGCATTGATGTACAGAGGGACCTTGGGGACCAAGTCCGTAGCTCCTTGAGAGCGGCAACACACATAGATAGAGTGGTACAGTATACATACAGTATACTCGCCAGTTGTGGCCTTGAGTATAAGAGTCAGGAAGTCATGTCACACCTTTAAAGAACTTTGGTTAGGCCAGGTTTGAAGTATTGTGTGTGTTGTTGGTCGCACCATTCCGAGATGCATGTGGGGGCTTTGATGAGGGTGCGGAAGAAGTTCACCAGATGCTGCCTGGATTGCAGGGTATTGCTTATAGGATGAGTTGGGACATTGGGATTGTTTTCTCTGGAGCATGGGAGGCTGAAGGAAGACTTTGGACTTTAGAGACACAGCATGGAAACAGGCCCTTCAGCCCACTGAGTCCATGTCATCTAGCGGCCACCACGTACACTAGCACTATCCTTCACGCTAGGGGCAATTTGCAATTTTGCGGAAGCCAATTAATCTACAAACCCTGTACGTCATTGGAGTGTGGGAGGAAACCAGAGCACCTGGAGAAAACCCACGTGGTCACATGGAGAACGTACAAACTCTGTACTGACAGCACCCATGGTCAGGATCGAACCCAGGTCTCTGGCGCTGTAAGGCAGCAACTCTACCGCTGTGCCACCCCAAAACCTGATAGAAGTGTAGACAATTATGAGAAGCATAAATTGGGTGGAACTCAATACTAGAGAGTGTAGCTTTAATGGGAAAAGTTTGAAGGGGAAGTGTCGGACATGTTCGGTAGATGCCTGGAACATCCAGCCAGGAGTGATGGTGGCAACAGCTGTGATGGGGGCATTTTTTTAGGCATTTATGCAGACACATAAATATACAAGGAATTGATAAAGATCACACACAAACAGACGTCTAGTTGGTCATCAAGTTCAGCACTGGCATGATGGGCCGAAGGGTCTGTTCCTATGCTGTACAGATCTACTTTCTCTGTGTATTTGAAGGGGCTTCCATTACAGAGCTAGCGAGACACAGTGGGCTTTGTTGCGTAGGAAGGAACTGCAGATGCTGGTTTAAACGGAAGGTAGACACAAAATGCTGGAGTAAGTCAGTGGGAATCAGCATCTCCGGAGAGAAGGAATGGGTGACGTTTCTAGTCGAGACCCTTCTTCCAGGATGAAGAAGGGTCTTGACCCGAAACGGCACCCATTCCTTCTCTCCGGAGATGCTGCCTGCCCCGCTGAGTTACTCCAGCTTTTTGTGGCTTGAGTTGCCTTGTAAATCTTGTAAATCTTCGAACATTCAATATTCTAACCTTTTAAAAGATATTACTTTTGACCTTTATTTTGCTATCTCGGAGACTGCTGCTCTGAATCTAAATCCCTCGCCTATGGAGTTTTGTTTCCCAGTCAGGAACAGATAATCTCAATTCATTGTTCCCAGTCGCAGCACATTCATTTATTTTGTAGCCTTAACATCATTAATCGTCCCAAGGCAATTAAACAGTGCGGTGAAACTATCTCTCTGCTTGGTTGGGCAGGGCATGGCTTCTGGGAATGAATCTATGTGTCTGCCACTCTCCACAACCAATGGTTCAATGGCGCTTAAAGGTAGACACAAAATGCTGGAGTATCTCAGCGGGACAGGCAGCATCTCTGTAGAGAAGGAATGGGTGACGTTTCAGGTCGAGTTCCTTCTTCAGACTTTGTCACCTGAGCAACTGCACATTTATACGTAGTTTAGTTTAGTTTAGAGATACAGTGTGGAAACAGGCCCTTTGGCCCACCGAGTTTGCACTGACGAGCGATCCCCCCCCACACTAAACACTATCCTACACACACTAGTGACAATTTACAATTATACCAAGCCAATTAACTTACAAAGCTCTGCCTCTTTGGAGTGTGGGAGGAAACCAGAGCACCTGGAGAAAACCCACGCGGTCACAGCGCCTGAGTCGGGATCGAACCCGGGTCGCCAGCGCTGGAAGGCAGCAACTCTGCCACTGCGCCACTTTGCCCCCTTTGCGGCACTGCCGTCCGGCCATGTTTTTATGCCATTTCCAAAGTACACGCATGCTCGGTCTACTGGAGCAGCTCCTGATCCAGGCGAGCCCCAGGCTGCTGCATGGCCTTCCGCCATCGCCCTCGACCGGCTCGGCCCACGTCCCTCTCCTCTCCTCACCAGCTTTGTGTCCCGGGCGCTCCTCCTGCAGCCGACCTTGAAGGCGCTGGACGCAGTGCCCCGGTTCACCCTCCTTCCGGCCCATGTTTCTCACGTCCGATGTCTCCAGTGCCTTCTTCCTCAACGGCTTCTCTAGTCTTCGAGGAATGAATCTAGTCTTCCATCTTATAGAAACTTACAAAATTCTTAAGGGGTTGGACAGGCTAGATGCAGGAAGATTGTTCCCGATGTTGGGGAAGTCCAGAACACGGGGTCACAATTTAAGGATAAGGGGGAAGTTTCTTAGGACCGAGATGAGAAAAACATCTTTTCACACAGAGAGTGGTGAATCTGTGGAATTCTCTGCTAGAGACGGTAGTTGAGGCCAGTTCATTGGCTATATTTAAGAGGGAGTTAGATGTGGCTAAAGGGATCAGTGGGAATGGAGAGAAGGCAGGTACAGGATACTGAGTTGGATGATCAGCCATGATCATATTGAATGGCGGTGCAGGCTCGACTCCTGCACCTATTTTCTATGTTTCTCTGTTTCGAAGTGTCCGGGCCTAACGGCTTCCCTCGGAAGGCCGTGGTATACTGGCGGGTCCACAGTTCTGCAGTCCGCCGCGCCTTCGGGTCCCCCTTGCAGGTTCACGGTTCCGTTGCCGCGGCACCTCGGGAAGGCTTCTCCTTCGTGTGGCAAGGGCCCTTGTGTAAGGCTATTTACCCCAGAGTGTTCAAATATCACTGCTGGATATCGGTGACCTATCTCATTGCTTTATATCCAGATATTATTTCATAAGTCTGTTCAATATAATTTCAGAGTCATGGAGTCATAGAATATTACAGACCATGGAAACAGGCCCTTCGGCCCAACTTGCCCACACTTACCATCATGTCCCATCTTCACAAGTCCCACCTGCTTGCATTTGGCCCGTAGCTCTCTCAACCTGTCCTATCCATGTACCTGTCTAAATGTTTCTTATACGTTGCTCTTGTCCCTGCCTCAACTTCCTCACTTTAACATTTCTTTGAGTAATTTATTCTTGTGCATTGGACAAGGCCTGAAGTTACACTTTGGGAAACGGAGGGAAAACTCTTTTCAGGTTAAAAGTTCTGCACGCAGCAGTCGGTGGTTGTATCTTCTTTTCCCCTGTCACATTATATTTGTTTTCTGCAGTCGTAGCAGTACATTACTGAGAGCTTTCTGACACCCTTTTATTCCATGTTCTTTTCTGCCTGGCTCACCGAAGGAGAATTAACTGGTGCAAGCTCACACAGTCATGGTAGGCCTAAAGCCATCTTGATAACTTGAGTGCTGTTTGATGGTTTTAAGGAATGTGGAAGCAATGTTGCCAGCATACAAATGTCACGTCATCTAAACCTACCCTTGACACACGGAGGCAATATCATCACTACATCTCCTAAAATGGTGGCGCAGCAGTAGGGTTGCTGTCTTACAGCGCCAGAGACACGGGTTCGATCCTGACTACGGGTGCTGTCAGTACGGAGTTTATATGTTGTTCCTGCCTTCTCTAGGTGCTCCGATTTCCTCCCACACTGCAAAGACATATAGGTTTGTAGGTTAATTGGCTTCGGTAACAATTATAAATTGTCCCCCGTGTGTAGGATAGAACCAGTGTGCCGGGTGATCGCTGGTCGGCGGGGACTCAATGGGCCGAAAGGCCTATTTCTGCGCTGTATCTCTGAACTAAATTAAACTAATACAGTTTAGTTTATGTTAGTTTAGTTTGGAGATACAGCATGGAAACAGGCCCTTTGTCCCCGCAGGACAGCGATCGCCTCACGCACTAGTTCTATCCTACACACTGGGGACAATTTATAGAAGCCAATTAACCTACAGATGTGCACATCTTTGGAATGTGGGAGGAAGCCGGTGCTCCTGGAGAAAACCTACATGACGACAGGAACGACATATAAACTCCATACAGACAGCATCCATAGTCAGGATCGAACCAGGTCTCTGGTAGTGGAAGGCAGCAACTCTACTGTTGCGCCATCATGCCCGCCTTCTTAAGGTATAAACCATTTGGTTAAACATTGTGTGATAACTATTTGCCATATACAATAATTCAGAAATAAATAGACAAGTCTTAGCGTCCTATTCTGTTAGATTGAATAAAAATGTCTTGTTAAAACAATTATTATAATCTCCTTGGTTTAATAAATTGATATTTACGTAGCTTTGCGCGCAGCAAAGTATATTCCCTGCTGTGCTGCTTATTTTTTAGAAATTTATTGGCCATTATATCTCAAATTTGAACGGTAATAGAATCACAACTTCATTAAATAACTGGATTCCCACATGTTTTAAGTTATTGAGCGTAACATTTGACTGACAAGATGATCCTCAATTTCTTCTTATTAAATTTAGCCTGACTTTCGTTGTATTTATTACTCTATCAGGTGATAAACAAGGAATGTTTAGTTGATCATGTTTGTTTAATACACCAGGGATTATATTGCAAGGTAAAGCTAAAGGCATTGAAGGTCCCAAGTGCTATGCCAGCTACACAATGCCGTTGCAGACTTGTGTGTTGTGACACTCATGGTCTATCGTGTTTATTTTGTTTGTTCTTCGTCATATTCAAACATTCCTGTACATGTAGTTCTAACTTAGTTTCTGTTGAATGCCATAGTGGCACCCATGATAGTTAGAGCTGCTGCCTCACAGTGCCTGAGACTCCGTGTTTAGTTTAGTTTAGAGATACAGCGCGGAAACAGGCCTTTCAGCCCACCGAGGCCGCGCCGACCAGCGATCCCCGCACACTAAATTTCTATCCTGCACACAGCAGGGACAATTTTACTTTTATACCATGCCAATTAACCTACAAACTTGTATGCCTTCTGTACGATCCTGACCTCAGGTGCTGTCTTTGTGGAGTTTGCTCATACTTCCTGTGACCACGTGGGTTTCCTCTGGGTGCTCCAGTTCCCCCTCACTTCGCAAAGACGTGCAGGTTTGTAAGTTTTTTTTTTAACTGTAAATTCCCTCTTGTCTGTAGGGAGTGGAGGAGAAAGCGGGTGAGCATAGAACTAGTGTGAACGGGTGATTGATGGTAGGCATGAACTTGGTGGGCTGAAGGGCCTGTTTCAAGCAGTGTCTTTCAATCACAATCCTTTTCCAACTTTATAGGTGAGTTTCGGTATTTCCCCTTGAATTCCCTATGCTGAAATTATACGTCTCCTTTAGCCTCTGGACCGTTGGCTTCCAATGTGTCCTGATCCAAACTTATCAGTGAGACTCTCAGAAGAATTCATAGAGTCATGCAGTGTGGAAACAGAGCCTTCAACCCAACTTGCCCACACCGACCAACATGTCCCATCTACACTAGTCCCACCTGCCTGCATTTGACCCATATCCATCTAAACCTGTCCTATCCACGTACCTGTCCAATATTTTTCTTAAACGTTGCAATAATCCCTGTCTCAACTACCTCCTCCGGCAGCTCGTTCCATGCACCCATTAACCTTTGTGTGAAGAAGTTACCACTCAAATTCCTATTAAATCTTTCTCCCTTCACCTTAAACCTATACCCTCTGGTCCTCAATTTCCCTACTCTGGGCAAGAGACTCTGTGCATCTACCCGATCTATTCCTCTCATGATTTTGTACACCTCTATTAGATCACCCCTCATCCTCCTGCGCTCCAAGGAATAGTCCCAGCCTGGTCAACCTCCCTATAGCTCAGACACTCGAGTCCTGGCAACACCCTCATAAATCTACCCTGCACCCTTTCCACACGATACTCTTTAAATCATCAAAATTGAGCTCTGCCATTAATAAAAACATGAACTGCAAAAACAAAGTGGAAGGTATTTTTAAAAGCTATTGTGCCCATTGGTTGCTAACATCCTTGAGATGGTGCGGTGTTACTTGCTTTGCACTATCTGATATTAGGATTGCAGTCTACATCATTTAATGTAATAGCTCTATTGACTAAATGTGATATGACTTCAACCATTATTATTATAAAGCTCATTTATAAAGCAAGACATTCCACATTATTTATTTAATGAAACATAAGCAACTGGATGGTAGATGAGTGCTGTAAAATTTTGTTCTTGAGATATTATCTGTGTGTCCATGTGGAGTTTGCACGTTCTCCCTGTGACCGCCTGGGGGATTCCTCCGGGTGCTCCAGTTTCCTCTCCCATCCCAATAAGTACAAGTTCCTCATGTTTCGCTTGGCCAGCTTACAACCCAAAGAGATGAATATTGATTTCTCTAATTTCAAGTAACCCTTGCTTTCCCCTCTCTTTTCAACCATTCCCCACTCCACAGACGTCCTGCCAGTTCATTTTCCTACCTCTAGTTTCCCTCTCCCCGACACTCAGTCTGAAGAAGGGTCATGACCCAAAACATCGCCTATTCCTTTTCTCCAGAGATGCAGCCTTAACCGTTGAGTAACTCCGGCATTTTTGTGTCAATCTTTGGTAGTTCAAGTTCAAGTTCAAGAGTTCAAGAGAGTTTATTGTCATGTGTCCCTGGTAGGACTATGAAATTCTTGCTTTGCAAGTTGATAGTACAAGTTGATACTTTAATTGGCTTCTGCAAATTGCCCCTAATGTCCAGTGGGCAGATGAGAAAGAGGGACAACATGGAACTGGTGTGAATGGGTGATAGATGGTCAGCATGGACACGGTGGGCCTGCTTCCATGCTGTATCTTTTGTTCTGAAAGAGCTAATAGTCATATCTAATAGTTAAATCTAAAATGGAGTTGTTCTTCTACAAAAGCATGGACTAGTAGAACAAATGGCACGGTGCCAAGTCTGAATGACATTGTAAATTATGTGGAACACATATGGAGGACAGGTTGTCTTTTCAATAAAGACATTAAGGTGGAATCCTGCAGTAATAACATGTGCTTCTTCAATGCCATAAAGAAGCCAAGATTTTAAAAAATAGCTGGCGCTCCAGAGATAAGTAATAACTTGGCATTGGATGAGCTTGGTTTGGACCCAGCTTTCCCTATATTGTGAAAGGCTGCAGAATCTTTCAGTCATGCCATATTCAGACTTGGTAACAGTGTTTTACTGATAAGAAAAATGTATAATTGTGCTAACTCTCTTTTGTTCTGTGAGTGGGAGCCCGAGAAGCACAGAGCAACGTTTGGGCTCATTGTAGACCTATTGCCACTCCCGTCTGACAAATCAATTAAAGATTGCCATGGTCTACCTTCAACGTTTGTTGCTATCTGCTTTTTAAGAAACAAACTTTCTCAGTTCAATCAATTATTCTTTGCGGGACAAGGGCTGGCACTTTAGCTCCAAAATGGCAAGCGAAGACCAGGTGAACATTCATAGCATTGACAACCAGGTGTGTTCTGGCCAAGGGTTCAGAACTGACAGCACTAATTGAGTTTAGAGTTTAGAGATCTAGCATGGAAACAGGCCATTAGGTCCACCAAGTCCACGCTGACCGTTGATCACCTGTTCGCAATAGGGTCCATGTCATCCCACTACATAAGGTAATAGGTAATAGGAGTAGAAGTAGGCCAATCGGCCCATCAAGTCTACGCCATTCAATCATGGCCAATCTATCTCTCCCTCCTAACCCCATTCTCTTCCCCATAGCTTTTTTTCTACTCAATAACCAAAAATCTGTAACCTCGTTTTGCACTGCTATTTTTTTTAATTCACATATTTAATCAATAATGTTTTATTATTAATTAATGTTTTATCTATCATTCCTTTTTTTTGTAAAATATTTTTATTAGAAGTAATTACATATTAAGAAGAAATAATATAAAATCATAAAAAAAGAAAATATTATTCGTCACATACATTCTTAATATTTTTAAAATTTACAGTCAATCTTATTTATACTTCTATATTTTATTTTATTTTATAACAGTAGGAAATAAAGATAGGTAATAAAAAGAAAGAGAAATAAGAAAGAGATAAATAAAATGAGTGGAGTATTAAACAAGATATTCTTCATTGGAGATATATTCATGATCTATTGTATATAATTCTTCATCTATTCCTTCATTCAGGCTTCAGTCATGGCCTCGAACCGGACCACCTTAACCCTTTAAATATTCAATAAATGGAGACCATATTCCTCTGAATTGATCTAACCTGTCCATTAGGACAAGTCTTAATCATTCCAGATGAAGTGTCTCCGACATTTCTGTAATCCACATTTTGATTGTAGGGGATATGGGACCTTTCCAAAATCTTAGTATTAATTTTTTACCAATTATTAAACTATAACCAATAAAAATTAATTGTTGTGTTGTTAGTATCTGATCCGTTTCTAATATTCCCAATATAATTAATTTTGAGTCTGGAATTAAATTTGCATTAACTACAATTGAGATTATCTTAAACATTTCTGTCCAAAAATTAGTAATTTTTGTACATTTTGTGAATGAATGTGTTAGATTAGCTTCTAATTGTTGACATTTATCACATATAGCGGAAACATTATAGAAAATCCTGTTTAATTTGGATTTTGAGAGATGTAATCTATGTATAACTTTAAATTGTATCAAGGAGTGTCTGGCATTTAATGAGCAGTGGTGAATATGTTGTAAACTTTCATTCCATACTTCTCTACTAATTACTTGACCTAGTTCATTTTCCCATGCTTGTTTATATTTATCCGTATTTGGTAAATCATTTTCCAGCAAAATATTATAGATATATGATATTAATTTTTCTGTATTCGGATGTTTATTTAGACATTCATCTAAAATTTCTGTCTTTCTATTCCTAAAATCTAGTGTATTTGATTTAACATAATCTCTAATTTGTAGATATCTAAAATATTCTTTGGAGTGTAATCCATAATTTTGTTGTAATTCCTGAAATGAGAGAAATAAACTTTCCCTGTAGAGGTCACCAATCTTAATTATTGCATATTTCAATTTAAAAAAACCTTTATCCATCAATGAAGGTTTAAAAGAAATATTGTTTACAATTGGAAGAGCTAGTGGTGTATTCTGTAATTTTAATGTTTTTTTTAATTGTTTCCAAATACATATTCCACTTTCTATTATTGGGTTTCCTCTATAAATTTTCTTATGTATTGTAGTGTTAGCAAATAAAATCGAGCTAATTTCGAAAGGTAAATAGTCTTCCTTTTCCATTTTTAACCAGTTTGGTTGTTTATCTAGTTCTTCCAACCAGAAATTCATATTTTTTATATTAACTGCCCAATAATAAAACATAAAATTAGGCAATGCAAAACCTCCATTCATTTTTGATTTACATAAATGCTTTTTAATTATTCTATGGTTCTTATAATACCAAATAAAATTGGTAACCATAGAGTCCACTTTCTTAAAAAAAATTTTAGGAAGATGTATCGGGATCATTTGAAACAAGTATAATAATTGTGGAAGAAAAATCATTTTATCGCATAAATCTTACCTAGTATTGAAATAGGTAATGTTTTCCAATATTGAATATTCTTAAGTAATTTATTCAATAAGGGTGGGAAATTAGATTTAAATAAAAAATCATAACTTTTTGTTACATAAATTCCAAGATATTTAATTTTTTTCATTTGCAATCTTAAAAGGGTATTGTTGTAATATATGTAAGTTATTTCCCATTATTGGCCTAAGTTCACTTTTATTCCATTAATTCTATATCCTGAAAACGATCCAAATTGAGTGATTAAATCTAACAAGTTAGGAATACTATTTTCCGGTTTTGTGATATAAAGTAATACATCATCTGCATATAAAGAGATTTTATTTTCAGTTTCTTTAGTTTCATATCCATATATTTCAGGATGCAATCTCACAGATTTTGCTAGTGGTTCTATTGCAAGTGCAAACAGTCGTGGAGATAAAGGGCAACCTTGTCTGCGGCCTCGGAATAAGTTAAATTTAGTTGTTAACATTTGGTTTATTAATATTCTGGCTGTTGGTTTGGTATATAGTAATTTAACCCATGTTATAAACTTCTTCCCCAACTGAAAAAAATCCATAACCGAAAATAAATAAGACCATTCAATCTGATCAAAAGCTTTCTCTGCATCCAGCGAAATAATTGATAAATCCTTATTAATGTTTCTTTTTGAATATATAATATTAAATAATCTCCTCAGGTTGTTTGAGGAATATCGTTTTGGTATAAATCCTGTTTGATCTAAATGAATTAGTTTATTAATCACTGTGTTTAGTCTTTGTGCTAATATTTTTGTTAATATTTTTTGATCAGTATTTTAAAGAGATATAGCTCTATATGACCCTGGATCATCAAGATTTTTATCTAATTTAGGTATGAGGGTTATAATAGATTCATTTAATGTTTCTGGTAATTTCTGTTGTGCATAAATGTGTTCATATAGTGTCTTCAAACGTGGAGCTATCGTATCATAAAATATTTTATAAAATTCTGCTCCAATACCATCTGGTCCTGAGTTTTACCATTTTTTAATGATCTAATAGTTTTTTCAATTACTTTAGTAGTTATTTCAGCGTTTAATAATTCTCTATCTTCTAAATCCAGTCCTTTTAGATTACAATTTTTTTTAAATGTTTCTACTCCTATCCGATTTTCTTTTGTTTTAGCTGAATATAAATTTTTATAATATTGCAAAAATCTCTCATTTATATCTTTAGTTTGTACTAGTAATTCCCCTTTATCTGATTTAATCCTATAAATTAATTTTTCTCCTTCCAGTTTTCGTAATTGACGAGCCAATAGTTTATGTGGTTTGCCACCAAATTCAAATTGTATTTGTTTAGTATATTGGTATGGTTTTACAACTTGGTCTGACTATATTTTATTTAATTTAGATTTCAATGTATTCCTAACTGTCACTGTATGTCATGTTGTCACTTGCGGGCGGAGCACCAAGGCAAATTCCTTGTATGTGAATACTTGTCCAATAAACGTATTCATTCATTCATTCATAACCTCTGACACCCTTTGGGGCATTTTTAATATTATAATATTATGCACCGTTTTTATTTTGTGAATTAAAATTGGACTTTATCTGCATTTAGAATCATAGAGCCCTACAGGCCCTTTGACCAAACTGCTTTTATAATAGTTACTAATTAATTATTACTGACTGTTACTGCCACCTTACAAGTATTCAATGTGCTTTAAAGTTCTTTGTAGTATTTAAAAAACAGAAGTTTAGGGGTAACGTGAGGGGGAACTTCTTTACTCAGAGGGTGGTGGCTGTGTGGAATGAGCTTCCAGCAGAAGTGGTGGAGGCAGGATCGATTTTAACATTTAAAAGTAAAGTGGATAGGTATATGGACGTGAAGGGAATGGAGGGGTATGGTCTGAGTGCAGGTAGATGGGACTAGGGGAAAACAAATGGTCGGCATGGACTGGAAGGGCCGAGAGGGCCTGTTTCCGTGCTGTAATTGTTATATGTTATATGGTTATTTAAAATACCGGTTGGAGTCAACAGGCCCTTCCACCCAACTCATCCATGCTGACCAAGATACCCCATCTAAGCTAGTCCCATTTACCCATGTTTTTGACCCATGTCTTATAGAAACATCTATAAAATCTTATAGAAACATATACATTTCTTAAGGGATTGGACAGGCTAGATGCAGGAAAAATGTTCCCGATGTTGGGGGAGTCCAGAACCAGAGGTCACAGTTTAAGAATAAGGGGTAGGCCATTTAGGACTGAGATGAGGAAAAGCTTTTTCACCAAGAGAATTGTGAATGTGTGCAATTCTCTGCTATAGAAGGTAGTGAAGGCTAATTCATTGGATGTATTCAAGAGAGAGTTAGATGTCGCTTTTAGGGTTAACGGAATCAAGGGATATGGGGAGAAAGTAAGAATGGGGTACTGTTTTTGCATGATCAGCCATGATCATATTGAATGACGGTGCTAGCTCGAAGTGCCGAATAACCTACTCCTGCACCTATTTTCTATGTTTCTATGATGAAGCAAAGGTCACGGTGGTTTCATACTCCTGCCATTTTCTGTGACCACAATGTAGAACTATTCTGTCTGCAACATACACAAATCAAACAGACATCTGCTTTTCACACCTCTGCTTCCACCACAAGCACCGAACAATAAAAAGTGTGGTTCAAAAAGGGGGGCGGCACAGGAGCGCAGCAGTAACGTTGCTGCCTTACACCTCCAGAGACCCGGGTTTGATCCTGACGACGGGTGTTGACTCTGCGGAGTTTGTACGTTCTCCCCGTGACTGCATGGGTTTTCTCCGGGACCTGCGGGTTTGTAGGTTAATTTGGCTTTTGGTAAAGTTGTAAATTGTCCCTAGTGTGTACGAAAGTGCTAGTATATGGGGATTGGCATTCAGCATGGACTTGGTGGGCCAAAGGGCCTGCTTTCACGTCGTATCTCTAAAGTCCAAAGACCATTTCAATTTAATGCTGCAAACAACATTAAAAAAAACCCAGTCGCCATTCCTTTGGCTCTTTGCGATGTTTCGGATTGATTTGACAGACTGCATTTTGAATATTATCATTCATACTAGAAAGAAGATATCATGAATGGTCATTCATGGACTGTTATTTTCACTTTCTCCACAAGAGCTAAAATTCCTTATCTAATGCTCTTGGAGTATCAATCTTCCTCATCCGCTTTGGATGGTACATTAGATGTTACATTATTTAATGCAGCATCCCCACAGACTAAATGCAATATCAGTTCAACCACCTTTGTAATTAAGCAAAATTTATAGAGCAATGCTTGTAGAATTGCAGTAGCAGTCAGTAATAATTAATCAATAACTATTATAAAAGCAGTTGGGTTGAAGGTTCATACAGGACAGACATAGGCCCTTCAGCCCAACTCATCCATGCCAACCAAGATATTTCATGCAAGATAATTCTCAAGGTAATACATTTGCCCATGACTAGCCTGTCCAATGGAATTCCAATTACGCACAACTGGACTGTATCGCTCTAAACCTTTCCTATCCACCTACCGGTCCGAATGTCTTTTAAATGTTGTTATTGTACCACCTCAATTCCTTCCTCTGGCAATAATGGATCTCCTTTGCCAACAATGGACCATTGTGGGCTCCACCTTTCCGAGTCATCGATGCAGTCTCTGCCTTGTTCTGTACCTTTCCATGCCTCTAGTGTCCTTCTCCCTGACCCTCCGTCTGAAGAAGGGTCTCGACCCGAAACATCACCTGAAATGTTCTCCCGAGATGCTGCCTGACCCGCTGAGTTACTCCAGCATTTTGTGTCTACTTCATCTGGCAGCTCGTTCCACCCTTTGCGTAAAGAGGTTTCCCCTTAAGTTCCTATTAAATCTTTCCCCTCTCGCCTTAGATCCATGTCCTCTACTTTTTGATTCACCTACCCTGTGTATTCATCCTGCCTATTCCCCTTATTTTATACGACACTATAAGATCACCTCTCAGCTTTCTGTGCTTCAAGGTATTAAGTCCTATTCTGCCCAATCGCTCCTTATAGCTCAGGCCCTTCGAGTCTTAGCAACAACGTTGTAAATCTTCTCTGCGTTCTTTCCAGCTTAATGGCACCTTTCCTATGGGAGGGTGACCAGAATTGAGCACAATTTTTAGTTTAGTTTAGATACATGCGGAAACAGGCCCTTCGGCCCACCGAGTCTGCACAGACCCTGATCCCTTAACATACAATTTACACTTATACCAAGCCAATTAACCTACAAACTTTTTATCATGTGGGAGGAAACTGAAGATCTCGGAGAAAACCCACGCAGGTCACGTGGAGAACGTACAAACTCCGTACAGACAGCACCCGTAGGCGGGATCGAACCCGGGTCTCCAGCTCTGCAAGCGCTCTAAGGCAGCCACTCTACCGCTGCGCCACTGTGCCGCCCAAAGTGAGTAGTAGATATTTAATAATTGGTAAATTGTGTCCGTCTGGATATGTGGCATTATTTCAGCGGGTTTGCTCATGTACAAACAACAGCTGGTTATAGGGAGGACTTACTTCTGCTACAAATTATAACTGAAAATGACAATTGTAAATAATGTACAAACATGATAGAGTTGAGTTGCAAAACAATCGGGTGAATTGTGAAACATGTTTTAATTGAAGGTTAACATATTATTCCTAGAACCCGTGCAAGGGGCTCTTCCTAGAATCAGCAGCTAGATTAATTACTGTCTTGGACACAAAATGCTGGAGTAACTCAGCGAGACAGGCAGCATCTCTGGAGAGAAGGAATGGGTGAAGAACGGTCTCGACCCGAAATGTCACCCGTTCCTTCTATCCAGAGATACTGCCTGTCATGCTGAGTTACTAAAACATTTTCTGTCTATCTTCATCTGCATCTGCATCTGCAGTTCATACCTACTAATTATTATGTTGGCTGCACTTTTACAGGGAATTTATTTTCTTTGGGTTTAAATGCACAGCAATTATTTGCAAAACCAGAAACCCATAAATCAATTATAAAAAGATCCATCTACTGTACTACAAATATAACATGGAAGTCTTTTTCCATTGTTGTGAATTTGTAAATGAGGACAATTTTGCACATAATTTTAAATCAATTGCAAAAATGATGGTTTAATGACGTGGTGGGAAATTGCTTCATCACTTTAGCGCAAGGCCAGGAAGGACTTAAACAAGCAGAATGGCACAGCAGTAGAGTTGCTGCCTTACAGTGCCAGAGACCAGGGTCAATCCTGACTACTGTGCTGTCTGTACTCCCCTCACACCCTCACCCCCTCACCCCCTCACCCCCTCACCCCATCCCACCCCCCTCTCCCATCCCAATGTTTGCACAGCCTGCAAGCCCTTCCACTTGTCACTTTAATTTCATGTATTTTGTGTTTTGATGACTGGCAGATCAATTTCCCTCATGGGATGAATAAAGTTCTATTGTATTGTATCGTATCGTACATTCTACCCGTGGCTGCGTGGGTTTTCTCTGGGTGCTCCGGTTTCCTCCCACATTCCAAAGACGTGCAGTTTTGTAGTTGAATTGGCTTCAGTAAAAACATTCTCATTGTCCCTGGTGTGTGTAGGATAGTGTTGGCGTACGGGGTGATGGCTGGTTGGCGCGGACTCATTGGGCCGAAGGGCCTGTTTCTGCGCTGTATCTCTAAAGTTTAGAGTGAGGTAGTGACGAAATGCTTTGTTTAGAAGACCAACATCCTTCTCATATGGGCGAATAAGGCACTGCTTTGCATTTGAGAGATGGAAGCATGGCACCAGTCCCAGTCTCAGCAAAGAAATCGTGCACATGAAATTATGTGCTTAATGATGTGATTAATTAAATTATTTTTGAGTCCAGTGAAGCAGTTATGTGCAATCCATTTTCATTCTGCAGATTTTTTGTTTTGTGCTTGAGAAACACATTTGATTTAGTTCTTCCCATATTATTGCCATAAGTAGAAAATGGCAGGGGTAATGTACATTCTGTGAAGAAGTACTTTGGCATCGAGCTGCAAAGATGCCTTTCAGCTGGAAAGGGTTGCAGAGAAGATTTACAAGGATGCTTAAGTTTAGTTTAGAGATACAGCACGGAAACAGACCCTTAGGCCCACCGGGTCCATGCCAACCAGCAATCCCTGCGCACCAACACTAGCCTACACACTAGGGACAATTTACAATTATACCATGCCAATTAAACTACAAACCTGTACATCATTGGATTGTGGGAGGAAACCGAAGATCTCGGAGAAAACCCACGCAGAACGTACAAACTCCATACAGACAGCATCCATAGCCAGGATCGAACCTGGGTCTCTGGCGCTGTAAGGCAGCAACTCTACCGTTCCCCCCTACACACAATTGTGACATTTGGACACAATTGTGTGTATATGGATGGGAAAGGGTTAGAAGTATATGGACCAAACGCAGGCCTAGATGGAGCATCTTGGTTGGCATGGACGAGATGGGCCGAAGGGCCTGTTTCCGTGCTGCAATGATTCCGTAGCTACAAGCAATAAAGCAAAGGGTTTGAAGCAGGCAATGAGAAAAGCAGAAGCAGCCTTTCGCTCCTGAGCCTGTTTCAAGTTGAGGGGGGTAGAGAAAGGAGAAGGTATACAAAAGTACTGGAGAAACTCAACGGGTGCAGCAGCATCTATGAAGCGAAGGAAATAGGCAACGTTTTGGGCCAAATCCCTTCTTCAGAGAGAAAGGACAAAATGAGCAAAGCTGGAGAAGAAAAGAAGGCAATTGTTGAACGGGATAAAGCAGAGACGTGTAACGATGAGGCAGTCGATGAAGCATAAAGGGGAAACCACAGGTGGGACTAGTAGCACCGAGTGCGATAAGTGGTTGTGCAAAATGAAATAAATGGAACACAGAGGAAAGGAAACCATCCGATGAGGCAGATTTGTAGAGAAAGCAGCTGCTAAAAAAAATCAACGGCATTTAGCAGTGGCAAAACATTCATTCAATTCAAGGGAGGCAGGCAGTGCATGGGCCTGCCTGCTGGAGCGATGAGGGCCACAAACAGCCCCGGTGAGAACCAACAGAAAGAATTAAGATCATTGCTGGTTGAACTCAAATGAGAAGACAATTATCGTTAATCGTGGCGCTCCTGAGACAGTCTCTGAACTCCACCCTCCGGGCACCAGCAATTATTCCAGCGGAGGCATTTTAACACAACTCAGTCAATTATATTGATGAGAGCGCATTAAAGATTTTGAGGGATGTGGAGAGAGGCTAGGAGTCTTGTGCATTGATTCCGCAATGATGAATGTGACTTTAACAGGGTCCGTTACAACAGTAAAAGGGAGAGGTTGATGTGAGGTTAGAGTCTGCGTGACACTTTCCTTGTGGTGGAGAATGCTGTTTGCTGGAAAGGGAGAGGTAATTAGCTGGTAAACAAGGCTTGTGATTAGCTTCTACACTTGGCCAACTCTTGATTAACAGTATTAAGTGAATTCTCCAATTTTTAAGTATCGAGACTAAAACCACCCTGCGCTCCCCCCTTTCTCCACCTCTCAACTGTGCCTCACGGGCAGCACGCCACTTGTTTCATTACCTTGGCCCCTCTCCCCCTCCACCTATCATCAGGCTTCACTTTTCACGGCATTTAGAAACATAGAAACATAGAATTAGGTGCAGGAGTAGGCCATTCGGCCCGTCGAGCCTGCACCGCCATTCAATATGATCATGGCTGATCATCCAACTCAGTATCCCGTACCTGCCTTCTCTCCATACCCTCTGATCCCCTGAGCCACAAGGGCCACATCTAACTCCCTCTTAAATATAGCCAATGAACTGGCCTCAACTACCCTCTGTGGCAGAGAGTTCCAGAGACTCACCACTCTCTGTGTGAAAAAAATCTTTCTCATCTCGGTCTTAAAGGATTTCCCCCTTATCCTTAAGCTGTGACCCCTTGTCCTGGACCTCCCCAACATCGGGAACAATCTTCCTGCATCTAGCCTGTCCAACCCCTTAAGAATTTTGTAAGTTTCTATAAGATCCCCTCTCAATCTCCTAAAAACTAGAGAGTATAAACCAAGTCTATCCAGTCTTCCTTCATAAGACAGTCCTGACATCCCAGGAATCAGTCTGGTTCTCTCTCCTTAGGCGGCACTGTGGTGGGAATGGTGGAGCTGCTGCCTCACAGGAGACCCGGGTTCTATCCTGACCTCGGGTGCTGTCTTTGTGGAGTTCGCACGTTCTCCCTGTGACTGTGTAGATTCCCTATGGGTGCTCCAGTTTCCACCCGCATCCCACAAGACTTGCCAAAGGTTTGTAGGTTAATTGGTCTCTTGTAGAATATCCCCTAGTGTGTAGACAGTAGATGTGAAAGTGGGATAATATAGAACTAGTGTGACCATGTGATGGATGGGCAGAGTGGACTTGGTGGGCTGAAGGGCCTGTTTCCATGCTGTATCTTTAAAAACACAAACAAAAAAAAAATGAAATTAAACCCTTTGGCTTTTCATCTCATAGAGCCATACAGCACAGAAACTGGCCCTTCGGACCAATTTAGCCATGCTGACCAAAACAACATAGTCCCACCTGCCCACATTTGACCCATGTCCCTTGAAACTTTTCCTATCTATGTACTTAACCAAATGTATTTTAAATGTTGTTATTGCACCTGCCTCAACTACCTCCGCTGGGAGCATATCTCATACAGCCACCACCCTCTGTGTGAACAAGTTGCCCCTCAGGGTCCAATGAGATCTTCCCCCTCTCACTTTAACCCTAAGCCCTCCGGTTCTTGATTTCCCTTCTTTGGGTCAAAGACTCCATGCATTCACTCCATCTCTGGCCTTTGTCCAATCTTCCTCCAATTAAACCACCCTCACCTGTATCCACCTATCACTTGCCAGGCTTTTCCTTGCCTCCACCTCTCTTCCAGCTTTCTCTATCCCCCCCCCCCCCCCCTCCCCTCCACTACAATCAGTCTGAAGAAGGTTTTTGACACGAAACATCTCCCTTTCCTTCTCTCCAGAGATGCTGCCTGTACCTCCGAGTTACTCCATTATTTTGTGTTAATCTTCGGTTTTTAATTTACAAAACTGTACGTTTTTGGAGAACGTAAAAATTCTTAAACTCAGTACAGACAGCACCCGTAGTCAGGATCGAACCTGGGACTCTGGCGCTGTGAGGCAGCAACGCTACCAGTGAGCCACCATGGCGCCCACTTCGTTTTTTTGTGGTAAACCAGCATCTGTAGTTCTTTGTGTCTACAATATTAAGCGGTAAACTAATGTGCCAGTGACCTTTAGATTGCAGTTGTGGCTTTGTGAGGTGTAAGCGCTACTTTAGATGAAAAAAACAAACATGGAACTTGGGGGTAAGCTACGAAATTAGTTCTGTTCAGCAGAGCTTTCTCTGTGATTGCAGTTGAGAATGTGTGTGGAAATGACTCAATCAATTGCAGTCGCAAATCTCTCCTGTCACCACTAAATAAATGATCAATAAAACTCCATTCAGAAAGGTTCAACCTGCAGAGCCTGTGTTTACTGATCCCTCACTCCAGCTCACTCCAACCATCAATGACCGATTGGAAACACGAGAGGTGTTCACATTAAGATGATCAGAAGGGATTCAATATCTTGAAATTCCTGTGTGCAATAAGTGGAAACATTAGGGGCAGCAGGGTGGCGCAGCGGTAGAGTTGCTGCCTCACAGCGCCAGAGACGTGGGTTCGATGCTGACTATGGGTGCTGTCTGTATGGAGTTTGTACGGTCTGCCTGTGACCGTGTGGGTTTACTGCAGATGCTCCAGTTTCCACCCACATCCCAAAATCATAAGGGTTTGTAGGTTAATTGGCCTCCGTAAATTGCCCCTAGTGTGTAGGGAGTGGATAGGAAATTGGGATAGCATAAAACTTGTGTGAACGGATGGTCGAAGGTTTAGCATAGAATAGTTGGGCTGAAGGACCTGAATCTTTAAACTAAACTTCCACAAAATTTGATAACTCCTGAATAATCCGTAACTGTTTAGCTTAGTTTAGAGATACAGCGCGGAAACTGGCCCTTGACCAGTGATCCCCGCACATCAACACTATCCTACACGCACTAGGGACAATTTTACATTCACACCAAGCCAATTAACCTACAAAGCTGTACATCATTGGAGTGTGGGGCGAAACTGAAGATCTCGGAGGAAATCCCACACAGTCACGGGGGGAACGTACAAACTCCATACAGACATCACCCGTGGTCAGGATCGAACCAGGGTCTCTGGCGCTGTAAGGCAATAGCTCTGCTGCTACGCCACTGTTCGCATGGATGAGTTTGGCCAAGGAGCCTGTTTCTGTGCTACGTAACTCGGTGATTCCATCTTTTGTAATGAGGACACTGTGGCTAAAATACAGCCAGAGCAATATAAAAGGTTTAGTCTCTAAATCTATCCCAACCCACCCGACTATTATGCCAACTGGGGAAATTAAATCCAATTAATTAAACAGAAGTGGAATGAAAATAAATCTGCAGTAGATAATCTTGAAACTACCCAACTTATTACTTCACTTCTGTTCTCGAGGGAAGACATTTTGGAGTTGACTTGTCCTAAAGGGCCTGCCGGTGACTGCCGGCGTCAAATCAGTGTCGCCAAAAGATTTTGAACATTTCAAAATCCAGCGGCGACAAAAAAATGTTGCGACATAGAAACATAGAAACATAGAAATTAGGTGCAGGAGTAGGCCATTCAGCCCTTCGAGCCTGCACCGCCATTCAATATGATCATGGCTGATCATCCAACTCAGTATCCCGTACCTGCCTTCTCTCCATACCCTCTGATCTCCTTAGCCACAAGGGCCACATCCAACTCACTCTTAAATATAGCCAATGAACTGGCCTCAACTACCCTCTGTGGCAGAGAGTTCCAGAGACTCACCACTCTCTGTGTGAAAAAAGTCTTTCTCATCTCGGTCTTAAAGGATTTCCCCCTTATCCTTAAGCTGTGACCCCTTGTCCTGGACTTCCCCAACATCGGGAACAATCTTCCTGCATCTAGCCTGTCCAACCCCTTAAGAATTTTGTAAGTTTCTATAAGATCCCCTCTCAATCTCCTAAATTCCAGAGAGTATAAACCGAGTCTATCCAGTCTTTCTTCATAAGACAGTCCTGACATCCCAGGAATCAGTCTGGTGAACCTTCTCTGCACTCCCTCTATGGCAATAATGTCCTTCCTCAGATTTGGAGACCAAAACTGCACGCAATACTCCAGGTGTGGTCTCACCAAGACCCTGTACAACTGAAGTAGAACCTCCCCGCTCCTGTACTCAAATCCTTTTGCTATGAAAGCCAACATACCATTCGCACCATGCGACACTTGAAAAAACACATTCGCACCATGCGACACTTGAAAAAACACCGCGCGTCATATGTCATCACCACGCAATACGCCGCAAATTTTTCAGTGACCTGACACATCAGTCAATGAGGCCGGCAGTCGCCGAAAATATCTCCAAGTGGGACAGGCCCTTAAAGCATCCATCGAATGGATTGATTTACTTACTCTCGAAGGAGTGCGGGGAAGATTCACCAGACTAGTTTCTGGGATGGTTGATAAATCTTTGAAGAGACTGAATAGGTTAAGCCTCTGATCTCTGAAGATTCGAAGGATGAAAGGTGACCACACTGCAATACACAGATTTCATAAGTTCATAGGTTCGAGGAAAGATTTGTGTCAAAGATAGCCACAAAATGCTGGAGTAACTCAACGGGTCAGGCAGCATCTCTGGAGAAAAGGAAAAGGGAAGCTTCTTCATAAGTTCATGTTTACAGGTACCAGGAGCAGACTTGGATCATTCAGCTCATCAAGTCTACCCCACCATTCAATCATGGCTGATCTATCTTTCCCTCAACCCCATTCTCCTGCCTTCTCCCCATAACCCCTGACACCACTACTAATCAAGAATCTGCTAATCTCCGCCTTAAAAATATCCATTGATTTGACTTCCACAGTGGCAATTTCTTAAAGGGCTTTAACGGTTGGCTGTGCAGAGGATGATTTCCCTAGTTGAACAGCATAGAACCAGCCTAAAAATCACAGTCTAAAAATACTAGCCATGCCAATTAGGACTAAAAGGTGGAGAAATGTCTTTGCTTTGGGAATATTCTGAATTTTCAACCCTCGATGGTTGTGGAGATTCAGTCATTAAAGGCGAGAGGAGCAAAGTTTAAAGGAGATATACGGAGCTATTTTTTTTACATTGAGGGTGGTGAGCACCTGGCGCTTGCTGCCAGGGGTGGCGACAGAGGCAGAGGCAATAGTGGCATTTGAGAGCCTTTTGAATAGGTACATGGATATGCAAGGAATGGAGGGATATGCCTCACCGTGCCCGAGACCCGGGTTCGATCCTGACCTCGGGTGCTGTCTTTGTGGAGTTTGCACATTCTTTATGTGACCACGTGGGTTTCCTCCAGATGCTCCAGTTTCCTCCTACATCCCAAAGGGCTTGCAGGTTAATTGGCTTCAGTAAATTGCCCTTAGTGTGTAACAAATGGATGCAAAATGGTCGGCATGGACCTGGTGGGCCGAAGGGCCCGTTTCCATGCTGTATCTCTGAAAACTAAGAATGCTGAGGCGGGGATTGAACCTGGGTCTGTGAGGCAGGTCAGGCAGAAGCCATAGCCATGGTCCGATTATCTAAAAAAAGACTCAATAGGCAAGTTGGCACAATGGTTTTTGCTGCTGTGTAGAAAGGACCAAAACTATTGTTTTCAAGAGAGCGTTCGATTTAGCTCTTAAGGGCCTGTCCCACCAGCATGCGACTCCATGCGGTGAGCGCGACGTAACATGGTCGCTTGAGCCGTTTGGCCTCGCGGGGCCGGTCCCACTTCGATCGCCGGAGCCGTATGGAGTTGTGCGGAGCTGGTCCCGACATCGCGCGGGGCTCCGAAAAACTGACCGTGTTCAAAAATTCCGCCGCCTCAACAGTGCAGGCACCGCCTTGATGTTGTGCCTCCGTGACCCTCTCTGTGTGCCTCCGTGACCCTCTCTCTGTGTGCCTCCGTGACCCTCTCTCTGTGTGCCTCCGTGACCCTCTCTCTGTGTGCCTCCGTGACCCTCTCTCTGTGTGCCTCCGTGACCCTCTCTGTGTGCCTCCGTGACCCTCTCTGTGTGCCTCCGTGACCCTCTCTCTGTGTGCCTCCGTGACCCTCTCTCTGTGCCTCTGTGACCCTCTCTATATGTGCCTCCGTGACCCTCTCTATATGTGCCTCCGTGACCCTCTCTGTGTGCCTCCGTGACCCTCTCTCTGTGTGCCTCCGTGACCCTCTCTATATGTGCCTCCATGACCCTCTCTCTGTGCCTCCGTGACCCTCTCTGTGTGTGCCTCCGTGACCCTCTCTGTGTGTGCCTCCGTGACCCTCTCTGTGTGTGCCTCCGTGACCCTCTCTCTGTGCCTCCGTGACCCTCTCTCTGTGCCTCCGTGACCCTCTCTATGTGTGCCTCCGTGACCCTCTCTATGTGTGCCTCCGTGACCCTCTCTGTGTGCCTCCGTGACCCTCTCTCTGTGCCTCTGTGACCCTCTCTATATGTGCCTCCGTGACCCTCTCTGTGTGCCTCCGTGACCCTCTCTGTGCCTCCGTGACCCTCTCTCTGTGCCTCCGTGACCCTCTCTCTGTGCCTCCGTGACCCTCTCTGTGTGCCTCCGTGACCCTCTCTATGTGTGCCTCCGTGACCCTCTCTGTGTGCCTCCGTGACCCTCTCTCTGTGCCTCCTGTGACCCTCTCTATATGTGCCTCCGTGACCCTCTGTGCCTCTGTGACCCTCTCTGTGTGCCTCCGTGACCTCTCTCTGTGTGCCTCCATGACCCTCTCTGTATGTGACCCTCTCTGTGTGCCTCTGTGACCCTCTCTATATGTGCCTCCATGACCCTCTCTCTGTGCCTCCGTGACCCTCTCTGTGTGTGCCTCCGTGACCCTCTCTGTGTGCCTCCGTGACCCTCTCTCTGTGCCTCCGTGACCCTCTCTGTGTGCCTCCGTGACCCTCTCTATGTGTGCCTCCGTGACCCTCTCTGTGTGCCTCCGTGACCCTCTCTGTGTGCCTCCGTGACCCTCTCTGTGTGCCTCCGTGACCCTCTCTGTGTGCCTCCGTGACCCTCTCTGTGTGCCTCCGTGACCCTCTCTGTGTGCCTCCGTGACCCTCTCTGTGTGCCTCCGTGACCCTCTCTGTGTGCCTCCGTGACCCTCTCTGTGTGCCTCCGTGACCCTCTCTGTGTGCCTCCGTGACCCTCTCTGTGTGCCTCCGTGACCCTCTCTGATATGTGCCTCCGTGACCCTCTCTATATGTGCCTCCGTGACCCTCTCTGTGTGCCTCCATGACCCTCTCTGTGTGCCTCCCTGACCCTCTCTATATGTGCCTCCGTGACCCTCTCTCTGTGCCTCCGTGACCCTCTCTCTGTGCCTCCGTGACCCTCTCTCTGTGCCTCCGTGACCCTCTCTCTGTGCCTCCGTGACCCTCTCTCTGTGCCTCCGTGACCCTCTCTCTGTGCCTCCGTGACCCTCTCTATATGTGCCTCCGTGACCCTCTCTATATGTGCCTCCGTGACCCTCTCTATATGTGCCTCCGTGACCCTCTCTGTGTGCCTCCGTGACCCTCTCTATATGTGCCTCCGTGACCCTCTCTCTGTGTGCCTCCGTGACCCTCTCTATATGTGCCTCCGTGACCCTCTCTGTGTGCCTCCGTGACCCTCTCTATAAGTGCCTCCACGACCCTCTCTATGTTCCTCCGTGTCTCTCTCTCTCTGTCCCTCTCTGTCCTTGCGAACTTACCGCAGACTACGCTCCAACTTCGCGCCACTTCGCGTCAGTCACCCGACCTCTGCGCGGCCCCCGCTGCCGTTTTTGTCGCGCATGCTGGTGGGACCGGCCCTGTACAGGGATCCATTTGGTTGCGCTTGCCGCATGCGGGTCGCATGCTCGTGGAACAGGCCCTTTAGGGTTAAAGGAATCAAGGGATATGGGGAGAAAGCAGAACAGGGTACTGATTTTAGCTGTGATCATATTGAATAGCGGTGCTTGCTCGATGGGCCGAATGGCCTGCTCCTGCACCTATTTTTCTATGTTTTTATGTTTATAACTGCAGACAGATGCCAGTTTAAACCAAAGATAGACACAATAAGCTGGAGTAACTCATTGGGCCAGACAGCATCTGGATATAGGATAAAAGGTAAAGGTGACGTTTCTGGTCGAGGCTCTTTTTCAGGCCTGCTTAAGTATTATTAGAAACATAGAAACATAGAAAATAGGTGCAGCAGGAGGCCATTCAGCCCTTCGAGCCAGCACCGCCATTCATTGTGATCATGGCTGATCGTCCCCAATCAATTGCCCGTGCCTGCCTTCTCCCCATATCCCTTGACTCTACTAGCCCCTAGAGCTCTGTCTAACTCTTTTATATCCATCTAGTGACTTGGCCTCCACTGCCCTCTGTGGCAGGGAATTCCATAAATTGTGTTGTGTACAAGTATCTTGAAGGACAAAGACCCAGACTGACAAGTAGTCATGAAGCTAGTTGGACTTCTCCTTATAAAATGCTCATTTCCACCCTGTAACATGAAATTACTCATGGGATGAATCAACTCTTTCAAATTCTGTGCTTAGTACAGAATTATAGATAAGCTCAAGTATTGTGTTTTTTAAGGTTGTAGCAAAGATAAAATCAATCCTTTTCTGTACCCTCGAGTTATTTCTGGCTTGTGCTAAAGGCAACGACTTGTTAGTAATTAGACTACAATGTTATGAATGCTGATGTTATTGACTGTTTAGAGATTCTTCTTTCTTCAGACATGGTCTGTACGAAGTTTGTACATTCTCCCTGTGACCGCAGTTTCCTCCGGGTGCTCCGGTTTCTTCCCACATCCCAAAGATGTGCGGGGTTGTAGGTTGATTGGCTGCTGTGAATTGCTCCTAATGGGTCGGGAGAGGATGTGAAAGTTAGATAAGATAGAACTAGTGTGAACGACTAGTTGAACGGCAGGGCAGGGCAGCGCAGCGGTAGAGCTGCGTCATACAGCGCCAGAGACCCAGATTGGAACCTGACTACGGGTGCTGTCTGTACAGAGTTTGTACGTTCTCCCTGGGACCGCATGGGTTTTGTCCGTGTGCTCTGGTTCCCTCCCACACTCCAAAGACGTACAGGTTTGTAAGTTAACTGCCTTTGGTACATTGTCCCCTGTGTGTAGGTTAAGGGCCTGTCCCACTTGCCGATTTTTTTCGGCAACTGCCGGCATCATTGACTGATGTTTCTGCTCACCGAAAACTACGCGGCGTGATGACATATGACGCGCCGTGATGACGTATGATGCGCGGTGTTTTTTCAAGTGCCGCAACATTTTCTTTGCCGCCGCTGGAATTTGAAATGATCAAAATCTTTTGGCGACGCTGATACGATGCCGGCAGTCGCCGATAAAATCGCCAAGTGGGACAGGCCCTTTAGTGCTCGTGTAAGGAGGTCGCTGGTCGCCCTGAAGGGCCTGTTTCCGTGCTGTATCTCTAAAACTAAAAAACTCAAACTACTCCCGTTATCTCACATGGAACTGGTTCTCACTAGTTCTATGTGAGATAACATAGAATTAGTTTTAGTTGTGATGGATGGTCGGCATGGACTCGATGGGCCGGAGGTCCTGTGGCCATGCTGTATCTCTAAACTAAAGTCAACTCAACATACCATTTAATAAAATATGTCTTTCAAGTAAAGATTCAAGTGAAGATAACATCTAAAAAGAAAACCTATTGTTGGAAACTATCCTTTCCTCCAGCAGTGTGTAGCAAGGATCTACAGGTGCTGGTTTACACTGAAGATGGACACAAAATGCTGGAGTATCTCAGCGGGACAGGCAGCACCTCTGCATAGAAGGAATGGGTGACGTTTCCGGTCAAGACCCCTTTTCAGACTCGACCCGAAACGTCACCCATTCCTTCTATCCACAGATGCTGCCTGTCTCGCTGAGATACTCCAGCATTTTGTGTCTATCCTCCAGCAGTTTGTTTTTGCTCCAACATTTGCTGTCTCTTGATTCTCCAGGATAATAGCTTACCTTACATGATACTTAAGCATCCCTATAAATCAAACTATGTGAAGCATAGCCAGTAAATCCTACTTTTGAAGATGCACAAAGGCTTGGCTAAAAATATATCAAAACCACAATCATATTTTTGAGTATAAATATTTTGATTTGTCTCTCATTCCCATTATTTTGAAGAATATTAATCAGATCCATTAAATATAGTTTGTTGCAACAAAAAAATAATTGTACCAACAATTTATTTTTGTCCTTCAACCTCATCTATTGCATCCGCTGCTCTAGATGTCAGCTGATCTATATCGGTGAGACCAAGCGGAGGCTTGGTGATTGTTTTGACGAACACCTCCGCTCGGTCCGCATTAACCAACCCTGACCTCCCTGTGGCTCAGCACTTCAACTCCCCCTCCCATTTCATATCCAACCTCTCTGTCCTGGTCCTCCTCCATGCCAGAGTGAGCAACACCGCAAATTGGAGGAACAGCACCTCATATTCCGCTTGGGGGGTCTGCATCCTCTTGGCATGAACATCAAATTCTCTCAATTCTGTTAACCCTTACTGTCTCCTCCCCTTCCTACCTCTCTCTCAGCCCTTGGGGTCCTCCTCCTCCTTTTTCCTTTCTTCCCCCCCACCCCCCCATCAGTCTGAAGAAGGGTTTTGGCCCTAAACGTTGCCTATCTCCTTCGCTCCATAGATGCTGCTGCACCCGCTGAGTTTCTCCAGCATTTTGAGTACCCTCGATTTCCCAGCACCTGCAGTTGCTTCTTTAACAATTTATTTTTGACCTTTGATTCATAAAATGTTTAGTCAAATGTCAAGACGCTATAGTGAAGAATGATCATAATATGATGGGATTTTATATTGAGTTTGAGAGCCATGCATTTTCATCAGAAATTAGAATCTTCACAAATAAAAATAATTGTAAAGGTGTAAATGACAATTGTTTAAAGTAGAAACAAAGAACAGCAGATGCTGGTTTACAAAAAAAGACAAAGAACGGCAGATGCTGGTTTACAAAAGTGACTACCGTGGGCAGCACAGTGATGCAGCGGTGGCAGTGATGGAGTTGCTGCCTTACAGAGCTTGCAGCGCCAGAGACCCGGGTTTGATCCGGACTACGGTTGCTGTGTGTATGGCGTTTGTACTTTCTCCCCGTGACTGCATGGGTTTTCTCCGAGATCTCCGGTTTCCTCCCACAGTCCAAAGACGTACTGGTTTGTAGGTTATTTGGCTTGGGTTTGTACACTTGGTATAAGTGTACATTGAGCCAGGCGTGTGTAGGATGGTGTTCGTGTGCAGGATTCGCTGGTCGGTGCAGACACGGTGGGTCGAAGGCCCTGTTTCTGCTCTGTATCTCCAAACTAAAGAAACTAAACTCAACAGGTCAGGCAACATCCCTGGAGAAAAAGAGTAGGTAGTGCCTTGGGTCGGAGCACTTCTTCACTCGATTTATTCTTGGGATGAGAATGTCTTATGTAGAGAGGTTGGGTTTATGGACCAACGCCCTATGAAGTTTACAAGTATGAGAGGTGACAGTGGAGCCTGCACTCTTGACAGTACATGACAGGTGAGTCTGAAGCTAAGTGACATAACCTCAGGAGAAAGGGCAGGTTAATTACCCATTCCTTCTCTCCAGAGATGCTGCCTGCCCGCTGAGTTACTCCAGCTTTTTGTGCCTATTTTCAGGTTAATTAGGCCCGAGATGACAACAAATTCAAATTTAACGAGGTTTTTGTTGAAGACTTTATTTTAGACTTGACTTTAGACCTTAGAGATACAGTGTGGAACAGGTCCTTCGCCTCACTGAGTTCACGCCGACCGGCGATCATCCCGTACACTGGCACTATCCTACACACTAGGGGCAATTTACAAATTTTACGGAAGCCAAGTAACCTACAAACCTGCACGCCTTTGGAATGTGGGAGGAAACCAGAGCACCCGGAGAAAACCTACGCGGTCACGGGGAGAACGTACAAACTCCACACAGACAGCGCCCAAGGGCAGCATCGCACCGGGGCCTCTGCCGCTGTGAGGCAGCAACTCTACCAGTAGTGCCACTTAAGGTCACGTTATTGAAATTGGTCTCTGAGACTGGTATAATTCCTTTTCAACCCAGTTTCAATGAGGATTCTATGCTTGAGGACCATCGTACATCATGGTCTCATCTGCTTTAGCGCACTGGATCCCATTGTTGCCTTAACCCACAGTCCGCCATTACATGGGTCTCTGTTTGTTACTTTAGTTAGTTAGCTAGTTTAGTTTATTGTCACGTGTACCGAGGTACAGTGAAAAGCTTTGGTTGTGTGCTAACCAGTCAGCGGAAAGGCTACACATGATTACAATCGAGCCGTCCACACTGTACAGATACTTGACAGAGGGAATAACGTTGAGTGCAAGTTAAAGTTGATTAAAGATAGTCCGAGGGTCTCCAACGTGGACGATGGTAGCTCAGGACTGCTCTTTGAATATTTGAACTTTTGAGGTTCAAAGGATGCAGGAATGAAGCACAATTGGAGGTTTAGAATTAGTTGGGATCTTACGAAGAGTGGAGCAATCTCAAAGGGCAAGATAAACAATTTATTCTACCTCTTCCTTTTCCCGTGTTGTGAGTTGGCAAAATAGCTCCAAGCATTTAAAGTCAAAGAAATGAATCTGATGCTCGCTCGTTTGTGTCTTTCAAGCAATAATGTAATTTGACAAGCTGCCATTATCAATTCAACAAATAAATAGAAGGCTTCACGTGAAGAATTTGCCTGTGGATTTTCATTGCCCTGGCACCATTTTCAGGGACAGATGTAAATAGTGAGAGGAATGAGATTACTGCAGATGCAAGAGGAAGGCAAGTGAACAATTCTCCTTTAAAATCTATTTGTGAGTCCGTTCATTAACATGGACAATATATATCTAGGACACTGGCGATGGCCTTAGTTTTTAGACTTTACAGTCTTGTCTCCAAGTCTATAAATGCTTTTCCTTTCAGCACATAACTGAGTAGCGAGAATGAATGGAGACCTCTTCTGTAAGCAGTCTGTTCATGCGTATGCACTGCGTCGCTCGCTTGTACACTGTGTTCTTCTTTGCGATTAACAAATTATATCTGTCAGTGGCCTCGGGTCTGCAGTCTGAAAATAAACGCAACCTCAACCAAAGATCTGAATCTAAACGTGTACTTAATCTCGGAAGCACAAGACATTACATGGCAATTGTATGCGTAACATTAAAATTTTTGCAGTTTAGACTTTAGAGATCTAGCGTGGAAACAGGCCCTTTCGCCCGCCGAGTCCGCACCGACCAGCGATCCCCGCGCACTTGCACTATCCTGCCTACACACACACCAGGGACAATTTACAATTTTACCGAAGCCAATTAACCTACAAACCCGTACATCTTTGGAGTGCAGGAGCAAACCGGAGCACCCGGAGAAAACCCACGTGGTCACAGGGTGAACGTACAAACTCTGCACAGATAACGTCCAAGGTCAGGATTGAACCCGGGTCTCTGGCTCTGTAGAGCAGCAACTCTACCGCTGTGCCCCACAGATCCAGTTTCTGCATCTATTATAAATGGAGCAACTTCATTGCATTTCCCTCTCCCTTCCTAGATTTTAATCCTTCTTAACCATATAACCATATAACCATATAACAATTACAGCACGGAAACAGGCCCTCTCGGCCCTTCCAGTCCGTGCCGACCATTTGTTTTCCCCTAGTCCCATCTACCTGCTCCATTCCCTCCATACCCCTCCATTCCCTTCACGTCCATATACCTATCCACTTTACTTTTAAATGTTAAAATCGATCCTGCCTCCACCACTTCTGCTGGAAGCTCATTCCACACAGCCACCACCCTCTGAGTAAAGAAGTTCCCCCTCGCGTTACCCCTAAACTTCTGTCCCTTAATTCTCATGTCATGCCCTCTTGTTTGAATCTTCCCTACCCTCAATGGGAAAAACGTTTTCTTTCTTCTTCTTTCATTCTTCAGCAAAGGAACCATTGATTAATTTGTATGACTTTAAGACTGCTGTATGTACGATGCAGGAGTAAATGAAGAAATAGCTGCAGGAAGATAAAGCAGTGAAAATGAACAATGTTTCAATCACCTGAGATTGCTAAAGCATCAACTACTACAGGAACTAGACGACTGCCTACCACGGGGGCGGTAGAGTTGCTGCCTTACAGCGGCAGAGACCTGGGTTCGATCCTGGCATTGGGTGTACGGTGTTTGTACGTTCTCTGTCTGAGACCACGTGGGTTTTCTCCGGGTGCTCCGGTTTCCTCCCACATTCCAAAAGCATGCGGGTTTGTAGGTCAATTGGCTCATGTAAGTTGTCGATAGAGTGGACGATAGCACTGGTGTACGGGGAGATTGTTGGTTGATGTGCACTCAGTGGGCCGAAGGGCCTGTTTTCTAGCTGTATCTCTAAACCTAAACCAAATTTCAAGCACTTTGAAAATTTGAGTGGGCAATTTTTGCCTGGGCTTTCTGGGAAAAAGTGTTTGTTTGTGCTTCGTTGAGGCAGCAATTCATTCACAACTCGGTCGTTCGGCCCATCTTCTCCAGCCTGAAGAAGAGTCCCAACCCAAAACGTCACATCCATTTCCTCCAGAGATGCTGCCCGACCCGTTGAGTTACTCCAACTGGCTCTTGGTCCATCGCTTTCCATGTGTTGGTGATTTAAATGTTTATCTAGACACTTCCTTGATGTTTCTCGGCTCTCCTCTGTCTCTCAGGCAGTGTAGTGCAAACTCCAGCCACCCTCCAGGAGAGAAAATAAATTCTTACGTCACCTTTAAACTCCAGCTACACTTCACGCTGCCTCGGAAAAGCAGCCAACATAATCAATAACTTGTCCCACCCCGGTCATTCCTCCTTCTCCCTCCTCCCATCCGGCAGAAGATACAGAAGCTTGAGGGCGCGCACCACCAGACTCAGGAACAGCTTCTTCCCCTCTGTTATCAAGCTTGCGAACGGTCCTTCCATAAGCTAGGGTACGGTCCGATTCACCTCTACCCTTTTGCGGACATTGGACTTTGTCTGTGGAACTGATGCACTACAATGCTGAGAACTACATGCTGCATTCTGTACCTTCCCTTTGCTTTACCTATTGTACTTAAGTTTGACGAGATTGTATCTATGTATGGTACATCTGATCTGTTTGGATAGCATGCAAAATGAGGGGAATAGATCGGGTAGATGCACAGTCTCTTGCCCAGAGAAGGGGAATAGAGGACCAGAGGGCATAGGTTTAATGTGAAGGGGAAAAGATTTAATAGGAATCCGAGGGGTCACTTTTTCACACAAAGGGTGGTGGGTGTATGGAACAAGCTGCCAGAGGAGGAAGTTGAGGCTGGGACTATCGTATCATTTAAGAAACAGTTAGACAGATACATGGATAGGACAGGTAGACAAAAGTGCTGGAGAAACTCAGCGGGTGCAGCAGCATCTATGGAGCGAAGGAAATAGGCAATGTTTCGGGCCAAAACCGATCCACATCTTTTTTCCGAAGACATGGATAGGACAGGTTTGGAGGGATATGGGCCAAACGCAGGGAGGTGGGACTAGTGTAGCTGGGACATGTTGGCCAGCATTGGCAAGTTGGGCTGAAGGGCCTGTTTCCACTCTGTATGACTCTAAAACAGAGCTTTTTACTGTACATGACAATAATGGACCTATACCTTAATTAAGCCTAAACTTTTAACTCCCTGCCTTAAACCAATGTTCTCTGCTTATGGACACCTCAACCTAGATCTCGGTCTGGAGACAGATCAACAATCTTGTTTATCAAATGCAAGATAAATACACAGCTACCACAATCCTTAAAACACAAAAGTTTTCTGGCAAACCATGAATCCTCTGTGATCAATCTTCCTTGGCAATCTTTACATCAATTCCTGTTTTTTTTCTAAAGTGATCTTCATCTTCATTGCCTATTTTTATCACTGGCAGATAAATTGCCCGTGTACATATATCCTTCTAAACTCCTGATAAAAGCTATACAAGGCTCCACAGCTCCTGATTAATTGGTGAGGAAATGCGAATATAATGGAATTGTCTTACAGATATCCTTTAATGGAAGTATCCTTTAATTTCTTCTCAAATCGTTTGAAATTAAAATACCCATTTCATGAAAATGGGTTGAAGATATTGCACTAATATTGGGTTTTTTAATTGATTGACCGTTTTTCTGCATTTCAGACCTGCTATGCTGCTGCAAGCAAGGATTTCATTCTTCTGTTTTCAGCACATATGACAATTAAACACTCTTGATTCTTGGTAAAAGGTCAGGGAAGCAATAATAAGGACGTTAATTGGTCCAAAAATGAAACATTTTAATAAGATTAATTGAGTCAAATTAAGATTCAGTTTTTAATTGTTAAAATGTAATTTATTGTGTCGGGCGACACAATAAATGGCGCAGTGGTAGAGTTGCTCATTTACAGCACCATAGACCCAGGTTTGATCCTGACTACGGGTGCTGTCTGTATGGAGTTTGCACGTTCTCCCTGTATTTTCTCTGGTTTCCTCCCGCACGCCAAAGACGCGCAGGTTTGTAGATTAATTGGCTATTGTAACTTGTCCCTAGGGCGTAGGATAGTGCTAGTATATGGATGATCGCTGGTCAGCATGGACTTGCTGGGCTGAAGGGCCTGTTTCTGCACTGTAAATCTCTAAAATCGCTAAATCTCTCAGAGTATGCACAAGTGTGGAAACAAACTCATCAGAAAATTACTTTTGTTTTTATTTCTCAATTCACCTTTGTGTAATGTTTGTGAATTAAGTTGTAGAATGTTTGTGTCTGAAATGCTCCTTGCCTATTGTTTTATGATGTTTATGATGCTCAATGATTCATGATTCTATAATGCCTATTTCTCAGGGATCATTTATCTTCTTGAAGAACTTGGAATATGCAGTGAGTTTTACATAACAATCCTTTCATTAGCCCTGACCTGCAATGCAATGACCAATGAAAATGTCAGGATTTTATTACATTTAATGATTTTCTTGAATGCATACCTCAAATATAGAAAAGATGTCTTTCTATTGGGACGCCTATTTGGCAGTCACGGTGGCACAGTGGTGGATTGCTGCTTTACGCCGGAGACCCGGGTTCGATCCCGATTATATGGGTGCTGTCTGTACGGAGTTTGTACGTTCTCCCCGTGACAGCGTGGGTTTTCTCCGAGATCTTCGGTTTCCCCCCACATTCCAAAGACATTCGGGTTTGTAGGTTAATTGGCTTGGTCAATGTAAAAATTGTCCCAAGTGGGTGTAGGATAGTTGTAATGTGCGGGGATCGCTGGTCGGCGCGGACCCGGTGAGCCGAAGGGCCTGTTTCCGTGCTGTATCTCTAAACTGAAATAACACACAATGCTGGAGTAACTCAGCGGTCAGGAAGCATCTGTGGAGAATATGGATAGGCGTTGTTTAGGGTCAGGACCCTCCTTCAGACTCAGACTCCAGAACTGTCCCAACCTGAAACATCGCTTATTCATGTCCCCCAGAGTTGATGCCTGATCCTCCGAGTTACTTCAGCACTTAGTAAATGTTTATGTAAACCATCAGGGGCGGAACAGCGGTAGAGTTGCTGCCTTACAGCGCCAGAGATCTGGGTTTGATCCTGACTACAGATGATGTCTGTACGGAGTTTGCACGTTCTCCCCGTGACCTGCGTGGGTTTTCTCTGGGTACAGGTTCCACAGCTTCACCACCCTCTGGCTAAAGAAACTCCACCTCATCTCCTTTCTAAAGGTACGCCTCTTTATTATGAGGCTGTGCCCTCCAGCCCTAGACTCTCCCATGAGAGGAAACATCCTCTCCACATCCACTCCATCCTGTCCTTTCACTATTCAGTAAGTTTCAATGAGATCCCCCCTCATCCTTCTAAATCCGGCGAGTACAGTTTTCAGGCAACTGAACCATCCTACCACAATTAGAAAGCAGCCCTGAACTACTTTCTATCTCATTAGAGATCCTCGGAGTATATTGGATCAGACTTTACTGGCTTTATCTTGCACTAAACATTATTCACGTTACTCCCTTTGTCATGTATCTGTACACAGTGAATGGCTCGATTGTAATCATGTATTGTCTTTCCGCTGACTGGTTAGCACGCAACAAAAGCTTTTCACTGTACCTCGGTACACGTGACAATAAACTAAACTAAACCACAGGCCCTATTGGCAAGTGGTTAACAGGTGTAAATACTGACAGGATTGTAGAGTTCTCCTGCATTTCCATGTTTCATCTACCACTATTTATGACTCTTGGTTTAATGATCTTTCCCTTCAACCACTCTTCACTTATGGCACCGCAAGTACTTGCATTCATTAAATGAACCCACAGGGTTAATCGCACGTGACGAAAGGTGCTGACTCAACAAACGGGTAAAAGGTTGTTTCTTGGCTGGAATCCAGTATCATTGAAAATCTGCCACAATCTTCAAAATTAGTGACTATTTTGGAAAATACTAAAGTTCCCAGAAATTCAATCAATGTGAATTAATACTGATGGTTTAAAAAAAATAAAAAAAATAACCTATTTCTACATCTTGTCTTATCTTATGTTTTTTATGTCAATAATTTAGCTGCTGTATATTCATGCTGGTTCATTTCTGACTTAGTTTAGTTTATTGTCACGTGTACCGAGGTACAGTGAAGAGCTTTTGTTGCGTGCTAACCAGTCAGCGGAAAGACTATACATGATCACAGTGTATAGATACATGATGAGGGGATGATGTTTAGCGCGAGGTAAAGCCAGTAAAGTCCAATCAAAGATAGTTTGAGGGTCCCCGATGAGGTAGATGGCAGTTCAGGACAGCTCTCTGGTTGTGGTCTGATACAGTTGCCTGATAACATTTTCATTCAAAGGGTGGTGCGTGTATGGAACGAGCTGCCAGAGGAGGTAGTTGTGGCTGCATTTAAGAAACAGTTATTCAGGTACATGGATAGGACAGGTTTGGAGGGATATGGACGAAATGCAGGCAGGTGGGACTAGTGAACCTGGGATATATTGGCTGGTGTGGGCAAGTTGGGCCGAAGGGTCTATTTTCTTGTTGTATCGCTCCATGACTCTGAGCCATATAACAGCTTACTTTCACCTGGAATTCACAAATAGTAGCCTCAAACGTCACCAGCAATCAATAAACGGAGATTCGGAGTGCGTAGGGATAGAACTAGTGTACGGGTGATCGGTGGTTGGCGCAGACTCTGTGGGCCGTCGGGCCTATTTCCACGCTGTATCTCTCAATGTAAAACTAAACTAATAACACACAGATTTGTCGGTTAATTGAACCCTGTAAATTACCCTTAGTGTCTAGGGAGTGGATGCAAAAGTGGGATAACATAGAACGAGTGTGAACAGTCATTTTGATGGTCGGCCTGGACTTGGTGGGCCGAAGGGCCTGTTTGGCAGGTGTTTTATTCCGATATGCTAACCCAAGAAGTTCACTGCTTTATCGTCCAGGGTATTATTTCATGAAACTCTCAAATTAATTGGAACATTTCAGTAGATTTTACTCTACGGTATTGAACAACTATTTATCTCACCTTAAACCTTCTTCTTGACTTGCTGTAGTCATTCATCAAGCCAATGCACTGTGACTGGCGCTGCCAGAATGGAACAGAGGTCAAGGTTTTCAATTTTGAGGTGCCTTTAGGGACACCTTCTGTGTAACACATCTGCGCCTCAGAAATGGGATCCTGGCTACAAGATCTATCAAGGCCACAAGTGTTCACAAGATCCATCTTTAGAAAGTCAGTCGGGGAAAATACAATTCCACTGGAGAATAATTTCCATCAGGGTCATCTGAGCTGTTGCACACTTACAGTAGTTTCATTCATAAATAGGTTCACAAAAAGTGTGGACTCGGCACTAAAGCTACTTTACATGTTGAAGCTCAGATGCTGTAGGTCTCTATTGATTTGCTTTTGTTTAATGCTTGGCAGAATCCAGCTTCAAAAGAGTATAAACTGATCTTTGGAGGATTGACAATAGAATATGTTCCTTTGCATTTCTATGCGACTAATCGGTTAAGGGATTACAGCAGCGAAAGTGGTTAAATGACAGGGCAGGTAATCCAAGTCATTCTGATGAAAGGTTGTCGGCCTGAAATATTCACGCCATTTGACTCTCACTGTGAAAGAGCTGAGTTGTTCAAAGCCCCCACTGCAGTAAAGTAGTCCAAATAAATATAGTACCACATGTTGATACAATCTAGTCAAACTCAACTATGATAGAACGAAGAAGAAGGTACAGAATGCAGCATGTACTTCTCAGCATTGTAGTGCACCAGTTCCACAGACAAAGTCCAATGTCCGCAATGGGGTAGAGGTGAATTGGACAGTGCCTTAGCGTATGGGAGGGCCATTTGCAAGCTTGATAACAGAGGGGAAGAAACTGTTCTGGAGTCCGGTGCTGCGCGCTCTCAAGCTTCTGTATCTTCTGCCGGATGGGAGAAGGGAGAAGGGAGAAGGAGGAATGACCGGGGTGGGACAAATCATTGATTATGTTGGCTGCTTTTCCGAGGCAGCGTGAAGTGTAGCTGGACTTTAAAGGCGACGTGAGGATTTATTTTCTCTCCTGGAGGGTGGCTGGAGTTTGCACTGCACTGCCTGAGAGACAGAGGAGAGCCGGGAAACATCAAGGAATTGTCTAGATAAACACTTAAATCACCAACACATATAAGGCTATGGACCAAGAGCCAGCAAGGTGCTGGAGTAACTCAACGGGTCGGGCAGCATTTCTGGAGGACGTGGATAGGTGACGTTTCGGGTCGGGGCCCTTCTTCAGGCTGGAGAAGATGGGAAAGGCCCACCGACCCTGTTGTGCATGAGTTGCTGCCTCAACGAAGCAGATCACAAACAAACACTTTCTCCAGGGAAAGCCCTGGCAAACATTGCCCACTCAAATTTTCAAAGTGCTTGAAATCTGGTTTAGGTTTGGAGATAAAGCGAGAAAACAGGAGACATCGAGTACCAGAACCAGTGATTAGCCCATACCATTGTTCCATCCAATAACTAAGAAGCTGCTCCTGAATCTGATGGTGCGTGCTTTGAGGCTACTCTACCATCCAGACAGGGGCAAGGACAAGAAGCAAGGTGTGGGACAAGTCTTTGATCATGATTAAGGTCAGAGGAGAGAGATTTAAAGGGGACCTCAGGGGTATCTTTCTCACACTGAGGATAGTTCATGCCTGGAACAGGGTGACTGAGGAAGCTAAAGACATTGATACAATTATCATTTTAGGAGACGCTTGGTCAGATACAAGGATCAGGACGGGTTCCGAGGGCGATGTCCCAAATGCAGGCATAGGGAATTTGCCCAATATGCCAACTGGGTCAGCATGGACCAGATGGGTCGAAGGGCCTGTTTGCATGCTGTACAACTCCATGGGTCTAAGACTCTCAAGGCAGCTGATCATTTCAGTGCCCGCAATCACGATGCCAGAGACAGAGACGTGGAAACAAGAAATGCGTTTATTTACGAGTCTACAGAGTCGGGTGCCTCTCCAAACCGAGACACACCGAGGTCAAGAAAATATTCCACCCTTATACAACACAATTACATTGAATCAGCCTCCCCTTCTGGCTCCGTCCAATCGGAGTGCTAAGGTGCACCATCTTCCTGTACCGCCCAGGGTACCTCCCAGATCATACATTGCATGTTCATGGTAATTAGCAGTTTCCCGATCAGGGGAGTATAAGCAATATTCATTTACCTCATTAAGCAAGCGCAGTAGTTATTCACCTAACCTATTTAATCCCCTTTAGACTAGCAGCCAGTTTCTTGCAGTTACAGCTGCATCAGCAATCTTTTCCTGTTTTCATACAATGTTCCCTTCTCAAGGACGGTGGTGGTTTAATCATCCTGTCCCTCACAATCCACCCTTTTTCTTTTGCTACGCATTACTTGATTAAACCCCAATTTCAAACCCCTTCTGCTCCAATTGAAGTAACATCCTCCTAATTTCCTCTTTCTGTGGATCTAGAACCTTCCCTGGTCTCATTATCATTATTTTCTGTACTTCCCCCTTCGTTCCCATAGGCACCACTACAGCCTGCATCTGACATGCTCCTGGTTATAACCTCTCTAAGACAAGGTATACAACAGGGGATAAAGATCAACCCAGCCAGCGCACATGGGATAATGAGTCCCACCGTTCTCCACCATGATCCTCCCAGGTGGGAATCCCACCATCCAGTACCCATAATCGAATTCCACTTTTGTACTGGAACATGTGCCAATTTCCGGATTCCTTCTGATATGTCCATTACTGCCTGTCCACTGTCATCAATATTCAGGCAACAATTAGAGAGGTTGAATTTTCCATATACCCCCCCTTCTTCGGCTAGGATGTAATCCAGGGCTAACCGATTTTGGTATATTGCTGTTCTCATCTGTGTTTGCTACTTCGCCAGCATCTCTAGTGCTACAGCCGCTCGATTAGTGATTACCTCCAATACAGCCTGTAATCGTATTATTCGGTTCAGCATGTACACCGGAGTGCGATATCCTCAGGAACCATCCTGTGCCCAGGTGGCCGGCCCATAATATTCGATGATTTGGGCCGGAGGCCACTCATTATTCTCCCAGGTTCCTATCTCTAGCTCTCTTTTCATCCGTTGTAGATCATCAAACACCGGCGTTCCCAACATTCGTCCTCCATCAGCTGGCAACAAAAAGAATCCTGGCTGCACCAAACCAATAAAACACGTTCCACTCCATTTTTCCGGAAGTACTGAATAGAACTTATAGAAACATAGAAACATAGAAATGAGGTGCAGGAGCAGGCCATTCGGCCCTTCGAGCCTGCACCGCCATTCAATATGATCATGGCTGATCATCCAACTCAGTATCCTGTACCTGCCTTCTCTCCATACCCCCTGATCCCTTTAGCCACAAGGGCCACATCCAACTCCCTCTTAAATATAGCCAATGAACTGGCCTCAACTACCTTCTGTGGCAGAGAATTCCACAGATTCCCTGTGTGAAAAAATGATTTTCTCATCTTGGTCCTAAAAGACTTCCCCCTTATCCTTAAACTGTGACCCCTTGTCCTGGACTTCCCCAACATCGGGAACAATCTTCCTGTCCAACCCCTTAAGAATTTTGTAAGTCTCTATAAGATCCCCCCTCAATCTTCTAAATTCCAGCGAGTACAAGCCGAGTCTATCCAGTCTTTCTTCATATGGAAGTCCTGCCATCCCAGGAGTCAGTCTGGTGACCCTTCTCTGTACTCCCTCTGGATATGTCCACAGATCCAGAGTAATCCCTCTGGAGCAGGTCCACTAACCGTGTTACTTTCCCAGAGGTCCCATAGGACTGGTACCCCTTGGTATGGGTTGTTTCCTGTGCAGTTCCAGATTTGGCTCTCGTTGTCTGTCTTGCCTTGGACTGGGGTGATGATTGTGCAGTTTCCCCCGTTTTCTTCGGCCAGATACCATTTAGATTCCTCAGGCCACCAAGTCCGTGTCTGGTTCTCCCACAGGGTTAGGATGCGTTGACAAGGACTGATGCCGACTTCCTTCTTCCCCGGAGTTCTTGGTCGAGCTATACATTCCGTCCCTACTGGGGTGTCAGCCAAGAGCCATTCCTGGAGTCCTCGATCTTTTCCTTCCGTGATGTTCCATCCCAATAGGTCCCATATTTCAATTATTGATCCCCTCCAAGGCCAACGGAAACTCATAAGAGGTCCTCCACAAACCCAGCAGTCCTTAACATCCAAAGTCTGAGCAATCCGGGTAGCCAGGTCCATGAAAACATTCTTTCCCACTTCAGGAATCTCTATCTGCTTCTGTATTCCTTCATAAAAGGATGCATATTTTCGAGGCTTCTTAGTTGGGGCTCGCTGAGTTACCTTTTTCTCCTGTATCCTTTTTATTAATACTATACTTTCCTTGTCCATATATTCCCTCACCAATATGGAATCTATCCCCCATTGCCTGGCTTTCCATAAACAAAGCCATCTCTCTCACCTGGGACAGGTGATATACATCCTCATTCCTGTGTACCCCAAATTCTGCACTAGGTAATATTCTACCCCCCCCCCCCCCCCCCCTCCTTACAACGGATTCTGGTTCTATGATCATAACAGGCATCGTTCACATGAGAATGATAAGTAAAGGGCCTTCTGGTTTGCCCACCATACCTGATGGGGTGGTAACATTTATCACAGCCGTTCATACATTTACTTACAGTGACCATCATTGTTAGTACAAGTGCCAAACACTGCTTTTTACTCTTTTAGTCCAATCGTTCTTTCTCGAAGATCAGAGTCAGTGGTTTCTTTCCTTGTCTTACTGTCCAATCCTCCTCAGCTGGAGGTGGAGGTTCGACTGGTCCCTTTATTCGCACTGCGTGTCCACCCTTTTTCTGTTGTCCGCACTGCTGTGGTCAATAGTACCAAATACGGACCAGTCCAGTGGGGTTGCAGCTTCTCTTCCTTCCACGATTTTACAAGAACCCAGTGCCCCGCTTTTACCAAGTGGATTGGAAAGTCGAGAAGAGGACTCTGTGCCAGCGGCCCCTTCGCTTTTAATTCTGTAAGAGGGCGAGATACTGCCAGTAAATAGTTCCTCAAGAATACATCACTGCCCTTTATGGTTAGTATTCCTTCCATCATTCCCAGATAGGGTAACCCAAATAGCATTTCGTAAGGGGATACTGCTATATCCTTCCGTGGAGCGGTTCGAATCCTGAGCAAGGCTATTGGTAAGCACTTGGTCCAGGGCAGTCTAGTTTCCTCCATCAATTTGGTAATTTGTGTCTTCAGGGTGGCATTCATTCTTTCCACCTTTCCCGAGCTTTGTGGATGCTAGGGAGTATGCAACTTCCATTTTATTCCCAGGGTATCGCACATGAGCAAATGGACCTTTGAGGCAAAATGGGTTCCTCGATCTGAATCGAGGGACTTGATGATTCCATAACGCGGGATTATTTGTTCCAATAGAATTTTGGCTGCGGCCTGAGCAGTGGCAATTACCGTGGGAAATGCTTCCACCCAACGGGTAAAGTGGTCCACCACCACTAGGAGGTATTTCCATCTCTGTATCCTGGGGAGTTTGGTAAAATCTACTTGTATTCTCTGGAATGGCCTGATGGCTTACTGCTGCCCTCCTCCTGGCACAGCCCTCATCACTTTTTTGTTTACCCTTTGACAGATCACACAGCTTGAGACTGCTTGCTTAGCCAGAGTGTATATCCCTCTACAAGCATACGTACGCAGGAGAGTATCACATAATGCCTCAGCCCCCCAGTGTGATTGGGAATGTAATCTTCCTAACAATTCTCTGATAACTTCTTTATTCAGCAATTGTTTCCCATCACTGACCATCTTCTGTCATTTTCGCTCCCTCCTCATGCATCCTATCTATATCAATTTTGGAGAACACGGGTACCTTTTCTACCCTCTCCTTAAGGGGTATTAGGGACATCAGCTTTACCGTCCCCTGCAATGCTACCCGTTTTGCCACCTCGTCCGGGGCTCTGTTTCCCCTGGCCTCTGGCCAATTTCCTCTCTGGTGTCCCGCTATATGCACTACTGCTTGGTTAATGCTTCCAAGGTTTTCTCAATCATCTGTTCATGAGCCAACTCTTTTCCCCCTTGCTGTTATCATTCCCCTTTCCTTCCAAATCTTTCCAAAGGTATGTACCACTCCAAAGGCATATTTGGAATCCGTATATACGGTGCCCTCCTTGCCTTCAAGTAACTCCAATGCCCGCATCAGGGCATAGAGCTCACAAGACTGAGCTGACCAGCTCCCAGGTAATTGTCCGGATTCTATATCACTTAACATGTCCCCGTCAATTATGGCGTATCCACTGTGTCTTTTCCCATCTATGCACCGGGACGACCCATCTATGAACCATTGGCTTCCCTCGGCCGGAGGCCGTTCTTCCAGGTCTTCTCTACTCTTGGTCTGTAATTCTATTATTTTGCTACAATCATGCTCTGAGTTCCCTGTCTCCCCTTCTTTTTCCTCTGACGAGTATAGGAACTGAGAGGGGTTTACGTTTTTGTCCGTAATTATTGTCAAATCATCCTTTTCCATCAGGATAACCTCATATTTCAGTATCCTTGAGTCTGTCAACCATCTACTAGACTTCTGTGTCAAGATTGTTCTTACTGTGTACAGGATGGAGACTACCAAGGCCCCCCTAAAGGTCAACTTCCTGCTCTCCTCTACTAGGATCGCTGTGGCTGCCACTGCCTGTATGCAAACAGGCCATCCCCGTGACACTGGATCCATTATATTTGATAAAAATGCCACAGGTTGGCGGTTTCCTCCTCTTTTCGAAGTCAATACCCCCAAGGCTATCCCGTTTTCTGCATTTACAAACAAATGGAAGGGCTGGTTGATTGAAGGCAAGGCTAAGACAGGGGCGGTTATCAAGCTATTTTTCAGCTGATGGAATTCCTGCTGTTCCTTTGAGTCCCATTCCACCTTATCTTTCTCATCCCCTAGCTTGTCATACAAGAACCAGACCTGTCTGGCATAGTCATTAATGGATTCCAATTAATCCCAGAAATGTTCTGATTTCCCTTTAATTCCGGGGCGCCGGCAAACCTATGATTCCTGCAATTCTCTCAGGATTTATTCTTCGTTTTCCCCCGCTAATCAGATGGCCCAAGTACTTCACCTCTTGTTCCACAAACTGAAGTTTATTCCTTGACACCCTCAGTCCCTTTTCTCCAAGGAAATTTAGTAAGGTTATAGTGACATCCCGCACCTCCTCCTCTCCTTCTCCAGAGATCTGGAGGTCAGCCACATACTGCAAGAGCTGGATCTGGGGGGGACCTGGGTATTCCTCTAACACCTGTTCCAAGATTTGACCGAACAGATTTGGGGATTCTGTGAATCCCTGAAGAAGCACTTTCCGGCGGTGCTGTTGCTCTCTTCTAGTTGCTGGGTTTTCCCAATCAAAGGCGAACAAGTCTCGGCTTTCCTCAGCCAAGGGACAACTCCAGAATGCATCTTTTAAATCTACCACACTGAACCACTTATGACTGGGGGTTATTCTTCCCATGATTGTGTATGGGTTGGGGACCACCGGATGTCTAGCCCGGACCACATTTAGTTCTCGGAGGTCCTGCAGAAGCCGGAATGTTCCGTCCGTCTTCCGTACAGGTAAGATAAGGGGACATGCAACTTTCTAATGCTCCCTCTTTTAATAAATTTTCGATAATGGAGTCCTTTTCTGGCCTCAGTGGAAATGGGGTATTGCCTAACTCGTACTGCGTTGTACCCTTCCCGGAGGGCTATCCGGAGGGGGGGTATCTGCAATCCCCCTCTATTCCCTTCCTTAGCCCAGACCTGGTCATTGATCCTCTGCTCATCCTCTTCCTTTAGTCCATATAGTTGGACTACTATCCGCCCTTCCACTGGTGCAGTCCCTATTCCCAACTGGATCTGCAGATCACGTCCCATTAAGTTTACCCCGGCCTGTGGGACTAGAATTAAATGTTCCACCGCTTCCCTATTTTCATATTTGACTTTTACTCCTATATCCGGGGCCGTCATTACTTTCCCTCCTACTCCAGAAATCTTCACCTGCCCTTCCCCCGTCACCATTCCCTCAGGTATCCGGGTCACACTTGATCTCTTGGCCCCTGAATCCACCATGAACACTGTCTTCTCCTTGGGGTCCGATTTTTAAATTTACCAGGGGTTCCCCTTTGTGTCCTGTTAACTCCAAGGAGGGGAACCCCTGACCTCCCTTTTCCTCTTCCATCAGGGCATAAGACTGAACTTCCCTCCTCAATTTAGGACATTCTCTTTTGAAGTGTCCTTCCTCATTGCAGTGATAACCCCTGGAAGGTCCTGTTTCCATGCCCGATCGTGACCCATGTCTCTCCTCTCGCCTCCCATTCTGCCCCTTCCCCGTCCTCGATAGGTCTCCCTTCGTCTATCATCCCCTCGTTCCTGCCCCACCACTTGCTTTACCGCCTGTATCATTATTTTGGCTTTTCCCTTCTGTTTTTCATCATCCCGCCCCACGTATACTTTCTGTGCCTCCGTTAATAATTGGTTCAACGGTTTCTCATTCCAATCCTCTATTTTCTCTAATTTCTTTCAGACATCGGGCCAGGATTTAGTTACGAAATTCGCCCTGAATATTGCTGAATGTTCTTTCTTAGCCTTTGTAGAAAGGCTGCACGGGCCTCGTCCTTTGTCTGCTGGTTCTCAAAGGCTCGCTCAAGGTTTTGTCCCTTAGGCACTGCCTCCTTTATTCCCTTTATTGTGATTTCCCGGAGATCCCTCATGTTTCTCCAGGCGCCTTCAGTTAATTTGTCCCAATTTGGCAAGACAATCGGGTATTTCTCTTCTCCCCTTATAGCATTCTCACCCGTTGCCTGCTGTCGCTCCCAGATTTTAATTCCGGCTAGTCGGATCATCTGTCTCTCCTCGGAGGTGAACAGATTTCCCAGAATGGACATCAGTTCATCCCAGGTATGTGTGTTTGTGCTCAAGAACTGGTCGAATTGTTCTGCCAACCCCAACGGATCCTCCAACAGATTCTTCATCTCCTTTTTAAAGTTCCTAACCTCTGTACTAGTTAGGGGAACATTTACAAATCCTAATCCCCCACCTGCTCCACCCAGGGGGACCTCCCTTAAGGGGAATGCAGTTGTAGTGTCTGATTTTGTTACCGTACTCATGACACTGACCTGGACCGGGGTTTGTCTGGTTTGGCTACGGGATACTGGAGGACCCATTATTCCCCCAGCGCGATCTTCTCCCTCCGCTCCAGACGGTAGGTGAGCGGGGAGCGGCGGGACTGACGGGGCTGAGTATGATGGTGCCAGGTGTTCCAAAGGGTCCCTTTGGGGAGTATTGGGGTTTTGTTTGTCTGACATCTTTAGTAAACGGACCCGGGGAACCCAACAACCCGCGTAATCGCTCCCCTCCAGACTAGGTGAGCATTTTGAGTTCCAAATCCTCATCGGAGCCCAGTTACGGCCACCAGACTGAGCTCCCTCTTATTGGTTCCTTTGGCCACTCAAAATAACAAAACTTGATCATAGTTTCCTTATTTTTACCCCCGGTGTTCCCTTCTCCCCAAGATTGCAACATTCGCCCCAACGGACTATCGGGCAGAATGTTAGGACCTTCTTCCTTAGATCCCTTTTTCTCAACATCACTGGGGTCATTATTCTTAACACATTGATTACCCATTCTCCCTGTCCGACCTTCCTCGTCTGACAGAACCCAATCGCCCGAGTAATACTTAATAGTCAATTTTCTTACCCGGGTCCTGTGCACAGGAATTGCTCGATTGATCCCTTCCTTACTCCGGATTCCCTCTTGTTTCCCGAGTCGCTTGTCCGGATATCACTCGCTGATGGCAAGCAAGGAGACTGCTGACTGCACCTTCCCTTTCTTCCGTACCTCAGACGAGCGGCCGAAGTGGCGATCCCGGACGAGCCCCCAAGCTTGTGAGCTGTATTTCAGTGCGCACAATCACGATGCCAGAGACAGAGTCGTGGAAACAAGAAATGCATTTATTTACGAGTCTGCAGAGTCGGGTGCCTCTCCAATCCGAGACACACCGAGGTCAAGAAAATATTCCCCCCCCTTATACAACACAATTACATTGAATCAGCCTCCCCTTCTGGCTCCTTCCAATCGGAGCGTTGAGGTGCACAATCTTCCTGTAACGCCCAGGTTACCTCCCAGATCATACATCGCATGTTCATGGTAATTAGCAGTTTCCCGATCAGGGGCGTATAAGCAATATTCATTTACCTCATTAAGCAAGCGCAGTAGTTATTCACCTAACCTATTTAATCCCCTTTAGCCTAGTAGCCAGTTTCTTGCAGTTACAGCTGCATCAGCAATCTTTTCCTGTTTTCATACAATGTTCCCTTCTCAAGGACGTTGGTCCCTCACAATTTCATTTCAATTCATTCTGCAATTGAAGAGGCAATGTCGTTAATGGTGACCACAAATAATTGTTGTAAAGCCATCTCTGGTTGATTAAGTCCTAGAGGGGAGGGAGCTAACCGTTGTCCTTACCTGGAGAGGTGAAGGGTCACTGAACTTTCAGTTGAAGGACAATCCGCAGTTAATGGAGAATCTTTGTGCTCACACTGGGCAGTCAACTCTGCAGCCATCTACTCGGGTGCAAGGTCCAAGTCTCAGAGGTTCAAGTTCGTGCTCACTGAAGAGGCAGTTTAGTTTAGTTTAGAGATGCAGCGTGGAAACAGGCCCTTCGACCCACTGAGTCCACCCGTCCAGCGATCCCCGCACACTTGTTCTATCCTACTCTCTAGGGACAACTTACAGAAACCAATTAACCTACAAACTTGCACGTCTTTGGAGTGTGGGAGGGAATGGGAGCACCCGGAGAAAACCCACGCGGTCACAGGGAGAGTGTATAAACTCCATACAGACAGCACCAGTGGTCAGGATCGAACAGGGAGAGTGTATAAACTCTCGGATAGACAGCACCTGGGGTTTATGGCACTTATTCTTCTTTCGTGTGGCGTGCACAGCCTAACGTTGTTGGACAACTTGTTCTATTTGATCTTCCGTTTGTGCACGTCGAGTTGATTGCATTAGTCGAAACAGGGCGGACCACGTGAAGGTTGCAACCTTCCACCCCCCGTCTATGGCGCTGTGAGGCAGCAACTCTACTTGGGTTGGTCATGGAACACTGAGTGTTGTCATACAGTTTAGTTTAGTTTAGTTTAGAGATGCAGGCCCTTTGGCCCACTGTGTCCGTGCCAACTAGCGACCCCTGCACATTTGCACTATCCTACAGACACTAGGAACAATTTACAGTTATTCCAAACTAATTAACCTAAAAACCAATAATAATAATAAACCAATAATAACAGTGTCATTGTAAATGCATACAACAAAATTTCAGGCGCACTGCCCGAGCGGAGCTCCAATGTATCAGGTAAATAATAACGAATAACAAAAACAGCAAGAAAACATCAAGTCAAGACATAATACTCTATATTTCACAGACTAGATCTAGATTTCGCTGATCAAGAAGGCTCACCAGCGTCTCTTCTTCCTGAGGAGACTTAAGAAGGTCCACCTGTCTCCCCAGATTCTGGTGAACTTCTACCGCTGCACCATCGAGAGCATCCTTACCAACTGCATCACAGTATGGTATGGTAACTGCTCTGTCGCCGACCGGAAAGCTCTGCAGAGGGTGGTGAAGATCGCCCAACGCATCACAGGCTCCTCACTCCCCTCCATTGAGTCTGTCCATAGTAAACGATGCCTGCGCAGGGCGCACAGCATCGCCAGGGACAGCTCACACCCCAACCATAGACTGTTTACCCTCCTCCCATCCGGGAGACGCTTCAGGTACGTCTGCTGCCGGACCAGCAGGCTCAAGAACAGCTTCTTCCCCTGCGGCTGTCACACTTCTCAACGCTGCACCTCAATGACTGCCTGTCCCCCCCCCCCCCCCGGCCTATCCAATCACCAGCAAATTGCACGGATACCACTGCACATGTATATGTATTACTTGTTTATTCGTAAGTTCGCCCTTCGGAGATACCAACTGCATTTCGTTGTCTCTGTATTGTACACTGCACAATGACAATTAAAGATTGAATTGAAGATTGAATTGAAGAATTGAATTGAATTGAATCTAGTGTTGTGGACGTGCATAATATTGGCTGTGGGTGGGTGTTCAGTGCGGAGTTCAGATTGGTGTTGGCCTTGGGGTAGAAACTGTTTGTTAATCTTGTGGTGTGTGATGTGATGGACCTGTAACGCTTTCCTGATGAAACCTGCACCTCTTTGGAGTGTGGGAGGAAACCGGAGCACCCGGAGCAAACCCACGCAGGTAACGGGGAGAGTGTACAAACTCCATGCAGACAGCACCCGTGGGCAGGATCGAACCCGGGTCTCCAGTGCTCTGAGGCAGCAACTCTGCCGCTGCACCACCGTGCCGCACAAGTTTGTTTTCCCGACTGTTTCCGGTCCCGTGACCAATCGTGTTCATACATGATTAAACTTTGCCCCTTACACCTTCAAGCTCTGCCCTGCAGTCTTTGCTATTTCCACTCTGGGGAAACAGTCCTACACTTAGACAGCCTCTCACCACTGCCAGCAACACCGCCAATCTTGGTGTGTTCTGCAAACGCGCTACTTCAATTTAATACCTAAACGTATTAACTGATTATTTATTTCATTGCTGTTTTTCCATCCTGTGCACTGTTTAGTTGCCATCTCACAATAATCACTCTATTACTTTACGAGATATGAAATACTCTGCTTTCAGGGAAAGAGTTATATAAATGTAAGTTGTTTTCTTGAGGGTGAATTTTGCAGAGATCAGTATCTTGATATTCAGCAATTCGTTGAGCTGCCTTCAGCTGTTTTATTGCCTATTTATTTAATGCTCTTCAGATTATTTCAAATATTTAGTTTAGTTTAGTTCAGAGATACCATGAGGAAACTGGCCCTTTGGCCCATCGGGTCAGTGCCTACCAGCAATCACCGCGCGCTAACACTATCCTACCTACACACACACTAGGGACAATTTACAATTTTACCAAAGCCAATTAACCTATGAACCTGTACGTCTTTGGAGCGTGGGTGGAATCCAGAGCACCCAGAGAAAACCCACTCAGGTCACGGAGAGAACGCACAAACTCCGTACAGATAGCACCCATAGTCTGGATCGAGCTCCAGTGTCCGGAGCTGTTTAGGGCCTGTCCCACTTAGGTGAGTTTTTAGGCAACTACAGGCAACTATGGTTGTAAGTAGTCTCCTCAGTCGCCCAAAGAGTCGTAGCATTTTTCTGGTTGCCGCTGGATTTAAATGTTCAAAAATATTCGGCGATGGTGGGTTGATGCCAATGAGCGTAGCTTGACTTCTCCTGTCGTAGGTTGTCGCCGGGATGACGTACATTGACGCCAGGTGACGTAGGTTGTCGCTGGTGCTGACTTCGGTGAATTCCATTGGCGACCCACCTACGTCAACTGGCGACAGGTACCGGCGACTGAATTGTCTTAAGTTGTGGCTTGTCATAGCTTGTCATGGCTTGGTCATAGGTGGACGTCCTAAGGGGCCGCGGGTTGTCGGTAGCTTGCCGTAGCTTGACCTCGAGTAGGTGGTAGGTTGTTGTAGACATTGTCGTGGGGGGGGGGGGGGGGGGGGGGGGGGGGGGGGGGCAGTTGGCGGTTTTTCGGCGACCTGCTATGACTATGACAGTCGCTGGCAGTCGCCGAACAAATAGCCTAGGTGGGACAGGCCCTTTAGGCAGCAACTCTGGCGCTGCGCCACCGTAATGCCCCTAATTTCTGTGCCATTATTTTTGTAATACTATTCACTCACACCCAGGATCTGACAAGGCTCCACCTGAAACGTCACCCATTCCTTCTCTCCAGAGATGCTGCCTGCCCCGCTGAGTTAATTTAGCATTTTATGTCTTTCCTAAGTTCTGAGGCCATTCAAGGTTACATCTCCAAAGCCCTTGCTGATGATTTTATTAGTAAATTCCAATATTTATGAGACCACAGAGTAACTTTCCTTCCTTACCTACTTTTATGGACAAGGCATTTGCTTCCTATAGTCACCTGAAATAGGCCCTTTGGCACAGCTTGTCTATGCAACAAAGGTGCCTCATGTAAGCTAGTGCCATCTGCCCATGTTTGGCCCATATCTCACTAAACCTTTCTATCCATGCACCTGTCCAAATGTATTTTAAATGGTTTTATTATATCTGCCTCAACTACCTCCTCTAGCAGCTCGCTCTACATGCCATCTGTTGAAAAAGTCACCCCTCAGATTTCTATTAAATCTTTCCCCACTCACCGTAAACTAAGCTCTCTAGTTCTTGATTCTCTCTACCCCTGGAAAATAGATTATCTGCGTTCAACCTATCCATTCCCGTCATTACTTTATACACCTCTATAAGATCAATGACCTATGCTCCAAGGAATAAAGTGCAGGACCAGTAAAACGTCCCGCTCTTTGCCCGCGAGTAAAAAAAGGTCGCCATGGAAAAAATCGATACCTTTTTACTCTTAGGTTTAGTCGCAGTAGGTCATAGTAGGTTGGCATATTAGTCGTAGGTAATCGAGGGTAGTCAAAGTTAGTCGAAGGTAGTCGTAGATAGTCTTCATTATAGTCGATGGGAGGTCGAAGGAGATCAAAGGAGGTCGTCGTCACTCTCCACTATTCGGTGTCCAATTTTCCCGAAGTTAGTCGTAGCTAGTCGAAGCTGGTCTTCAACATAGTCGAAGGAGGTCGAAGGAGGTCTTCAACATGACATTTTTTCAAACTCTTCTAAACTCGCCAATTAGGTCGCCCAAGTGGGACAGCCCCTTAAAGCAGGGCGCAGGAACACAGGAGGATGAGGGGTAATCTTATAGAGGTATACAAAATCATGAGAGGAATAGACAGGGTAAACACACAGAGTCTCTTGCTCAGAGTAGGGGAATCGAGAACCAGAGGACGTAGGTTGAAGGTGAGGAGGGAAAGATTTAATAGGAACCTGAGGGGTCACTGTTTTACACAAAGGGTGTATGGAATGAGCTGCTGGAGGATGTAGTTGAGGCAGGTACTATTGCAACATTTAAGAAATATTTAGGACAGGTACATGGATAGGACAAGTTAGAGGGATATGGGCCAAATGCAGGCTGGTCAGACTACTGTAGATGGGACATGTTGGGCAGTGCGGGCAAGTTGGGCTGAAGGGCCTGTTTCCATACTGTATGACTCAATGACAGGGTGACCAAAACTACACACAATACTCCAAATGCAGCCTCACCAATGTCTCGTGGAACTGCAACATAACATCCCAACTTCTGCATTCAACTCCCTGACTGTTGAAGCACAGTGCACCAAAAGCCTTCTTCACCACCTTATCCACGTGTGACTACACTTTCAGGGAACTATGTACTTGCAATCTTAGATCCTTCTGGTCTACAGCACTCTGTAAGGTGCTATGATTCACCATGACACAGCACTGCCCAGAGCTCGACCATGGAGTTAGATTAGGTAAGGGGGAGGTGCAGCGAGACCTGGGCGTCCTTGCACACCAGTCACTGAAAGTTGGCGTGCAGGTACAGCAGGCAGTGAAGAAAGCTAACGGAATGTTAGCCTTCATAACAAGAGGATTTCAGTATAGGAGTAAAGAGGTTTTTCTGCAGTTGTATAGGGTTCTGGTAAGACCACATTTGGAGTATTGTGTACAGTTTTGGTCTCCTAATTTAAGGAAGGACATCTCTGTGATTGAGGCAGTGCAGCGTAGGTTCACGAGATTGATCCCTGGGATGGCGGGACTGTCATATGAGGAGAGAATGAAAAGACTAGGCTTGTATTCACTGGAGTTTAGAAGGATGAGGGGGGATCTTATAGAAACATATAAAATTATAAAAGGACTGGACAAGCTAGATGCAGGAAAAATGTTCCCAATGTTGGGTGAGTCCAGAACCAGGGGCCACAGTCTTAGAATAAAGGGGAGGTCATTTAAGACTGAGGTGAGAAAAAACTTTTTCACCCAGAGATTTGTGAATTTGTGGAATTTGGTGCCTCACTGGATGGATTTAAGAGAGAGTTAGATAGAGCTCTAGGGGCTAGTGGAATCAAGGGATATGGGGAGAAGGCAGGCAGGGGTTATTGATTTGGGACAATCAGCCATGATCACAATGAATGGCGGTACTGGCTCGACGGGGTGAATGGCCTCTTCCTGCACCTATTGTCTATGTTTCTATGTTTCTATTCACTGCAACCCTACACCACGGCACTAGGCAGAATTCCGCAAGTATTCTCCATCCTCTCTGGGAATTGGTCGAAACTAATCTGTCCGAACCTTTTTGTTAATATATCATGTTCATAAATTCGATGAGCAGAATTAGGCCAATCAGTCCATCAGTCCTACTCCGCCATTCAATCATGGCTGATCTATCTTTCCCCCCCAACCCCATTCTCCAGATACCTTTCGACCCAAAATGTCACCCATTCCTTCTCTGCAGAGATGCTACCTGTCCATCTGAGTTACTCCAGCATTTTGTGTCCATCTTTTAATCCACTGATATTGATTAACCCCATATATAACAGACATTTCCCTAACCCAATAATTCAGCAGCTCAATACATTGTAATCAAACTGGACTTCGCAAGGAAGCCAATTTAGAAACATTTACCCTGATCTGCAAGAAGCCCAGACAAGGCTCAATACCTCATCCAATCAACACTAGGCAAAGTAGAGCTGCAACATTATTTACAATTGTTTACAAGGTGTATGTCTGGTTTGCAGCCATCCAATCCATTCTATGCATTTTGCACCTAATTGACAGGGTCTGCAGATGGTCTTGTTCGTTGCTTGCAAATTTTATCTCGGCTCTAGACACACTGGCACCACTCCGCAGCTTGTCCCAGCTCCGCAGAGAGCAATTCCAAATAGACCAAATCTCCCAGCAGCCCTGAAGCTTTTACCCCATTTTGAAGTCTTAGCCTCTCCAATTTAGCCAGAATTAACAGTTCGGCCCCTCGAGGTTTGGGGACCTATAAAAGGCCGCTCCCACGAGGTCCTGTGATTCCCACAGGAGCCGTTGGAGGAAGTGAAGGAGGGGGAGGAGCGACACCCGACCGGTAGGTTTAAAATCTAGCGCGGGGCTTGTGTTTCCAGAGGCCCACAGGAGCCGTTGGAGGAAGTGAAGGAGGGGGAGGAGCGACACCCGACCGGTAGGTTTAAAATCTAGCGCGGGGCTTGTGTTTCCAGAGGCTTACCCAAATCCATAACGTTCCATTTGGAGAAGTGGGTTTTTTTGGGGGTTTTTTTGAGGAAGCCGCTGATTGGTGGAAGAGGACCCGAGGAAGCAGCTGATTGGGTGCAACCCCGGGTTTACTATTTTACATTTCTGCCTTCTGGGAGTGAGGGATTCTGGGAGTTAGGGATTTTAGTATTTAGTAGTAAAGTTTAAAGGATAAGTTTTTGTGTTTTTTTTTTAGTAATTTGGGAGTAAGGTATGGCAGTAGAGATTGGCCCCATGGTTTGTTCAGCCTGCAACATGTGGGAGATCAGGGAGATGGTCGGTGTCCCTGGTGACTACGTTTGCAGGAAGTGTGTCCAGCTGCAGCTCCTGGCAGATCGCATTGAACGATTGGAACTGCGGCTGGATTCATACTGGAGCATCCACGATGCGGAGAAAGTCGTGGATAGCACGTACAGTGAGTTGGTCACACCGCAGGCAAAAGGTAGGAGGACAAGAAGGGAACGGGTGGCCAATAGCCAGCAAAGCAGTAGGCAGGTAGTGCAGGAGTCCCCTGCGGTCATCTCCCTCCTAAACAGGTATACCATTTTGGATACTGTTGAGGGAGATGGCTCATCAGGGGAATGCAGCAGCAGCCAAGTTCATGGCACCATGGGTGGCTCTGCAGCACATGAGGGGGGAAAAAAGAGGGGAAGGGCAATAGTAATAGGGGATTCAATTGTCAGGGGAATAGATAGGTGTTTCTGCGGCCGCAAACGAGACTCCAGGATGGTATGTTGCCTCCTGGTGCAAAGGTCAGGGATGTCACTGAACGGCTGCAGAACATTCTGGAGGGGGAGGGTGAACAGCCAGTTGTCGTGGTGCATGTTGGCACCAACGATATAGGTAAAAAAAGGGATGAGGTCCTACAAGGTGAATTTAGGGAGCTAGGAGATAAACTTAAAAGCAGGACCTCAAAGGTAGTAATCTCCGGATTACTACCAGTACCACGGGCCAGTCAGAGTAGAAATAGGAGGATAATGCAAATGAATACGTGGCTTGAAAAGTGGTGCAAGGGGGAGGGATTCAAATTTTTAGGGCACTGGGACCAGTTCTGGGGGAGGTGGGACCGGTACAAAACAGGACAGTTTGCACCTGGAATGGAATGGAACCAATGTTCTTGGGGGAGTGTTTGCTAGTGCTGTCGGGGAGGATTTAAACTAATGTGGCAGGGGGATGGGTACAAGAGCAGAGAGGCAGGAGGGTGTAAAATGAGGGTAGAAGCATTAGGTAGCAAGGTGAAAGGTAAAAGTGGCAGGCAGACAAAACCAGGGCAAAAATCAAAAAGGGCCACTTTTTCAGCAAAATTGTATAAGGGGTAAATGCGTTGTAAAGACAAGCCTGAAGGCTTTGTGTCTCAATGCAAGGAGTATTCGTAATAAGGTGGACGAGTTGAACGTGCAGTTAGATATTAATGATTATGATATAGTTGGGATCACGGAGACATGGCTCCAGGGTGACGTAGGCTGGGAGCTGAACATCCAGGGATATTCAGTATTCAGGAGGGATAGAGAGAAAGGAAAAGGAGGTGGGGTAGCGTTGCTGGTTAGAGAGGAGATTAAAGCAATGGAAAGGAAGGACATTAGCTTGGAGGATGTGGAATCGGTATGGGTTAGAGCTACAAAACACTAAGGGGCAGAAAACGCTGGTGGGTGTTGTGTACAGGCCACCTAACAGTAGCAGAGAAGTTGGGGATGGTATCAAACAGGAAATTAGAAATGCGTGCGACAAAGGCAAAACAGTTATAATGGGTGACTTCAATCTACATATAGATTGGGTTAATCAAATTGGCAGGGGTGCTGAGGAAGAGGATTTTTTGGAATGTATGCGGGATAGTTATCTAAATCAACGTAGAGGAACCAACGAGAGAGCAGGCTATTTTAGACTGGGTTTTGAGTAATGAGGAAGGGGTAATTAGCCGTCTTGTTGTACGTGCCCCCTTGGGCAAGAGTGACCATAATATGGTTGAGTTCTTCATTAGGATGGAGAGTGACATTGTTAATTCAGAAACAATGGTTCTGAACTTAAAGAAAGGTAACTTTGAGGGTATGAGACGTGAATTGGCCAAGATTGACTGGCAATTAATTCTAAAAGGGTTGACGGTGGATATACAATGGAAGACATTTAAAGACTGCATGGATGAACTACAAAAATTGTTCATCCCAGTTTGGCAAAAGAATAAATCGGGGAAGGTAGTGCATCCGTGGATAACAAGGGAAATCAGGGATAGTATCAAAGCAAAGGATGATGCGTACAAAGTAGCCAGAAAAAGCAGCATACCAGAGGACTGGGAGAAATTCAGAGACCAGCAGAGGAGGACAAAGGGCTTAATTAGGAAAGGAAAAAATAGATTATGAAAGAAAACTGGCAGGGAACATAAAAACTGACTGCAAAAGTTTTTATAGATATGTGAAGAGAAAGAGGTTAGTTAAAACAAATGTAGGTCCCTTGCAGTCAGAAACAGGTGAGTTGATCATGGGGAACAAGGATATGGCTGGACCAATTGAATAACTACTTTGGTTCCGTCTTCACTAAGGAAGACATAAATAATCTGCCTGAAATAGCAGGGGACTGTGGGTCAAAGGAGGAATTGAGTGAAATCCAGGTCAGTCGGGAAGTGGTGTTGGGTAAATTGAATAGATTAAAGGCCGATAAATCCCAGGGCCAGATAGGCTGCATCCCAGAGTACTTAAGGAAGTAGCTCAGGAAATAGTGGATGCATTAGTGATAATCTTTCAAAACTCTTTAGATTCTGGAGTAGTTCCTGAGGATTGGCGGGTAGCAAATGTAACCCTCTTTTTAAGAAGGGAGGGAGAGAGAAAAACGGGGAATTACAGACCAGTTAGTCTAACATCGGTAGTGGGGAAACTGCTAGAGTCAGTTATTAAAGATGGGATAGCAGCACATTTGGAAAGTGGTGAAATCATTGGACAAAGTCAGCATGGATTTACAAAAGGTAAATAATGTCTGACGAATCTTGTGGAATTTTTCGAGGATGTAACTAGTAGCGTGGATAAGGGAGAACAGTGGATGTGGTATATCTGGACTTCCAGAAGGCTTTCGACAAGGTCCCACATAAGAGATTAGTATACAAAACTTAAAGCATACGGTATTAGGGGTTCAGTATTGATGTGGATAGAGAACTGGCTGGCAAACAGGAAGCAAAGAGTAGGAGTAAACGGGTCCTTTTCACAATGGCAGGCAGTAACTAGTGGGGTACCGCAGGGCTCAGTGCTGGGACCCCAGCTATTTACAATATATATTAATGATCTGGATGAGGGAATTGAAGGCAATATCTCCAAGTTTGCGGATGACACTAAGCTGGGGGGCAGTGTTCGCTGTGAGGAGGATGCTAAGAGACTGCAGGGTGACTTGGATAGGCTGGGTGAGTGGGCAAATGTTTGGCAGATGCAGTATAATGTGGATAAATGTGAGGTTATCCACTTTGGTGGCAAAAACAGGAAAGCGGACTATTATTTAAATGGTGGCCGATTGGGAAAAGGGGAGATGCAGCGAGACCTGGGTGTCATGGTACACCAGTCATTGAAAGTAGGCATGCAAGGTGCAGCAGGCAGTGAAAAAAGCGAATGGTATGTTAGCTTTCATAGCAAAAGGATTTGAGTACAGGAGCAGGGAGGTTCTACTTCAGTTGTACAGGGTCTTGGTGAGACCACACCTGGAGTATTGCGTGCAGTTTTGGTCTCCAAATCTGAGGAAGGACATTATTGCCATAGAGGGAGTGCAGAGAAGGTTCACCAGACTGATTCCTGGGATGTCAGGACTGTCTTATGAAGAAAGACTGGATAGACTCGGTTTATACTCTCTGGAATTTAGGAGATTAAGAGGGGATCTTATAGAAACTTACAAAATTCTTAAGGGGTTGGACAGGCTAGATGCAGGAAGATTGTTCCCGATGTTGGGGAAGTCCAGGACAAGGGGTCACAGCTTAAGGATAAGGGGGAAATCCTTTAAGACCGAGATGAGAAAGACTTTCTTCACACAGAGAGTGGTGAGTCTCTGGAACTCTCTGCCACAGAGGGTAGTTGAGGCCAGTTCATTGGCTATATTTAAGAGTGAGTTGGATGTGGCCCTTGTGGCTAAGGGGATCAGAGGGTATGGAGAGAAGGCAGGTACGGGATACTGAGTTGGATGATCAGCCATGATCATATTGAATGGCGGTGCAGGCTCGAAGGGCTGAATGGCCTACTCCTGCACCTAATTTCTATGTTTCTATGTTTCTATGTCCTGTGTCATTCTTTATGGGAGAACGCTTAGGACTGCATGGCCTTCTGGAGTGTCTCTGTTTGCACTAGGCTAGGAGGGTTTGGCCAGGCAGATACAAGGATCAACTCCGCAGTGGTTAGGTATAGTAGTGGGGAACTATTATTGTGTTTTTCCAAAATATAGTTTAGATGTGCAAGTGCTTGACTCAGTATTTTATTGACTGAAACTAGACTGGGGGGAAGCTTAGAACAAGCTATTTACAATTGCCTGGAGCAAAGAAAGCAAGGATGAGTTACAGCTAAAGGAACACAGTTTTGAAATAATAGTTGCACCGAGAAACTATATGGGATTTTCACATTAAACCTGGAAACATAGAAAATAGGTGCAGGAGGAGGCCATTTGGCCCTTAGAGCCTGCACCACCATTCATTGTGATCATGGCTGGTCATCCACAATCAGTAACCTGTGCCTGCCTTCTCTCCATATCCCTTGATTCCGCTAGCCCCTAGAGCTCTATCTAACTCTTAATAGCTTAATATTTTCCTTTCAAAGTAAATATGTATTTTCTAAATATATGTACATAATAGCGAAAGCAGGGAATGTTCAACGACCTATATTTTAGTTTTTACTCCAGTTACAATCAAGCAGCACTAAATCTTCTTACTTATTCCAATCCATTGCATCTCCCCATCCTAACAGTAAATATTCATATCGTAAATTATAGGCAAAGCCTTTAGTGCAGTGATATTCTCAGGGTGAGATTGACAGATTCTTGATTAGTAAGGGTGAATGGCCCAATTCTACTCCTAGAACTTATAAACTAGTTAATGCAGACAGTGTTAATACTGGCCAAATTAAAGACACCATAAAATGGAGGATCCCTGCACTTGCCAGAATTGCTTTACCCTTGTCAGCTGAACTATACAGGCTTTGGATGGCACCAGCCAGTGTAGGCTCAGACTGGTATGCAGGATGGTGCGGGGTCCAGGTGTTCTCCTTGTTTCTCCTAAATTGATAAAATGTATAGCAGTTTTGCAAACGAACCCTAAATGCATCATTTCGATTGGATCGCTGCGAGGGCATTGTAAACAGTATAAATAACGTTGTGAGACGGTCATCCTGTTGGTTGATGATTGGTCGAACTGTTGAGCCTTGGAGAAACAGTTTGAATCTCAGGACACATGTTTCAATGTTTATTCTTGTTTGCTTCCTTCCAGAAGCTCTGTTTGAATACAATGTATTAGTTATTGTATTATTGGGTTAGGGAAATGTCTATCATGTACTTTGTTAATCAATATCTGGTGTTGGACTGTATAGACACTTGTTTCAGTAAAAACACTAAATCAAGCACTTGAAACAACTAAATTTTATTTTAACAAAAGAGCATTACAGTTCAACTGCTGTACCTATCCCACCGTGGGTTTGATCCTTGTATCTGCCTGTTCTAGGCCTCGCTCAGACAGAGACACTCCAGAAGTTCACACAGTCCTGTAAATTTCAGCTGACAAGGGTTAAGCCTGCTGTACCTGCCAAGTGCAGGGATCCTGCATTTGATGGTGTCTTTAATTTGGCCAGTATTAACACAATTCCCCTAGGAATGTCCAGGACAATCATGTCATGAACCACTGCATTCCCTATCTAAAGTGGGATCAGGAAACTGCATCATTTATGAAGTGAAGTTGCTGTGAACGATATAATGTAGTGAGATGGAAGATTTTCACTCACGTGATGCCATATTTAGACAATTGCAGATTGGAAAACGTTCGAATGACAATGTTACAATTCTTTAATCAATTTACAGGATTGTCAAAGTTGGACCGTGTGTCTTTAGTTTAGATTTAGTTTAGAGATACAGAGCGAAAACAGGCCTTTCAGCCCAGCAGGTCTACGCCGACCAGTGATCCTCGCATACTAACACTATCCTACACACACTAGGGCCAATTTTTACATTTACCAAGCCAATTAACCTACAAACCTGTACATCTTTGGAGTGTGGGAGGAAACCGAAGATCTCGGAGAAAACCCACGCGGTCACGTGGAGAACGTACAAACTACGTACAGACAGCACCCGTAGTCGGGATTGAACCCGGGTCTCCGGCGCTGCAAGGCTGTAGGGCAGTGACTCTACTGCTGCGCCAACATACCGCCCAATTATAACCCATCCTCAAATGACCCTTCAGCTGTTGGAGTCATACAGCATGGAACAAGGGCCCTTCGGCCCAACTTCACAAACCTATTCACTCCATTTATACCTCACACTGCCTCGACAAGGCCAGCAGCACAATCAAGGGTGAGTTGCACCCTGGCAACTCCCTCTTCTCTCCTCTCCCATCAGGCAAAAGGTATAGAAGTGTGAAAATGCATACCTCCAAATTCAGGGATGGTTTCTTCCCAGCTGCTATCAGGCAACTGAATCATCCCTACCGCAACCAGAGAGCAGTGCTGAACTACTATCTACCTCATCAGTGACCCTAGCACTATCCTTGATCGGACTGTACTGGCTTTACCTTGTACGAAACGTTATTCCCTTATCAGGTATCTGTACACTGCAAATGGCTCGATTGTAATCATGTATTGTCTTTTTGCTGCCTGGATAGCACGCAACAAAAGCTTTTCACTGTACCTCGGAACATGTGACAAAAGACTAAACTAAGCTAATCTGCCCGTTCCGACCAACATGCCCCATCTACACTAGTCCCCTCTGTCCATGTTTGACCCATATCCCTCAGGTACATAAGTTCATAGAAACATAGAATCATAGAAAATAGGTGCAGGAGCAGGCCATTCGGCCCTTCGAGCCTGCACCTCCATTCAATATGATCATGGCTGATCATCCAACTCAGTATTCTGTACCTGCCTTCTCTCCATACCCCCTGATCCCTTTAGCCACAAGGGCCACATCTAACTCCCTCTTAAATATAGCCAATGAACTGGCCTCAACTACCTTCTGTGGCAGAGAATTCCAGGGACTCACCACTCTCTGTGACCCCTTGTTCTGGACCTCCCCAACATTGTGAACAATCTTCCTGCATCTAGCCTATCCAACTCCTTAAGAATTTTGTACGTTTCTATAAAATCCCCCCTCAGTCTTCTAAATTCTAGCGAGTAGAAGCCGAATCTATCAAGTCTTTCCTCATATGAAAGTCCTGACATCCCAGGAATCAGTCTGGTGAACCTTCTCTGTACTCCCTTTATGGCAAGAATGTCTTTCCTCAGATTTGGAGACCAAAACTGTACGCAATACTCCAGGTGTGACCTCACCAAAACCCCGTCCAACTGCAGTAGAACTTCCCTGCTCCAATACTCAAATCCTTTCGCTATGAATGCCAACATACCATTTGCTTTCTTCACTGCCTGCTGCACATGCATGCCTACTTTAAATGACTGGTGTACCATGACACCCAGGTCTCGTTGCATCTCCCCTTTTCCTAATCTGCCACCATTCAGATAATAGTCTACCCTCCTGTTTTTGCCACCAAAGTGGATAACCTCACATTTATCCACATTATACTGCATCTGCCATGCATTTGCCCACTCACCCAGCCTATCCAAGTCATCTTGCAGCCTCCTAGCATTCTCCTCACACCTAACAATATCCCCCAGCTTAGTGTCATCAGCCAAACTTGGAGATTCAATTCCCTCGTCCAAATCATTAATATATATTGTAAATAGCTGGGGTCCCAGCACTGAGCCTTGCGGTACCCCACTAGTCACTGCCTGCCATTCTGAAAAGAACTCGTTTACTCCTACCCTTTGCTTCCTGTCTGTCAGCCAGTTCTCTATCCACATCAATACTGAACCCCCAATACCGTGTGCTTTAAGTCTGTTTACTAATCTCTTATGTGGGACCTTGTCGAAAGCCTTCTGAAAGTCTAGATATAATACATCCACTGGTTCTCCCTTATCCACTCTACTAGTTACATCCTCAAAAAATTCTATAAGATTCGTCAGACATGATTTACCTTTCGTAAATCCATGCTGACTTTGTCCAATGATTTCACCACTTTCCAAATGTACTGCTATCCCATCTTTAATAACTGACTCTAGCAGTTTCCCCACTACGGATGTTAGACTGGTTTGTAATTCCCCGTTTTCTCTCTCCCTCCCTTGTTAATAAGTAGGGTTACATTAGCTACCCTCCAATCCTCAGGAACTACTCCAGAATCTAAGGAGTTTTGAAAAATGATCCCTAATGCATCCACTATTTCTGTGGCTACTTCCTTGACTACTCTGGGATGCAGACTATCTGGCCTGGGGATTTATCGGCCTTTAATCCATTCAATTTACTCAACACCACTTCCCGGCTAACCAGGATTTCACTCAGTTCCTCCATCTTATTTGACCCCCGGTCCCCTGCTATTTCCGGCAGATTATTCCAGTAGTTATTCAATTGGTCTGCCATGTCCTTGTTCCCCATGATCAATTTACCTGTTTCTGACTGCAAGGGACCTACATTTGTTTTAACTAATCTCTTTCTCTTCACATATCTATAAAAACGTTTGCAGTCAGTTTTTATGTTCCCTGCCAGTTTTCTTTCATAATCTATTTTCCCTTTCCTAATTAAGCCCTTTGTCCTCCTCTGCTGGACTGAATTTCTCCCAGTCTTCTGGTAGGCTGCTTTTTCTGGCAAATGCAAATGCATGCTTCATCTTTTGTTTTTATACTATCCCTGATTTCCCTTGTTATCCATGGATGCACTACCTTCCCTGATTTATTCTTTTGTCAAACTGGGATGAAAAATGGTTGTAGTTCATCCATGCAGTCTTTAAATGCCTTCCATTGCACATCCACTGTCAACCCTTTAAGAATCACTTAAGTCTATCTTGGCCAATTCACGTCTCATACCTTGAAGGTTACCTTGTTTCTGACTTAATTATGTCACTTTCCATATTATGGTCACTCTTGCCCAAGGGGCCACGCACAACAAGACTGCTAACTAACCCTTCCTCATTACTCAATACCCAGTCTAGAATAGCCTGCTCTCTCGTTGGTTCCTCTACATGTTGGTCATAAGTTCTAGGAACAGCATAAGGCCATTAGGCCAATCAAGCCTACTCTGCCATTCAATCATAACAGAATCCTCCTTGTGGTGATCCCTGGAAGTGACGACGCCATGCACTCTGCACATGTTGGACGATGCCAGAAGGCAACAGCGAGCTACATCGTCTGACACACGAGCGAACGAACGAACACTAACAAACGAATCATAATGTATCCATTTTTCCCTCTCAACCTAATTCTCCTGCCTGCTCCCCATAACCTCTGACCCCCGTACTAATCAAGAATCTGTCAAACTCCGCCTTAAAAACTACCCATTGATTTGGCCTCCACAGCTGACCTTGGCAACAAATTCCACAGAATCACCACCCCCTGACTAAAGCAATTCCTTCACATCTCCTTTCTAAAGGTACATCCTTTTATTCCATGGCCTCTGGACCTCGACTCTCCCTCTAGTGGAAACATCCTCTTCCCATTCACTCTAAACCTGTTGTTGACCCTATTACCTCTACAGGGTATCAACTGAACAAAAGACTCTAAGCCGAGGTTTAGTTTAGTTCAGTACAACTTAATCTTTATTAAATACTCGAGTAAGAAAGTGGCCGATTCGTCCCGACGTCAGAGCTTTGATCATCCCGACGAGAGGGCTTGTACATCGGGCCGTCCGTAGCGGCGACTGCGGAGGGTCAAGGACCCAAACACAGGTGAACAAAGAGGAAGACTGACTGAACTTTATTGCCTTCCATCACAGTGATCACAGTTCTATTGTTCTTTTTAATTTTGTTGTGTTCTTTTAATTGTGTGGCAGCATGGTAACTCAAATATCGCTGTACCTTAAATGGTGCATGTGACAATAAATGTGAATGTGAATCTGAATCTGAATCTGAGTAACTTTAAACATGCATGCTAACAATTGACTTCTAATAACTTTTCATTTACTTTATTATTTCAACATCACTTCTTAAACTAAATCACGAAACTGATGACTTGGAATCAGATATTACCCGTATATAACAAGCTACTGCTGTCATAACATTCATAACAAGCTGCTGCAGTCGGCAGGGTTCGAGGGGAATAGGGGGCAGTGCGTACAGTTGGCTGCCTGCAGGCCTGGCCTTCAGCAAGTTGTTTTCAAGGTTGTTGCAAATATACAATCCATGGCTGTACATTCCACCATGCTGCAGGCTGGAGGAACTCGGCAGCTCAGGCAGCATCTGTGGAGGGAAATGGACAGACGACGTTTTGGATCTGGATCGAATGAGTGGAGAGGAGATAAGTTCAGTTTAGTTTAGAGATACAGCATGGAAACAGGCCCTTCGGCCCACCGAGCCCGCGCCGACCAGCGACCCCCCCCCCCGCACATTAACACTATCCTACACGCACTAGGGACAATTTACACTTATACCAAGACAATTTAGCCTACAAACCTGTACGTCTTTGGAGTATGGGAGGAAACCGAATCGAAGAAAACCCATGCAGATCACGGGGAGATTGTACAAACTCGGTACAGGCAGCACCCGTAGTTGGGATCGAACTGGGTCCCTGGAGCTGTAAGGCAGCAACTCTGTCACAGCGCCCCCTGCCTGCCGCAAGGTTAACCAGGATAAAGAGGTGAGGAGGGTGGTGTAAGAGCTGGCACGTGATAGGTTAGGCACGGTGGCGCAGCAGTAGTGTTGCTGCCTTTCAGAGAACAGGGTTCAATCCTGACTACGGGTGCTGTCTGTACGGAGTTTGTACGTTCTCACTGTGATCACGTGGGTTTTCTCCAGCTGCTCCAGTTTCCTCCTACATCCCCAAGACGTGCAGGTTTCTAGGTTAATTGACCTCTGTAAATTGCCCCTGTTGTGTAGAACAGAACGAGTGTATGGGGTGATCGCAGGTCGGTGCGGACTTGGTGGGCTGAAGGGCCTGTTTCCACTCTGTAGCTGTAAACTAAACTAAAGGAGGGTGGAGCGTTGGACCAAGTAAAGGAGATGGGGTGTGCAAATGGGAACAGGGACCTGATGGAGAAATCTATTGGTTTATTACTTCATTAGATAGTCGAGTTTATTGTCACGTCTACTGAGGTACAGTGAAAAGCTTTTGTGTGTGGGTGGGTTTGAGATTGTGGGCTGAAGGGCCTGTTCCTGTGCTGTACTGTTCTATGTTCTAACTACTTGTCATTGGAATAGGTCCGCACTCCCTCAAATCCATTTGAAAGGGGAATCGAGCACCAGAGGATGTAGGTTTACGGTGAGGAGGGGTGGGGGGGGGGGGAAACAAACTTAATAGTACCCTGAGGGGGAACCTTTTTACACACTGGGTGGTGGCGGTATGGAACGAGTTGCCAGAGGAGGTAGGTACTATTGCAACGTTCAAGAAACATTTAGATAGGTACATGGCTAGGACAGGTTTAGAGGGATATGGACCAAACGCAGGCAGGTGGGACTAGTGTAGATGGGGAGCGTTGGTCGGAATGGGCAAGTTGGGCCGAAGGGCCTGTTCCCATGCTGTATCACTCTATGACTCTATTACTGGTGTGGAATGGCCCCTATACATTTAAGGCATCCTTATGGGCCTGTCCTACTTGGCGATTTTTTAGGCGACTGCCGGCGACCGTCATAGTCGTAGCAGGTCGCCGAAAAACCGGCGACAACCTTCAACAGCGCTTACCTCAAGCTATGCTCATTAGCGCCAAAACCTCTGTCGCCGAAAAATTTTAAGCGTGTTGAAAATTTAGCGGCGAGCAGAAAGACGCCACGACTTTTTGCTCGACTGAGGAGACTACTCCCGCCGACCACCGGCGAACCTGTGGCGACAAACTAGTCGCCTACAGTTGCCTAAAAAAATCGCCTAAGTGGGACAGGCCCGTAACACAGGCGTCTTTCACTACTCTGTATTGGAGGGAGAGTAAGTAGTTCTGAACCCTGAGGGGCTGCTGAGGAAGAAGTAGAGGATTAATTGTGCAGCTATCCCCTTTGGGGATCTTAAATCTGCAGATTTTGTCACATCATACATGGAAATATATATTTGGCAAGTTCCCGGCTAAAGAAAAAACAGGACCGTCAGCTCCCATGAAAGCTTGATCGCATTAGCATTATCAACAAAGCAGAAACTGTTATTGAAGATTTCGCTGAAACAAAACTATATTCAAATCCTATTAAAAAATGATTTGGTTACACTGGAGACATTAAGGTTGGATTTAATACTGAAGGCTGTCACTCCATGCATTAAGTTTTATGATGAAGATTAAAAACATCGTGCTGTGTTTAGAAAATGTGCAAAGGTAGACGTTGCACTGACAACATTTTTATTCCCACAATTCTTGATAATAAAGGAAATTCAGCAGTCATTGGAACCTGTAAAGTTGAAACATATTTCTGGGGACTGTGTCTTTACAAATCTGTTGTGGTGCTGCTAAGTAAGGATGTCATTGTTCCGTTTCGGGACATATGACACATAAAACACTCTTGGCTCTTCAAGCGCCTTCAGCTGAAGGATGCGCCCCTGGGACACAGAGGCAGTCCGGAGAAGAGAGGGACTTCGGGATGCAGGCCTGCAACAGCCTGGGGCTTACCTGGGCTCACTTGGATCGGGGACGCTCCAGTACTTCCAGCTGTGCAAAATAATATTACTATGCTCTGCATACGTGACAATAAATCACCATTGAACCATCGAATCCTTGACTCTCGTGACCTGTGTGGGAGCTGGACGCCTGACCTCGCATTCACATCAATGCGACCGGCGCAGCATGGTTTTTTTCCAGAGGGAGAGACTGGTCAGAAAAGGTAGCCAGCATCGTCATGGACCCACACCACCCTGGCCACGCTATCGTTACACTCCCACCATCGGGAAGAAGGTACAGGAGTCTGAAAACTGTAACCTCCGGGTTCAGGTACAACTTCTTCCCAACAACCATGAACACTACAATTAAAGTACGAACGATGAAATGTCTTGGTTGCACTAGGGACTTCAGGCTTTTCTTTTGCACTAATATTGTTTATTTTACAAAACAGTTTTTATCCACGAGTAGTTGCTCTACTCCACAGCCAAAAATCTATAGCCTCCCTTTGATCTGGTATTTTGTTGGTTCCCATGCTTGATCAATGGTGTTTTATATTAATGTTTTATTATTATTAATGTTTAGTGTTTTCTGAGTCATCCGTAACTGTCACTGTATGTCATGTTACTTGTGGGCAGAGCACCAAGGCAAATTCCTTGTATGTGAATACTTGGCCAATAAACTTACTTACTTACTTTATTGATTGAACTTTCCCCTGTTTATTGTGTTATCTGTGTGTTCTGTGTTTACTGTGGCAAATCAGAATTTCATTGTTCTGTTTTGAGTACATGTGACAATTAAGCACTCCAGACTGTCTGAAGAAGGGTCTCGACCTGAAACGTGTTCTATTCCTTTTTTCCAGAGATGCTGCCTGACCAACTGAGTTGCTCCTGCAATTTTTTTCTCTTTCTTTTTTCTTTGTTCAATAATTGCACATTACAGTGTACCAGAAGGTGCAAAAACGTTCAATAGTCACATTGCACATTGCATATCATTATAATACAATAATGGCATCTTTATCTACAATGCATTTGACCTCCCCGCGGTGACCAGCGTTCACGGAAGGCCTCTAGAGTCCCCCTGGACACTGCGTGTTCCCTATCCTTGGACACGCGAGCACGGACATAGGCCTGGAAGATGGGCAGGCAGCCGACTCTGGTTTGACCATCGACTACCCGCTAACTAGACACACGCGAATGGCCATCTTGGACAGGCCCAGGAGCAAACCGACAGGGAGATCCCACCTCCCCGATCGACCCTCTCCACTCCCTGCCTTGCGCCCAAATACCAGAATCGTGGGACTAAAATACAACCAAAACTTGAGGAGCAGCCCCATTCAGATATTCGTACAGGGGCTGCAGCCTCTCACACTCCATATACACCTGGAGCACGGTATTTTCCTCGCCGCAGAAGTTACAGGCGGCTGGCGACTACTCCAGCACTTTGTGTCCATCTTCTCAGACTCTTGATGTTGCCAACAAAGCCACCTAGTGGTTAGATTCTTCAAGTACAAGTGTTACAAAATGTGTGGGAAGGAACTGCAGATGCTGGTTTATACCCCAAGATACGTCCAAGATGTTGCGGTAACTTAGCGGGTCAGGCAGCATCTCTTGAGGAAAGATATAGGTGATGCTTCGGGTCGAAACATCAGAAGAAGGATCTGAAAAATTTCGCTGAGTTACTCCAGCATTTTGTGTCTATCTTCAAAACGTTACAAGTTGTTCCAGGAATCATGACTGACCAGTAACATGGAGGCTTTGTATTGAAAGTTGGCGAGTCTTATCTGTGTTAATAACATGGAAGAGGTTAAGGAAAGGTCTCGACCTGAAACGTCACCCATTCCTTCTCTCCAGAGACGCTACCTGCCCCAGCCCCGTTACTCCAGCATTTTGTGTCTACCTTTGATTTAAACCAGCATCTGCAGTTCCTTCCTACTCAGGGGATAATATATGTTCTGTCGGCTACAACCTGGGCGGCACGGTGGCGCAGCGGTAGAGTTGCTGCCTGACGGCGCCAGAGACCCAGGTTCGATCCTGACTACGGGTGCTGTCGGTACGGAGTTGGCACGTTCTCCCTGTTACCGTGTGGGTTTTCTCCAGGTGCTTCAGTTTCTTCCCACACTCCAAAGATGTTTAGGTTGGTAAATTAATTGGCTTTTGTAAATTTCTAAATTGTCCCTGGTGTGAAAGTTGTGTTAGTGTACGGGGTGACTGCTGGCGGGCGCGGACTCAGTGGGTCGAAGAGCCGGTTTCCGTGCTGTATCTCTAAAGTGCCCGTCTAAAAACTAATCAGTGTGTGACCCGGATGCGGCTATGGTGGTGGCTGGAGATTTTAATAAATCAAATCTCAAGAAGGTCATTCTGAACTTCTACCAACACATCACGTGTGCCACCAGGGGGGAAAGGACATTGGACCACTGCTATACGCCGTTCCGGAAGGGCTACAAGGCCGTTTCACTCCCTGCCTTAGGAACATCTGACTACGCTGCCAATTTCCTGCTGCCAGAGTATAAACAGAGGATAGAGGTCTGAAGAAGGGTCTCGACCCGAAACGTCGCCTATCTCCTTCTCTCCTTAGATGCTGCTGCACCCGCTGAGTTTCTCCAGCTTTTTGTGTACCCTCGATTCTCCAGCATCTGCAGTTCCTTCTTTAAAACTTATAAACAGAGGATAGTTCGGGAAGCGGCAGAGACGAGGATGTAAAGCGGTGGTCCGACCAGTCAGAGGCCATGCTGCAAGATGCACTGAGCGATGTGACTGGAATATGTTCCAAGGAAGTTCCAGCGACATCAGTGAGTTCACGGAAGCAGTCACAACAATAACCGACAACATCGTCCCCACGGTAAGGGTTAGCATCTTCCCGAATCAAAAACCCTGGGTAGACAGGTCCATTCGCGTTGCCTTGAATGCTCGCACCGCTGCCTATAACTCTGGCCTGGCATCTGGAAACATGGACGTCTACAAGGTAGAGTCCTACCGACTGCGAAGGGCGGTGAAGGACGTAAAAAAGGAGGTACAGGGACAAGATGGAGTCACAGATGGAGCAGCAGGACACCAGACGCCTGTGGCAGGGGCTACGGACTGTAACCAACTACCAGAGGTGCCGGCACCTCCCTAGCCGATGACCTGAACTCTTTCTACGCTCGTTTCGAGCCGGACAACATCACCCCAGGCTTGCCGGCTATCGGCAACACCGCCAACGCACTGGCTAGCGAGGCTGGAGGGAGGGCCACCGCTGGGCATGGGTACACACTCTCGTTGTCCGAGCACGACGTGAGGAGGGCTCTGACATGTGTGAACACGAGGAAAGTTGTAGGCCCAGATGGCATCTCGGGGCGAGTACTAAAGCCTTGTGCTACGCAGCTAGCTCAGGTGCTCACTACAATATTCAACCTCTCCCTGGACAAGTCCGTGGTCCCTGCCTGCTTCAAAAGATCCATCATTGTACCTGGACCAAAAAATGCCTCCCCAGCTTGTCTGAATGACTACCGACCAGTGGCCCTCACCTCGGTAGTCATGAAATGCTTTGAGAGGCTGGTCAAGAAACACATCTGCGCCTTCCTCCCTCGCAACATGGACCCGCTACAGTTCACATACCGTCCGAACAGATCCACGGACGATGCGGTCTCCCAGGTTCTGCACACCCCTCTCTTTCATCTTGACAGCCAGAAGGGGGGCTACATGAGGATGCTGTTCATAGACTTCAGTTCAGCCTTCAACACGATAGTCCCCACCAGTCTTGCAGAGAAGCTGCTGGAATTGGGGCTTAACACCCCCATGTGTGCCCGGGTCCTGGACTTTCTTACCGCCAGGCCCCAGGTAGTCAAGATGGGAGGAAATACATCAAAGTCCCTCACCCTGAGCACAGGATCCCCCCAGGGTTGCGTCCTCAGCCCCCTACTGCACTCCCTGTACACACATGACTGTGTGGCTAGGTTCAGCTCCAACTCTATAGTCAAGTTTGCTGATGACACTGTGGTGGTGGGCCTGATCTCCGATAACAATGAGAGGGCCTACAGGGAGGAGGTGGCTGATCTGGCACTCGGGTGTCAGGACAACAGCCTCCCCTTGAATGTCAAAAAAACTAGGGAGCTGATCGTGTACTTTAGGAGAGCACAACATCTGAGGACGCAGTCACCATTGAGGATAAATGGGGATACTGTGGATAGGGTGAGCTGTTTTAAATACCTGGGAGTCCACATCTCTGAGGATATGACATGGACATCACACGCTGCAGCACTCGTGAGTAAGGCAAGGCAGCGCCTTTACCACCTCAGGCAATTGAGGAAATTCAGAGTGTCTCCGAGGATCCTCCAGTGCTTCTACTCTGCGGCTGTGGAAAGCATCTTGTCCTGAAACATCACAATGTGGTTTGGGAACTGCTCTGCCCAGGACAGGAAGGTTCCGCAGAGAGTAGTGCTTTCGGCCGAACGCACTATGGGAACTACACTCGCCCCCCTGCAGGACCTATACACCAGTTGGTGCAGATCCAGAGCCAGCAACAACGGTGGGGGACCCCTACCACCCCAGCAACGGACTGTTCCAGCTGCTACGGTCAGGCAAACGCCTCCGTTGTCATGCTGTGAAAACAGAGAGGATGAGACGGAGTTTCTTCCCAGTCGCCATTAGGACTGTAAACTCCTATCTCACCAGGGATTAACTTACTGTACCAATTTACTGTTGCGTGATGTCTTTTTAAAATTGCTGGGTTTTTTTTTCCACAAATATGTAATTACTGATTCTGTTCCATTCTGTTTTGTAGTTTTTTGCACAATCTGCGAGCATTGTCACTTTTCATTTCACTGCACATATCGTATGTGTATGTGACGAATAAACTTGACTTGACTTGACCTGGAACTGAAGCAACTCATCAGGACAGGCAGCATCTCTGGAGAGAAGGAACACCATCAAAGCCCTGTTCTTTAGTCCCTTCTCTCCCAGACCATCACCAAGCCTTGATCTCTACCTTATCTTCCTTTCACCATTATCCTGATCTCTTAACACCGGGCTTTCATGCTCAGTCGCTAGTGAAATGAACAGCCGGCTTTGACTTTACTTGTCCAAGCTCCTTAACAAGATGTGCAGGAAGGAACAGCAGCTGCTGGTTTAAACCGAAGATAGACACAAAATGCTGGTGTAACTCAGCGGGACGGGCAGCATCTCTGGATAGAAAGAATGAGCGATGTTTTGGGTCGGGACCCTTCTTCAGTCAAGGGGGAGGGAATCTAGAGATATGGAAGGGAAAGGTGTGAAAATGACAGATCATAGCAGATGCTGATAAGGAAATGTAGAATGGTTCGTTGTTAGCTGAGGGGAAGGTGACAATGAGGCACGCAACCAGTAATATTTAATCAGGAGGGCAGTGAAACGAGTCAGAGAACTAGGGTGGCTGAGGAACGGAGAGAGAGGGAAAGCAAGGGTTACTTGTAGTTGGAGAAATCAATATTCATCATGGGAAATTTGATCGTTTAGTTGTGAGGAATGAATACCTCAGCAGATTAGACAGTGTCCTTGGAGAACATTCAGGTTGATGATCCATAACTCAGATTGATGATTTTTCTTCATAACTGAGACAAGTTAGATATCCAGTCATGGAGTTTGTGAGTAATAGCAGCAAGGAGGTCCCACTGCAGTTGTACACGGCCCTGGTGAGACCACACCTTGAGTATTGTGTGCAGATTTTGTCTCCTAATTTGAGGAAGGACACTCTTGCTATTGACGCAGCAAAATTGTTCCCCATGTTGGGGGTGTCCAGAACCAGGGGGCACAGTTTAAAAATAAGGGGTAGACCGTTTAGGATTGAGATGAGGAAAACCTTTTTCACCCAGAATTGTGAATCCGTGGAATTCTCTGCCACAGAAGGTAGTGGAGGTCAATTCACTGGATGTTTTCAAGAGAGAGTTGGATTTAGCTCTTAGGGCTAACGGAATCAAGGGATATGGGGAGAAAGCAGGAACGGGGTACTGATTCTGGATGGTCAGCCATGATCATATTGAATTGCGGTGCTGGCTCGAAGGGCTGAATGGCCTACTCCTGCACCTAGTTTCTATGTTTCTAATTATGCAGAGAAACAGGCCCATCGGCCCAACTCATCCATGTTGACAAGATGCCCAATCGAAGCTAGTCCCATTTGCCCGCATTGGGCCCATATCTCTCTAATCCTCCCACAGTCTGTGTAAAGTTACAGAGAAAGGGAAGACAGGATGACGGAACATTCCAGTTCTGAGGACTAGCAGAAGCCTCTGAGTGAATTTTTTCTGATCGTGGCGTGGCCGTTTCATGCCAAGTAGGACATTCTCTATGGAGAGAACCAGAGTTCATGTTTCAGATTAAAGAAGGTGGTTTGTGCAAATGGTAGCTTCGGCCACTGCAGTTGGTATCAGCTTCAAAAGGACACAAAGTGCTGGAGTAGCTCAGCGAGTTTAGTTTAGTTTAGAGAGACAGCGCAGAAACAGGCCCTTCGCCGAGTTTGTAGCGACCTGCATTCCCCGCACAATTAACACTATCCTACACACACACCAGGGCCAATTTTACTTTGGAGTCACATGAGTAACTACGAGAAGACCCCGCCAGCACGCATGCGCGACATATCGTCGAACGCATTGCGAAGCGACAAGCAGGAGGAGCCCGCTCCTCCAGCGTAAGTTTAAAAACGGCCCGCAGGTATGTACTTACCAGTCTGGGGTCGTTTATTGGCTCTGTGTGCTGCTGTTTTACAGAGTGCGCCATGGAGTCCAGAAAATCAAGAAGAGCCGCTACTAAAGTTGCTGCTGAGGAAGGAGGCAGCCAGCGGCGTCCAAGTTCTCCTGGTTCAAACCGCAGCCCCCGACTTCACGCAGCTACAGGCCGCAAATGGGCGAAACCACCCGGAAGTCGGGCAGGTCCGCTGACTCGGCTGAGTCCGGACAGGACTCGCCGAGTCAGGGAAGCGACGGCGGTCGACTGTCTCGCATGGAGCAGATGGTGGAGCAATTGCTCCAGCGTGACCTGCTACAGCAGGGGCAGAGTCACAGTGGGTCTCCTAGCAGACCCACGGCAGCATCCTTCTCAGGACTGCCAAATGTCTCACCCTCTTCGCAGGGGAGCATTAGGAGTCAGAACTGGGCTGACTCTGAAGATGGGGGCATGGCTGAAGATACGACAATGCCAGGGGTGCCAGAAGGGGAGCTTTTGGGTATGGTCACTAAGTTTGCATTGCCTACCCAAAAAGGGCTGCCGTTACATCCTAAGTTGGCAGCCAGTATAAATTACATGGCGACTAACCAACTACAAGAACAAGCCCATACGGCAGCAAATTACCTAGCTCCGGAGAATTGCATCTCCCTCAATGTGCCTGTTGTTAACAACCCCATTTTGGGTAACATGAGCCCTGGGATAAGGAGCCAAGAAGTTAAACTCCAAATGATCCTTAAACTGCTGGCTGCTGGGATTACGGCCGTTGCCAGAACAGTGGATGGAGTTGATATGCCGGAGGAGCTGCAGGACGCGCTAGCTCTCTTATGTAACACTCAATATGAGATCAACAGTTACAGGAAGAGCGTCATCCGGCCTGCACTCAACCCCAAGTTTGCGGGGTTGTGCAGACCCAGCAGTGCACAGCCGCCAACATTGCTATTTGGGGACAACCTGCCGAAACAGGTCAAAGACCTCGACGAGGAGGCGAAAGCTATTGGCATGATTAAGGTGCCGGCTGCCACCAAGTCCCCATACCAGCGGCGGCAGCACCCCTATGCATCCACCAGCAGACAACGATACGGCGATAGACCACCTGCTGGTGAAAGCTCGAAGGCCGGACAACCTGCTCATGGTCTTTTTTAGACCATGGCCCAGCACAGCCTTCTTGGAAGATGCGCCAACCCCACACCACAGCGCCTCCACACCACAAGAAACAAGGACAGAGGCAACCAACGCAGCACCGCCGGTAACCATGGAGGTAGGTGGGTCTGGTTGCCTCATGAACATCGCATGTCTAGACTCCTCACGGGTTGGTGGACGGTTGCACTTGTTTCGGATTGCATGGAGCACTTTAACTACTGATCCTTTCATACTGGAAAGTATTCAGGGATATAAAATTAAATTTGTTCATGAAGTCCCTTCCCCTGTTCAGCATACGCCTAGTCGGAAATTTGTACTTCACAGAAAGAAAGGACAGAAGGTCATGCTGAACTTCTAAGACTAAATTCAAAAGGGGTAATTGAGAAACTAAAAGAGAGTCTCATCGAACATTTTCACTAAAAATAAAAAAGACGGCGGATGCCGCATCATCATAGATTTGACTGAACTGAATACTTTCATGCAGTATGCTCATTTCAAAATGGAAACCTTTGTCACGGCCAAACAACTAATTTCCAATAGGTACTTCAAGGCTTGCATCGACCTAAAGGATGCATACTATTCAGTACAAATAGACAAGGATCATCGCAGATATTTGAAATTTGTCTGGATGGGGCAGCTCTGGCAGTACAAAGCACTACCTAATGGATTGTCATCAGCGCCCAGACTGTTTACCAAATTATTAAAACCAGCTTTAGCGTGTCTCAGGAAACAAAATCATATTGTTATGGCTTACCTCGATGATATTTTAATCATGGGAAAAACTTTGGAGTTGGCCAAACTGCCGTCTCAGCCACCGAGCACCTATTTCAAAAGCTGGGATTTGTCATTCATCCAGATAAATCAAAATTGATACCATCTACTACAATGGACTATTTGGGTTTCACAATTGATTCTGTTCATATGTCTGTCACTTTGCCACCAAACAAAGCATCAGACTTGATAGAAGCATGCAACAGCCTTACTGGCATCAGGAAACCATGTATTCGGCAAGTAGCCAGAGTGATTGGGAAGTTAGTGGCTGCCTTTCCAGCCACACAATTTGACCCACTACATTACCAAAACCTACAAAGGGCAAAAATAGCAGCTCTCAAGCACCATGCGGGCCATTTTGACAGGCCAATGCAATTACCAGGGAAAGCAAAATTAGAATTACAATGGTGGATAGACACTGCACGACATTGCTCTAACCCCATCACTATCATAAATCCCTCGGTTATACTACAAACTGATGCCAGAGCAAAAGGTTGGGGAGCAACTAATACCACCTCCAGTTGTGGTGGTAGATGGAGTGCACATGAATTAACTTTACTTCCAGCACTAGGAATTAATTATCTAGAAATGCTGGGAGCATTTCATGGACTCCGAGCTTACTGTTCAGACATGCACCATCTGCACGTACATTTACAGATTGACAATACCACTGTGGTGGCTTATATCAATCATATGGGTGGAATAAAGTCGATATCCTGTGTCAAATTGGTCAATATAATCTGGCACTCGTGCCTAGAAAGGAACATTTGGATATCAGCCACTTACCTTCCAGGTAGGCTAAATACAGTGGCGGACACCAGGTCACGCAAATTTAATGACAACACCGAATGGATGTTGGACCGCAAAGTGTTTGCCGACATTGTAGATCGGTATGGAACACCAGGTATCAACCTTTTTGCATCCAGACTCAATCACCAAATATCAACATATGTTGCATGGGTACCAGACCTCAGGCAGTAGCGATGGACACTTTCTCGCTACACTGGGGGGATTTGTTTTTCTATGCATTTCCCCCCTTCTGCCTCATCAGTCGAGTCTTGCAAAAAATTAGACAAGACTCCGCATCGGGTATTCTGATTGTTCCCGACTGGCCTACTCAACCATGGTTCCCTGTGGTACAAGACATGGCCACAGAACCTTGCATCCCAATAAATAAACATCCGTGTCTATTGGTACACCCTGTGACAAGGGAGAGTCACCCGTGCCATGACCGGATAAACCTGTTGTTTTGCAGGATATGAAAAGGCCACTTCTGGACTATGGACTCTCCGACCGAACAATCAATGTCATCACAGCATCGTGCAGGGAGTCCACCAGAAGACAATACCTCACATACGTGACGAAATGGGAGGTGTTTTGCTCAAAAACGAACACCACATATGGCACAGCCACCATCACGGAAGTGCTGGAGTTCCTGGCAAGCCTTCATTTCGATGAGGGTTTGAGCTATGGTGCCATCAACTGTGCCAGGAGTGCCCTATCTAACTATCTTGGGCGAGGGTGTGATCACCTTGCAGTGGGATCTCACCCTTGGTGTCAAAGTTAATGAGGGGAATATTTAATTCAAATCCCCCCAGGCCCAGATATTCCCAGACTTGGGATATCAGCATTGTATTAACCATGCTCCGAGGGTGGGCACCAATAACGGGTCTTTCATTGGATAAACTGACCTACAAAATGGTCATGCTGATGGCACTCGTAACGGCACAACGGGTCCAGTCCCTACATAAGCTAAGGATGGACGCCATGAACATATCCAATAGCAAGGTAACTTTCTTTATACAGGGGTTACTCAAGCAAGACAGGCCTGGTTCATCTGGCCAAAAATTGGATTTCCTGGCCTATCCCGTAGATTGCCATCTATGTATCGTGACCCACATTTTACGCTACATAGAGGTCACTAAGAGTCTCATGGGCACGGAGAGGGCTTTGCTCTTTAGCCACAAACGCCCTCACCATAGAGTCACCGTGCAAACCATTTCCAGATGGTTAAGGGTGGTATTGGGTGCAGCGGGGGTGGACACTAACGTGTTTAAATCTCACTCCACCAGGGCTGCATCCACATCAGCGGCAAGGATGATGGAAGTTCCAATGGACCACATCCTTGCAACAGCGGGTTGGAGTAATGAAAAAACCTTTCAGCGGTTTTACAATAAACCCGTGGCCGCACCTGAGACGTTTGCGGAAAAAATATTGTTCTGTTTTATAATTTCCCCGATGTAGGGGCATTATTGTTTGGTATTGTGGAATAAATACCTTTTGTTTTTCAGCACAGTTTCATGTCTGAAATACGTTAACATACTCCTCCATTTCTCGTAATGGAAATGTGTGAGCATGGACTCGTTCCAGGGCATGAAATCACATAGCTTTGAAATCTTCACATAGTCACTCACGTGACTCCGAAGTAAAATAGTAAGATTAAATGAGAACTTACCAGTTTGAAATTTGATCTTTATTTTATGAGGAGTTACGATGAGGGATTACGTGCCCTCTGCTCCCAAACCCTCTATTATAAAGGTCAACTGGTATGCTAGTTCTCTTATTCTACTATGTTAGTCAACTCTGGTATCTGTGATTTCACACCGCTGCTTTGAAGAATGTCGCGCATGCGTGCTGGCGGGGTCTTCACGTAATCCCTCATCGTAACTCCTCATAAAATAAAGATCAAACTTCAAACTGGTAAGTTCTCCTTTAATCTTACACCAAGCCAATTAACCTACAAACCTGTACGCCTTTGGAGTGTGTGAGGAAACCGAAAGTCTTGGAGAAAACCCCCCAAAGAACGTACAAACTCCGTACAGACAGCGCCCGTAGTCGGGATTGAACTGAGCGGAAGAGTTGCTGCCTTACTGTACCAGAGACCTGGGTTTGATCCTGACTAAGGCTGCTGTCCGAACGGAGTTTGTACGTTCTCCCCGTGACGCACGTGGGTTTCCCCCAAGTGCTCCGGTTTCCTCCCACATCCCAAAGACATGCAGGTTTGTAGGTTAATTGGCTCCTGTAGATTGTCCCCAGTGTGCGCAGGATAGTGCACGGGTGATCTGGTTGGCGCGGACTCGGTGAGCTGAAGGGCCTGTTTCCACGCTGTATCTCTAAAATAAAAGACTGTTGGAGCTATCCCGGAGAACAATGTGCAGAGACCATACACTTTGTACATCGTACAATCGGGTGAGTGAAGCTGCTTTCACTTTGATTCCCCGTCTGAGCGGAGAAGGGAAAGTCATTAATCTGCTCTTGTCACCTCGTTCTAGACAACATGTGATGGTGCAGTTGCCAGAAGGAAGCCCCTGCCACAGGAACAGCCACCCATACTGCCTTCAGTCGCTCCGACAGCTATATACTGGCTCTGACAAGGGGAAAATAAAAGTGCCTCTCATTTCAGGGTGAGCAAACTTCCATTAAACAATGGCAGTTATTAAAGTCAGGCAAGTCAGCAGGCAGCTCTGACTCTTTATATCTGCTCTTCATGTGCAAGAAATCAAGATACGTCAGGGATGGCTGACTTCACAAAGCAGCCATGCTCAAATCCCAATAATATGATTAACCAGATCATCGGATCAAGGGCTAGAACTCTACTTGAATATCATTTTGTACTGCATGGTGTAATATCTCCTTTCTACAAGTGTGCCATCTACGATTCTGTCTTTCCTTGGTAAGCCAGTATCTGCAGTTCCTTCTTTCTACATTTAAGCATACTATCCGCTCTTTTACCAGGGTAGGGGAGGGTCAAGGAAAGAGCGTTCACGTCGCAGCCCTGTTTCCACCAATCTTTCCACCACTATTCACAAGAAGCACAAGAAGTGCAGGACGCCATTGTGTGCAGATGCCGAGGAGTGTGTTCAGCTCTGGCTGAACAATTTCTAATCTTGTGTTGTGGACTTGATAAGAAGATGACCAGGGTAGGGGAATCAAGAACCAGAGGACATAGTTTAGTTTAGTTTAGTTTAGTTTAGAGATACAGCGGAGACAACAGGCCCTTCGGCCCACCGAGTCCAGACCAACCAGCGATCCCCACGCATTAACACTATCCTACACACTCCAGGGACGATTTACAATTATACCAAGCCAATTAACCTACAGAACTGTACATCTTTGGAGTGTGGGAAGAAAGTGGAGATCCCGGAGAAAACCCATGCAGGTCACGGGGAGAACGTACAAACTCCATACAGACAGCACGCATAGTCAGGATCGAACTCGGGTCGTGGTGGTGTAAGGCAGCAACTCTACCGCTGCGCCACAGTGCCGTTCTTTGACTTTGGCCTTTAATCTTTCCATGGCACTTTCTCAAGATTTCAATCTCCTTTCTTTCACTCACAGATTCACTTTCATCTAATTACTTAAGGGCCCGTCCCACTTGGGTGTCATTTGCGCGTCACGCAGGTGCCGCGCGAAGATTTTGTACATCCCAAAGTCCTGGGGTGCCGCGCGCGACTGCGTGTAACTGCCTACGTCACCACGCACCATACGCGCAGAATGCACACCATGCGCGCGTAATGCACACCATGCGCGTGCGTCCTTTACACGTGCGTCGTGCGTCATGACGCCCAGGTGGGACAGGCCCTTTAATCAGTGAACACCATCAAATCCCTGGTCTTGCCCCTTCTCTGTCAGACGATCACCAAGCCTTGTCTTGTGATCTCCTTGTCTTCCCTCTGCCATTATCTTCTCCTAATCGGTCGCTAGTGAAATGAACAGCTGACTATGACTTTACTTGTCCAAGCTCCTTAACAGGATGCGTGGGAAGGGACCACAGATGCTGGATTAAATTGAAGATAGACACAAAATGCTGAAGTAACTCAGCAGGACAGGCCCTACTTCAGACTGAAGTACTGAAGAAGGGTCTTAAAGGGTCTCGACCCAAAGCATCACCCATTCCTTCCCTCCAGAGATGCTGCCTGTCCCGCTGATTTACTCCAGTATTTTGTGTCTATTTCCTTAGCAAGATAGTAGCTTCACAAAAGAAACACTGCCTAATTTAATTATCTAATGGACAGTGCGTCATATTTAATTACCACAGTTCCTAATGTTGAAGGAAAAGAACCTTGGTCTAAATAGCTGAACCAGCATTTTACAATTAGGTTTGGTTAAAGTTCTAAATATGGATAGCGTAAAATAAGACTGGTCTATTAATAGTGTAGGAGAATAATCAGCGAGCAGTGCAGGAGGCCACATGCTGGTCTTGTACCACACTGGAATAAAAAGCCACAAATAGCATGTTTCAGCAGTTTACTGTGTTTACTTAGCATAAAGCTGAGCAAGGCTCAAGTTAAATAATTCACTATCAAAGTAAATTATGTTGAAAGGCATCACACTGTTACTAACATGGCTTTCTATCTCCCTGAGTCATAGAGTGATACATGTGTGGAAACAGGGCCCTTTGGCCCAACTTGCCCGCACCGGCCAACATGTCCCAGCTACAATAGTCCCAACTGCCTGCATTTGATCCACATCCCTCCGAACTTGTCCTATCCATGTACTTGGTCAAACGTTAGGATAGTCCCAGCCTCAACTACCTCCTCTGGCAGCTCATTCCATACACCCACCACCCTTTGTGCGAAAAAGTTACCCCTCAGATTCCTATTAACTCTTTTCCCGATTTAATCTACCCGATTTATTCCTCTCATGATTTTATACACTCCTGCGGTTTAATTTATCTTAGCCAGCCCTCTGGAACTTACGGCAGCTATCACGCTGCAATCGCTGAACCCACTCTGCAGAATTTATGGCACTCCCTTTTTTTTGTACCAGTGACCTACCGAACCTCCTGAACGTGCATCCATCCTTCCCTTCGGAAAGCGACCACAGAAAAAGCTTAAGATCGCTGGTGATACGAGAAAACAAGTGGTAACATTTAGAATCCTAGAATGGTCACAGCATGGCTTAGAAAGCCCATTAAATGTTATATATATTTGTTCTTGTTAACATAGATCATAGAACGGGTCTCTGGCACAGTGACAGAAACGTTGGCCCATAATGTCCGTGCCAAAGATGATGACTAGTTTAACTAATCTAATTATGCCATCAGTCTGGAGAAGTGTCTCGACCTGTAAAGCCATCTATACATGTTCTCCAGAGAAACAGCCTGACTTGCTGAGTTCACAAGTTATAGGAGTAGAGTTAAGCCATTCAGCCCATTGAGCCTACACCGCCATTCAATCATGGCTGATCTCGGCCTCCTAATCCAATTTTCCGGCCTTCTCCCCATAACCCTTGACACCTGTTCTAATCAAGAATTTGTCTATCTCCACCTTAAAAATATCCACTGACTTGGCCTCCACAGCCCTCTGTGGCAATGAGCTCCACAGATTAACTACGCTCTGACTAAAGAAATTCCTCCTCACCTCCTTTCTCAAAGAGCAGCCTTTAATTCTGAGGCTATGACCTCTGGTCCTCGACTCTCCCACCAGTGGAAACATCCTCTCCACATCCACTCTATCTATGCCTTTCATTATTCTTTACGTTTCAATGATGTCCCCCCTCAATCTCCTAAACACCAGCGAGTAGAGGCCCAGTGCTGTCCAACGCCCATCATATGCTAACCCACTCATTCCTGGAGTTATTCTTGGACTGGAGTTATTCCAGCACTATGTGTCTTTTTTTGGTAATCTAGCAGTTCCTTTGTATTGGAGTAACTCAGCGGGTCAGGCAGCATCTCTGGTGGAAAAGAATAGGTGACATTTCGGGTCGGGACCCTTCTTCCTTGTTTCTCTAATTTAATCTCCCCTGCCTGCATGTGATCCATATCCCTCCATTCCATGCACATCCATGTCTATCTAAAAGCCTCTTAAATGCCACAATCGTATCTGCCTTCACCAACACCCCTTGCTGCATGTAGTAGGCATCCACTACTGTCTGTGTAAAAACAAAACTCGCCCCACGCATCTCCTTTAAATCTAGCCCCTCTCATCATAAAGCTATGCCCTCTAGTCTTTGACATTTCCACCCTGGATTAAGGTTCTGACTGTCTACCCTGTCCATGCACCTCATAATTTATACATTGTTACAAAAAGAAGATACACCAAAATAGACAATAGACTATAGACAATAGGTGCAGGAGTAGGCCATTCGGCCCTTCGAGCCAGCACCGCCATTCGCTGTGATCATGGCTGATCAGTACCCCGTTCCTGCTTTCTCCCCATATCCCCTGATTCCGCTATCTTTAAGAGCCCTATCTAGCTCTCTCTTGAAAATGTCCAGAGAACCGGCATCTGAGGCAGAGAATTCCACAGACTCACCACTCTCTGTGTGAAAATGTGTTTCCTCGTCTCCGTTCTAAATGGCTTACTCCTTATTCTTAAACTGTGGCCCCTGGTTCTGGACTCATGACGGAACCATTAATAATCTTAAATGTTTATGTCTTAAAAATACTCATTCATTCAATGCCACGTTGCTTGGAGAGGTACCAGATTGCAATTTGCTATGTATCAGGAAATAATAAATTGTCTCTTTGGAATTGCCGAAAGAGTTTATAGTATGCCACTTCTGAGAAATATTCTCCAGTAAGTGGATGACTAATTGGAAGATTAGCACTTATGGTAATGAAAACAGGATAACATGCAGTTTATATTCCTTGCTTTCTTAGAAAGGTTGTCATGCAAATTACTGTTCTTATTCTCGTAATAGTTCTCATTATAGAAAACTCCCTCTTCCTCAAGCATAGCGTTCCCTGTGAAATTCCTGGGTGTGAGTACTTGTAATTCCAAGAACTTGGTACAGAGTAGAGGCTGAGTGGCACAGCGGTGTTGCCTGCCTTACAGCACTAGAGACCCCGGTTCGATCCTGACTCCAGGTGCTGTCTGCACGTTCTCCCTGCTTCACTTTCCTCCCACACTCCAAAGATGTGCAGGTTTGTAGGTTAATTGGCTTTTGTAAATTGTCCCTGGCGTTTCGGGTGGTGCTAGTGTACCGGGTGATTGTTGGTGGGCATGGACTCAGAGGGCCGAAGGGCCTGTTTCCACGCTGTATCTTTAATGTCTAAAGTAAAAAAAATTGAAATGTCAAATTAGTCTACAAAGCAAAGGTATGAAGATTGAATTCTCCAATTTTAGGGAACCTGTAACTAACTCTCCCAAGCCCCCTCCTCTCTCTCCGCTACATTGCTCTTTTTTTACCCCCCCCCCCCCCCCCCCCCCCCAATTCCATCACCTGGCCCCCCACCCTCCCCTGCCACTTTCCCCCCTCTTCACAAATCCGCAATTCAAACCTGTTTGATATCTTCTGCTCTTACCTGTGGCCTTTGTTCCAATCCCCCCCCCCCCTCGCCGATGTCCACCTATTACCTCCCACACTTTTTCCTGCCTTTCCCCTTTTATACCTTTCCTCTCCCTCCTTAAAATCATCCTAAAGAAGGGTGGCACGGTGGCGCAGCTGTAAAGCTATTGCCTTACAGCACTGGAGACCCGGGCTCGATCCTGACTACGGGTGCTGTCCGTACGGAGTTTGTACGTTCTCCCCGTGACCTGCGTGGGTTTTCTCCGCGATCTCCGGTTTGCTCCCGCACTCCAAAGAGGCTTGTAGGTTAACTGGCTTTGGTACAATTGTAAATTGTTCCTAGTGTGTGTAGGATAGCGTTAATGTGTGGGGATCGCTGGTCAGCGCGGACTCTGTGTTTCTGGCTGTATCTCTAAACTAAACTTTCCCGATGTTGGGGAACTTCAGAACAAGGGGTCACAGTTTAAGGATAAGGGGGAAGTCTTTTAGGACCGAGATGAGAAGATCATTTTTCACACAAAGAGTGGTGAGTTTGTGGAATTCTCTGCCACAGAAGGTAGTTGAGGCCAGTTCATTGGCTATATTTAAGAGGGAGTTAGATGTGGCCCTTGTGGCTAAAGGGATCAGGGGGTATGGAGAGAAGGCAGGTACAGGATACTGAGTTGGTTGATCAGCCATGATCATATTGAATGACGGTGCAGGCTCGAAGGGCTGAATGGCCTACTCCTGCACCTATTTTCTATGATTCTATGATTCTATTAAACTAAAATACTAAACCAAAAAGGTCTCGCCCGTAAACGTCACCGCTCCAGAGATGCTGCCTGACGCGTTGAGTTACTCCAGCACTTTGCATCTCTTTCTGTAAACAAACATCTACAGTTCCTTGTCACTCTATGTCTCTATGTTTCTCTGAAATCAGGAATATTCATTGATGAATTTCCAATGGGATTATTCAGTTCCCTCAGTCTGCCTGCACTGCTGGGCTCAACAAAGCTGAGACACTCAGGCATACTCAAGGATACAAAGATCAACCACAATATCCCTCTAATTCAGTGGCTCTTAACCTTTTTGGCATACGTACGCAAACAAAATACTGTATGTGGTACGTGCCTTTGTTAGGTTCCTAAAAATGGGCTCAACAAATGGATATGTTACTTATGACCCCTTCACGTCCCCCGGTCAAGCCACAAACAGCCCCCAGGTTAAGAACCACTGCCTAATTGAACAATCAACATATGCTAATAGACATTCGCCTTCCCAAGAAGGTTCCTTGCCAGCAGCCTAACATGCTCACATGCTGCCTGTCCCACTCAGTTACCCCAGCGTTTAGTGTCTATCTTCAGTTTAAACAAGCATCTGCAGTTACTTCTTATGCATGCTCCAAATAAACCTGGAACTCAGCTTATTGGAGGCATCCAGCTGATGCGATGACATTTTTATCAGCTGGATTTCCTCACCAGCATCCAGACCAGACCAAATTACTAATCATTATTCCCTAGAACTTAAAGCAGCGTTTGTATTTGAAATCCACATTAATCATGCAAAACAAGGTCCTGAACCACCATCTACCTCATTGGAGACCCTTGGACTATGTTCAATCGGACTTTCCCAAAGGTTATCTTGCACTAAACGTCTGTTCCCTTTATTCTGTATCTGTACACTTTGGACGGCTCGATAGTAATCATGTATAGTCTTTCCACTGACTGGATAGTAAGCAACAAAGAAAACTTTTCACTATATCTAGGTACACGTAACAATAAACTAACCTATAAACTGCTCAGTGTTTGTTCCATGCTTAAAACAGGTTAAAAAAAAAACCATTGAGGTCTGCAAAAGGGTCCCGACCCGAACCGTCACCTATTCCTTTTACTCCAGAGATGCTGCCGGTCATCTATTACTTTGGTGTAAACCAGCATCTGCAGTTCCGTGTTTCTACATGTGTTTCTTGAACCAGTTTGTCGCAGTTTTCAGGCTCCTGCACCTTCTTCCCCAAGGCAGAAGTGAAATGAGAATGTGGCCAGGGTGGTGAATGTCTTTGATGAGATACAAGGAGCTGCAGATGTTGGATTACAAAAGAAATGCACAAAGAACTGGAGTAACTCAGTGGGGCAGGCTGAGTTACTCCAGCACTGCAAGCCTTTGGAGTGTCGGAAGGAACTCAAGATGCTGGTTTACACCGAAGATAGAGATAAAATGCTGGAGTAACTCAGCTGGTCAGGCAGCATCAAGGTCTACGTGTCTCTGTAGCCCCTTCATTCCTGGGCATTCCTCAGCATTTAAGATCAGCGAATCAGCCATGATTTCCTTTCAAATGTCATGATGTGACCTAAAGGGCCTGTCCCACTTGGGCATTGTTTACGTGACATCATTTACCCATCATGTGCGCGACGTGCGCATCGTGACGTGCGCATGCCCCGCATTACGCGTGCATGACGCGTGGTGGCGTACGCAGTGACGCGTGGTAGCGCGCGGCGCCCCAGGATTTTGGAATTCTCAAAATCCTCACGCCCCGCCTGCGTGACGCCCAAATGACGCCCTTAAGCCACCATAGTTTAGTTGTTTAGAGACACAGAGCCGAAACAGGTCCTTCAGCCCACCGAGTCCGCTCCGACCAGCGATCCCTGCACACTAACACTCTCCTACACACACTGGGGACAATTACAATTTACAGAAGCTGCCAATTACCTTACAAACCTGCATGTGTAGGAGGAAACCGGAGCACCCGGAGAAAACCTACATGGTCACGGGGAGAACGTACAAACTCCATGCAGACAGCACCCGTGGTCAGGATCGAACCCATCTCTCTGGCGCTGCAAGGCAGCAACTCTACCACTGCGCCATCGTGCCGCCATAGTTGGCACATCACTGCCAAACGGATGATTGTTACTTTTTGAGAGGAAATTTTTGCTTCAAATAACTTATTGTAAAGGGGTTCTTACCTGGAGAGTTTTAGAACAATGTGAAGATGCTAATCTAGTCTTAAGAGTGATTCATTTCCTATCATCAACCAAGGTACATATGATTAACAGAAGCTGCTGAGTTGCTCTAGAGTTATAAATCAATTAAATGCTCTCTGGACAATGAAATTATCCATTTAAAAAAATAGACTGCTACCTGTTTTGGCTCGAACATCTGTTGGATCCCCAGAAGACAGCTCTTTTTAATGAAATCATCCATCAGCTGCTTGATTTTCATTGTTTGAGCTTTGCATTTAAAAAGCAGCTTTAAGGTGTCATTACAAATTGTGTGTGAAAACTGCACATTGGCTACAATTGTGATTTATACTCAGGCACCGCAGGATTAGGATAAACCTTCTGTCCTCGTGAACCTTCACCGTCGGAACCGTTTAATGCAGTTTTGTCGGATTTTCATAAATACCTCTTCACAGCGGCACGGTGGCGCAGTTGGTAGTGTTGCTGCCTCACAGCGCCAGAGACCCGGGTTCAATCCTGACCCCTAGTCATAGAGTGGTACAATGTGGAAACAGGCCCTTCTGCCCAACTTGCCCACACCGACCAACATGTGCCAGCTGCACAATGCCTGCACTTGGTCCATATCCCTCCAAACTTGTCCTATCCATGTACCTGTCTAACTGTTTCTTAACCGTTGGGTTAGTCCCAGCCTCAACTACCTCCTCTGGCAGCTTGTTCTATACACCCCCCACCCTTTGTGTGAAAAAGTCACTCCTCAGATTCATATTAAATCTTTTCCCCTTCCCCTTGAACCTGTGTCCTCTGGTCCTTGATTCCCCTACTCTGGGCAAGAGACTCTACCTACCTAGATTGTAGAATAGTGCTAGCGATGGGTTGATCACTCGGCAGAGTGGACCCGGTGGGCTGAAGGGCCTGTGTCTGCATTGTTACTCTAAACTAAACTAAACTCAACTAAAAGTTACTGCCTCACAGTGCCAGAGACCCAGGTTTGATCCTGACCTCGGGTGCTGTCTGTGAGGAATTTGTACGTTCTCCCGGTGATTACATAGGTTTTCTCCGGTGCTCGGGTTTCCTCCCACACTCCAAAGACGTGTAGTTTAATTGTCCCTAGCGTGTAGAATAGTGCTAGAGTCCTGGGTGATCGCTGATCGGTGATTTGTGGGCCAAAGGGTCTGTTTCCGTGCTGTTTCGCTAAAGTCTAAATTCTAAAGACTAATCTTTCAGTGTGTAACCTTGTCGGAAATTGATCAAAATCCAAAGCAGGTGGTTCACAGCTGCTCCTCGACCTACGATGGGGGTTACGTTCCGATAAACACAACGTAAATCGAAAATATCGTAAGTCGAAAACGCATTCGAATACAATTTGATCACGTGACCGGAAGTGAGCTGTGGCTAACCTCCACTTAGCCTGGTTAATAGTTCAGGGTAGAGATAAAGCGCGGAAACAGGCCTTTCGGCCCACGAGTCCACACCGACCAGCGATCATCCCATACTCTAACACTATCCTACACACTAGGGACAATTATTTTAATTTTAACCAAGGCCAATTAACCTACAAACCTATACGTCTATGGAATGTGGGAGGAGAGCAAAGCAGCCAAAGAAAACCCAGTAGCCACAGGGAAAACATACAAATTCAGTGCAGACAGCTACTGTAGTCAGGATCGAACCCTGGTCTTTGGCGCTGTGAGGCAGCAACTCTACCACTGTGCCACTGCGCCACCCCAAAATGTAGGTACAATCAACCACTCCTCCTATTGGTTTTGCTGTCCCATTCAGTATGGTTATATTTACCTCCTAAATGTCTGAAAATTGGCCGTTAGGAGTTTATTTATTCACTTGATATCGCAATTTAGAAAATTGTTGAGGTCACATCGAGAATTGTCAAGAGATATATTCTCTTGCTTTAGTTTATTGTCAACTTGAACTAGGTTCAATGGGTCCTAATTAAGTTCTGGAAACCATCACCAACCAAGTCTTGCCCTCTCTTTCTATAATGAGGGGCTGGGGGAGAGGGTGTGGGTAGATGCTGAAAGCACTGCTTAATCAACCTCCTAGAAACTAGAACCCAACTGCATTGCAACAAAGACAGATTCAAATAGGTGCTAAAGAGATGAAGAAGAGTCCCAACCCAAAATGTTGCCGCCTGTCCATTTCCTCCAGAGATGCTGCCGGCCCAGCTGAGTTCCTCCAGCACTTTGTGTTTTTATCTCAATTGAAACAGCTGAAAGATTTAATGTAAAACCATCCCATGATTTTGCTCTGGCCAAAGTGAAGACACACAATGGGGACACGAGGAACTGCAGACGTTGGAATCTGCAGCAAAGCTCCAAGTGCTGAAGGAACTCAATGGGTCAGGCAGCATCTGTGGAGGGAATGGGCAGGTGATGTTTCGGGTTGGGACCCTTCTTCATATAACTGAGCAGCACAGTGGATGCAGCTGGTAGACCCACTGTCTCACAGTGCCAGAGACCCGTCTGTGCAGACTTTACACCTTCTACCCGTGAAGGCGTGGGATTCCTCTCGGTGGTCGAATTTCCTCCCGCATCCCAACTGTGCAGGTTTGGCAGGTTAAGTGGCCTCTGTGAATTGCCCTGAATGTCTCGGAAGTGGACGTGAAGATGGGTTAACATCGAACGAGTGTGAACGGGTGATCAATGGTCGGCGTGGGCTGAAGGGCCTGTTTCCATGCTGGATCTCGAGAGTAAACTAAAGTAAACTCACCTCTATTCAGGGTAATCTTTGTGGGAAGGAATTACCTAGGTTTGCACAAAAAGCTGGAGTAGTTCAACGGGACAGGCAGCGTCTCTGGAGAGAAGGGGTGGGTGACGTTCTTCAGACGGGTCTCGACCCCAAACTTCACCCATTCCTTTCCTCCAGAGGTGCTGCCTGTCCCGCGAAGCTACTCCAGCATTTTGTGTCTATCTTCTGTGTAAACCAGCATCTGCAGTTCCTTTTACCTAGGTTTGTTTTTCTTTTGTTCTCTCCATTTGCTGTCAACACCAAAATGTGAGAATCCAATACTTAGGAATGTAGGAATCTCCTTCCAGTGCCAAAAGGTAGAATCAATATAAAGATGGATTGATTTTACTTGATGTTTCATTTCTGCTTCATAAGGTCAAGGGATAGGAGTAGAATGTTGCCATTCGGCCCATCAAGTCTACTCTGCCATTCAATCATGGCTGTTCTATCTTTCCCTCCTAATCCCATTGCAGGTATAATCTTAATTAGTTTTTCCCTTTGGCCAACGCATGGAGTAACATCATGAACCTTTTCCAGCATCGTTTGAATATGATAGTCACCATCATCCACGGGGTGGACCGTACAACTGACAGTAAATCTGAGCACAAATTTTAGTCTAGAGATACAGCTCAGAAACAGTCTCATCGGCCCACCGAGTCTTCACCGACCAGCGATCCCTGCAAACAAACATTACCCTAAGCACACGAGGGACAATTTACACATATTCCAATCCAATTAACCTCCATACCTGTACGTCTTTGGAGTGTGGGAGGAAAGCGAAGATCTCGGAGAAAACCCACGCGGGAAAACTCCGCACAGACAGCACCCATAGTCGGGATCGAACCCAAGTCTCCGGCGCTGTAAGGCAGCAACTCAGCAGCTGCGCCACCGTGGCTGCCCAGAGTAAGATTTGCCTCTCTGTTCAACGAGTGCTGACACAGCAAGCAGAGCTGCAATTGATCCTTGCACATCTTATTAGTCACTAATTCTACCCATGGTTGCATCCCCATTTAGCACCATTTTCTAGTTCCTAATAGCGATTCATACTTTAATAGGTTTGGCCCGTAGTGACATTCATCCATTTCTTAAAGACTGAGAGATTATGCTGGTGAAATGTTTTTGAAATTATAAACGTATTTCAAGTAGAACTACCCCATGCCCAAAGCTTCCATGAGACGAAAATAACTTTCAATGGATGCACATCGTGTCGGATAATGCTTCTAAAATAATCACCGCAGCGCCAAAGGTGCCTGGTCTCTTTACATGACTGGTACTAAGATCTTGAGAAGTGCTCTTAAGTGTTTTACTATAACTGGAAGACTAAATTCTTTGTTTAGTTTAGTTGTAGTTTAGTTTAGAGATGCAGCGCGGAAACAGGCCCTTTGGTCCAACGACCAGCGATCCCCGCACAGTAACACTATTCTGCACACACGCTAGGGACCATTTACAACATTTACAATTATACCAAGCCAATTAACCTGTAAGCCGTTGGCGTATGAGAGGAAACCGAAGATCTCGGGGGAACCCCATACAGGTCGCGGGGAGAACGTACGAACTCCGTGCAGGCAGCACCCGTGGTCAGGATCGAACCCGGGTCTCTGGTGCTGTCAGGCAGCAACGCGCCGCCCTTTGCAATTGTCATTCTTTCTGCTGTATAATTATCTACTGCTGTAAGTTATTGTCAATCCTCAGCATTGTTGCTATTTTTTTAAGGAACTTGAAAATATCAATTTGAGTCAGGAGATCTCAGATTTTCTAGAGGGTGATTCGACAGACTCTAATTTTAATATATCTTTTGGCTCCCATCTGATACCTAATCAAATTGTTTCCCTGGTAAGCTGGCGGGAGTGAACATTTTACAGAGGCTCAAGACACAAGGATGGCACAGTGGCGCAGGGTTAGAGTTGCTGCCTTACAGCGCCAGGGACCTCGGTTCGAACCTGACTACGGGTGCTCTCTGTACGGAGTTTGCACGTTCTCCCTGTGAACGCGTGCGTTTTCTCCGGCTACTCCGGTTTTCTCCCACGCTCCAAAGACGTGCGATTTTGTAGGTTAATTGGCCTCTGTAAATTATCCCTATTGTGTAGAATATTGCGAGTGTACGGGTGATCGCTGTTCGGCGTGGACTCGGAGGACCGAAGGGCCTGTTTCCATGCTCTTTATTTAAACCAAACTAGAGTGTCGAATTGTCATATGTACCAACCAAGGAATAATGAAATTCTTACTTGCAGCGGCGTAACAGGCGTGTAGACGTAAAGATAATATATAATCGCTACTTTTAAATTAAATAAATCAATAACTGTAATACTAGTAAAAAAATCAAAGTCCTAAGTGCAACCAAAAACATTCCGTAGAAGTTTGTTGAGGTTGGTGTTGTGAGGTATTCAAGAGACCAGTAGTTGCTGGGAAGATGCTGTTCTTGAACGTGGTGGTCACGGTTTTCAGGCTTCAGGACTTTCTTCGCATTAGTAGGAGTAAAACAAGAGTGTGGCCAGGGTGGTGTGGGTCTGACCTTTTTACTGATTGCCACCATAGTTCTACTAAAATGTATCGACAAAATATTGACGCACATTCTTTCCAGAGCAGTCAGAAAATCGAGAGAGAGACTCCTGTGACCTTTTCTGACAAGGATGGTGTATATCTTTCGCTGATTATTTGTTGCAGCACTGAGGTCGTATTGTGTCTGAAGAAGGGTCTTGACCTGAAACGTCACCTATCCATGTTCTGCAGGGATGTCTTATGACCCCTAGAGTTACTCCAGCACTTTGTATCATTTTGAGGTAGAAATCAGTGTGTTTCTAACAGTGACCTGTTACAAAGAAACATAGAAACATAGAAAATAGGTTCAATAGGAGTAGGCCATTCGGCCCTTTGAGCCTGCACCGCCATTCAATATGATCATGGCTGATCATCCAACTCAGTATCCTGTACCTGCCTTCTCTCCATACCCCCTGATCCCTTTAGCCACAAGGGCCACATCTAACTCCTTCTAAAATATAGCCAATGAACTGGCCTCAACTGCTTTCTGTGGCAGAGAATTCCACAGATTCACCACTCTTTGTGTGAATTTTTTTTTTTCTCATCTCGGTCCTAAAAGACTTCCCCCTTATCCATAAACTGTGACCCCTTGTTCTGGACTTCCCCAACATCGGGAACAATCTTCCTGCATCTAGCCTGTCCAACCTCTTAAGAATTTTGTAAGTTTCTATAAGATCCCCCCTCAATCTTCTAAATTCTAGCGAGCACAAGCCGAGTCTATCCAGCCTTTCTGCCATCCCAGGAATCAGTCTGGTGAACCTTCTCGGTACTCCCTCTATGGTAGGAATGTATTTCCTCAGATTAGGAGACCAAAATTGTACGTAATACTCCAGGTGTGGTCTCACCAAGGCCCTGTACAACTGCAGTAGAACCTCCCTGCTCCTATACTCAAATCCTTTTGCTATGAATGCTAACATACCATTTGCTTTCTTCACTGCCTGCTGCACCTGCATGCCTCTGTTACTGGGGATGATGGTGAGTGGGAAGCAAGGGAGCGGAAATTGGAAGCCCCCCTCTGACAGAAGCAGCTAGCTAGTGGTGATGAGCATCATAAACACAGAGGGTGTGAGGACCTGGTGCACTGGAAACACCTGCAATAAAACTATCTTCAATATCATTGCAACATAAAAACAAAGTCCGCGTAAAAAGTGTTTAATTTTTCGACTGACTTCACTTATGGTTTCTCCAATTAATTATTGGACCCAGCTTCCTGCATGCCTCACTCAAACGCAAAATAACTATTTAAAAAAATGTATTTTAGTTTTAGAGATACAGTGCGGAAACAGGCTCTTCGGACCACAGAGTCCAGACCGACCAGCGACCCCCACACATTAGGCAGGAACGGGGTACTGATTGTGGATGATCAGCCATGATCACATTGAATGGCGGTGCTGGCTCGAAGGGCCGAATGGCCTACTCCTGCACCTATTGTCTATTAACATTACACCAGGGACAATTTACATTTACTCCAAGCCAATTAACCTTCAAACCTGTACGTCTTTGGAGTGTGGGAGGAAACCGAAGATCTCGGAGAAAACCCACGCAGGTCACGGGGAGAACGTACAAACTCCGTACAGACTGCACCTGTATTCAGGATTGAATCCTGGTCACTGGCACTGCTAGACAGCAACTTGGCCGCTGTGCGACCGAGACACTGGCAACATCCTGACCCATACGGAGTTACTCGGTGACCCATACGGAAATGGCGTTTCCACACTGTATAATTCTCTGGCTCTTCTCTGACTAAATCAGCATCTGCAGTTTCTTGTTTCAACTATTTTTCTTATTCTTTCGAAAACCTGGTCTAACTCCACCGATTTCGCCTGGTTCCTAGTCTTCATTGTTTTGTGATTTAGTGAAGAAGTCAGCCTAGCAGATTCTTATCTTTATATTCATATTTAGAGTATTTCTTGGGGCCAGAGGTTTAAAGATTACTGACCAGAGTCTCAAATTGCCCTGAACAGAATAGAATGTCAAGTTCTCCTGAAATAAAACATTGTAGAGACTTATGTTGCGCAGTCCAAAGGCATTGCCGTGGGCTGGCCTGTCTTTGCTAAAAATGATTAATATAAATGATATCCAAAGTTTCAGGGAAGGCGGTAAGTTGAATCCCGCTCAGGGGACCTAAAAGCTCGATGCACCGCGGTACCGGGAAACGCCTGAGGGACCCGAAAGCTTGACGGACGTGAGGAGCGAGGGCCGGTAGGAGGGTGGTGAATCTGTGGAATTCTTTGCCACGGAAGGCTGTGGAGGCCAAGTCAGTGGATATTTTTAAGTTTTTAAAGATAGATAGATTCTTGATTAGTGCGGGTGTCAGGGGTTGTGGGGAGAAGGCAGGAGAATGGGGTTAGGAGCGAGCGATAGATTATCCGAGGATAGACCTGATGGGCCGAATGGCCTAATTCTACTCTTATTCCCTATGGCTTTTGTGAGGGTGGACCGGGGTAACGTCTGCAACACTTTCAAGGCTGCAGGAGGCGACCGCGGGACACAAAGTAGGCTTGGCGAGGAGTGGAGAGGCGAGGGACGATGGTCCTGGGCCGGGCCGGTGGAGGGTGACGGAGGAAGGCCCTGCAGCAGCCTGGGGCTCGCCTGGATCCGGAGCTGCTCCAGTACACCGAGCGCACAGACGTTGGAAACGGCCCCAAAACATGGCAGCGCCCGCACGTGTAAATATGCAAAAAGAATTTCACTGTGCAGTTGCACATGTGACAAATAAACCACTGTTAAACCATTGAACCATGCTGTTAACCTTGGGAAAATTGTGTTTCCATATAAACCTATTGACTATTGAAGGAATCCTGTAAAGTGGTTTTATTGTCATTAACAATCCTTGGTTTCATTATTCATTTGCAATAAGCAAAAATGTGGAGGAGAAGATTAGGTCAAACTATCTTTACCCAACATTTTATCCACTTGTGTGCTGCAGCAGTCATTAAAGAATGATTAACACCAGCTCCCTGAGTAGCACTGCTCTGCATTATGTGCCAGTGAGCCAAATTATCACATTACAGACCTAAATCAGACACTTAAAGGACCTGTCCCACTTACCCGACTTTTTTGGCGACTGCCGCCACCCGTCATAGGTCGTTACAGGTCGCCGAAAATGTTCAACCTGTTGAAAACCCAGCGGCGACCAGAACAAGGTACGACTCTTTGGGCGACTACTCACGACCGTACAGGCTTCACCCCGCGACACGTCGCCCGTATGGTCATGAGCAGTCTCCTCAGTCGCCCAAAGAGTCGTAGCGTCTTTCTGGTCGCCGTTCTGGCGACCTGCAATGACCTATGACGGGCGCCGGCAGTCGCGGAAGATGTCGCATAAGTGGGACAGGCCCTTACTCGTAACAGATTAGGACTATCTAAAATGTGGACACAGAGTGCAGGAGTAACTCTGCAGGTCAGGCAGCATCTCTGGTGGACACGGACAGGTGATGTTCCATGGCAGGATCCTTCTTCAGACTTCTTGAGATTGAGCATAGAAGATAGAATAGTACAGCTCACAATGTTCGTGCCAAACATGATGCCAGGTTAAACTGACCTCGTACTGCCTGTACATGATCCATGTTCTATGCTGTATCTTTCAATCAACCAATCAAGCTATAATTTTGTCCTGGTTTTCATAGATTCCATCTCAGGGTGGCTCAGCAGTAGCGTTGCTGCCTTTAGAGCGCTAGAGACCCGGGTTCGATCCTGACCACGGGTCTGTACGGAGTTTGTACGTTCTCCCCGTGACCAGCGTGGGTTTTCTCCGAGATCTTCAGTTTGCTCCCTCACTCCAAAGCCATACAGGTTTGTAGGTTACTTGTCTTGGTATGAATGTAAAATTGTCCCCAGGGTGTGTAGGATAGTGCTAGTGTGCGGGGATCACTGGTCAGTGTGGACTCGCTGGACTCGAAGGGCTTGGATCCACGCTATGTCTCTAAAACTAAAACGAAGAACTAAAACGCTCCAGATGCTGATCAACGATCACCCGTACACTAGTTCTATCCTGCACACACTAGGGACAGTTTATAGAAGCCAATTAACCTACAAACCTGCACGTGTTTGGAGTGTGGGAGGAAACTGGAGCATCTGTGGAAAACCCATGCAGTTACAGGGAGACGGATCCCGTGGTCAGGATAGAACCCGGATCTCTGGCACTAAGGCTCCCTTATTCTTAAACTGTGACCCCTGGTTCTGGACTCACCCAATATGAGGAACATTTTTCCTGCATTGAGCCTGTCCAATCCCTTAAGAATTTTATGTTTCTATAAGATCCCCTCTCATCCTTCTAAATTCCAGTGAATATAAGCCCAGCCGCTCCATTCTTTCATCATATGTCAGTCCCGCCATCCTGGGAATTAACCTGGTGAACCTACGCTGCGCTCCCTCAATAGCAAGAATGTCCTTCCTCAAAAAAATAAGGAGACCTAAATTGGCCACAATACTCCACAGTGTGGTCTGTGCAGCTACTGTAGGGCCTCCTTGCTCCTATACTCAGATCCTGATAAATAATTCTGACGCATTGTGTCTGTGATGGCTTTTTGATCCATTTTGCCCCATTATCCTATTCTTGCTCAAGAGCAGCACGGTGGCGCAGCGGTAGTTGCGTGTTGCCTTACAGCGCTTGCCCGAGACCCGGGTTCGATCCCGACTATGGGAGCTGTTTGTACGTTCGCTCCGTGACCTGCGTGGGTTTTCTCCGAGATCTTCGGTTTCCTCCCACACTCCAAAAATATACAGGTTTGTAGGTTGATTGGCTTGATATAAATGTAAGTTGCAAATTGTCCCTAGTGTGTGTGTTAATGTGTGGGGACCGCTGGTGGTCGCGGACTCAGTGGGCTGCAGGGCCAGTTTCCATGCTGCATCTCTAAACCAAACTACACCCTTGCAAAAGCCTCCTTTACGATTGAAAACCCAAAGAAAGACAAGCAATTGGAGACTGAGACGAGTTGCCTGGGAGACACACTGCATCCCTTGATGTTCCACTTATCTCAGCAGCTTAACTGTAAAGAACAGTTAAAATGGTATTCAATAGTGAACAGACAGGAAAAACAACACAAAGTGCTGGTTTACCAAGGAAAGACACAAAACGCAGGAGTAACTCAGTGGGTCGGGCAGCAACGCTGGAGAACATGGATAGATGACGAAGATGGGTCCCGGCCCGAACCGTCACCTACCCATGTTCTCCAACGATGCTGCCCGACCTGCTGAGCTTATCCAGCATTTTTGCATCTTACCCCAATCACAGAGCCCCTCTTTGAGGATTGCATTATATTCACAGTAGCCTACTCAATGTGTGCAGTGAAGTGGAGAATGATCAGTGAACCATCATGGTTAGTTTAGGTTAGTTCAGAGATACAGCACGGAAACAGGCCCTTCGACCCACCGAGAGCGAACTGACCAGCGATCCCCACACACCAACACTATCCTACACACACCAGGGACAATTTACAATTTTACCGAAGCCAATTAACTTACAAACCTGCACGTCTTTGGAGTGTGGGAGGAAACCGAAGATCTCGGAGAAAACCCACTCAGGTCACGGGGAGGACATACAAACTCCATACAGACAGCACCCGTGGTCAGGATCGAACCCGGGTCTCTGTTGCTGGAAGGCAGCAGCTCTACCGCTGCGCCACCGTGCCACACAAAACGATTTGGTGCTGAATTTAGATTTTATTCTTTAGACTTTAAAGATTCAGAGCAGAAACAGGCCCTTCAGCCCGTGCCGACCAGCGATCACCCAGTACACTGGCACTATCCGACACACTAGGGACAATTTACAATTTTACAGAAGCCAATTAATCTGCCAACCTGTACATCTTTGGAGTGTGGGAGGAAACCGGAGCATCCAGAGAAAACCCACACGATGTGTGCAGTGAAGTGCGAGCGTGTTTAAACACTGCCAGTATTGATTAGGAGGTGTATTTTTTTGATTTATTGTGTGCCTGGACTTTGTTTTACATAGCCCCTTGCTAGTCAAACTGTTGCTCAAAGATGGATATATAATTGTGTGTAACGAAGGATCCGCAGATGCTGGTTTATATCGTGGATAGGCACAAAGTGCTGGAGTAACTCAGTGGGTCAGGCAGCATCTCTGGAGAAAAAAGATGGGTGACGTTTTGAGTCTGAAGAAGGGCCCTGACCCGAAACGTCATCAATCCTTTTTCTCCAGAGATGCTGCCTGACCCGCTGAGTTACTCCAGCACTTTGAGTCTATCTTGGACAAGTAATTGCAAAAGATATACCTCCACTTGCATTATAAATTTGGCAACCGTAAATTTGATGAAAGGAGTGATTTTTGTTTTTGTACAAAGAACTACAGACTGTGTGAGTGGTAATAGCCATCACGACTGATTAATTTGCTTGGGATAGTGATGAGGTGAAGGCTTGGTGCGTGAATTCATCACATCCGCATGACGGAGTAGGGGAATCGAGGACCAGAGGGCATAGGTTTAAGGTGAGGGGAGTTGGGGGGATGGATAGATTGAATAAGAACCTGAGAGGTCACTTTTTCACACGAAAGGTGGTGGGTGTATGGAATGAGCTGTTGGAGGAGGTAGTTGAGGCAGGAGCTATCGCAACGTTAAAGGGCCTGCCCCACTTCGGGGACCTAATTTGCGAGTTTAGGAGGGTGCAAAAAAGTGTCATGGTCGTGTTGTATCGCCGAAGTGGGGAACACCCCCTACCACCTCCTTCGACTATGTAGAGAACCTCCTACGACTATGTGGAAGACCTACTTCCACTATGTAGAAGACCTCCTTTCAGCTGTGTTGATGACTAGCTTTGGGAAAATTGGACACCGAATAGTGGAGAGTGAAGACGACCACCTTCTACTATACTAACACTATCTACGACTACCCTCGATTACGCTCGATTGCCTTCAATTACCTACGAATAACATGCCAACCTGCTACGACCTACTCCGACTAAACCTACGAGTAAACAAAGAATCGATTTTTTCCAAGCCGACCCTTTTTCACTCGCGGACAATTTTCAGCATGCTAAAAAAAACGCTTCGACCAAACTGAGGCCTTGAGTATGCGGGGACTACTCTCGAGCACGAAGGAGAGTTAAATGGATCTCCTCGGACCATGTGTCGACCATGCTGCAAGTATGAGTCAAGGGCAAACTCTTCTAAACTCGCTAATTAGGTCCCCGCAGTGGGACAGGCCCTTTAAGAAACATTTAGACAGGTACATGGATAGGACCGGTCTCGAGGGATATGGGCCAAAATGCAGGCAGGTGGGGCTAGTGTAGACGGGACATGTTGGCCAGTGTGGGCAAGTTGGGCTGAAGGGCCTATTCCTAATTCACTGCAATTTAAAAGAATGAGAGGGGATCTTATAGAAACATATAACATTCTTAAGGGATTGGACAGGCTAGATGCAGGAAAAATATCCAGAACCAGGGGTCACAGTTTAAGAATAAGGGGTAGGTCATTTAGGACTGAGATGATGAAAAACTTATTCACCCAGTGAGTTGTGAATCTGTGGAATTCTCTGCCACAGAAGGCAGTGAAGGCCAATTCACTGGATGTTTTCAAGAGAGAGTTAGATATAGTTCTTGGGGCGAACGGAATCAAGGGATATGGGGAGAAAGCAGGAACGGTTTTGGATGATCAGCCACGATCATATTGAATGGCGGTGCTGGCTCGAAGGGCTGAATGGCCAACTCCTGCACCTATTGTCTATGTTTCTATGGTTCCAGGCTGTGTGATTCTATGAGTTTCACTACAATGCAACTCTGCTCTATATATCTCTTTTATATTGAGTAAGAGAGCTCAGTTAACCCGATGTCTTAGTTATTTACGATCTCCTCTCTGACATTTATACTTGTACTTTGAAAGGAAGCGGCTGAAAGATTGCAGCCTGCGACTGGCTGAGATGTCGCACAATGCCCTTGTCCCCTGTTTGCAGTTCTGGCCATTTGTTTCCTTGTCTCTCTCTGCGGCGGAATTTAATCATGACACGGTTTAAGCTGACGCGATTAAATGGACATGAAAAGCACCATTGTTATTGTTTGCAAAAGAAAACTTTATAACAAATGCAAAAATGCTGGTAAGAAGCTAGAATGCTGCAAGGACATCAGGCTTGCTCTCTGTGTCAGTAATACCAAGCTGCTGATAGCTAAATGCAGGAATGGAAAGGTGGGAATCTATGAAGCTGTCTTTATTGAAGGGATGGTCGTGGAGAGAGTAAACAGCTTCAAGTTACGGTGGCACAGAGGCGCAGCGGTAGAGTTGCTGCCTTACAGCGCCACGGGTTTGATCCTGACTACGGGTGCTGTCTGTACGGAGTTTGTACGTTCTCCCTGTGACCGAGTGGGTTTTCTGGTTTCCTGAACACAAACCAAAGTCGTGAAGGTTTGTAGGTTGTGTTAACGAAGAAACTGCAGATGCTGGAGAATCGAGGGTTACACAAAATGCTGGAGAAACTCAGCGGGTGCAGCAGCATCTAAGGAGCGAAGGAGATAGGCGACATTTCGGGTCGAGACCCTTCTTCAGACTGGTCAGGGATCAGGGAAACGAGAGATATAGACGGTGATGTGGAGAGATAAAGAACAATGAATGAAAGATATGCAAAAAAGTATCGATGATAAAGGGAACAAGCCATTGTAAGCTGTTTGTGGTGTGAAAATGAGAAGCTAGTGCGACTGGGGTGGGGGAGGGAGATAGAGATAGAGGGAATGCTAGGGCCCGAGGGCTGAGGGAGAGGTGGGAGGGGGAGGAGACAGCAGGGGTTAACAGAATTGAGAAAATTCAATGTTCAAGCCCAAAGGATGCAAACTCCCCAAGCGGAATATGAGGTGCTGTTCCTCCAACTTGCGGTGTTGCTCACTCTGGCCATGGAGGAGGCCCAGGACCGAGAGGTCGGATACGGAATGGGAGGGGGAGTTGAAGTGCTGAGCGACCGGGAGGTCGGGTTGGTTTTTGCGGACCGAGCGGAGGTGTTCGGCGAAACGATCGCCAAGCCTCCGCTTGGTCTCACCGATATATGTTTGTAGGTTATTTGGCTTCTGAAAAATTGTAAATTGTCCCTAGTGTGTAAGATAGTGTTAGTGTACGGGGTGACTGCTGGTCGGCACAGACTCGCTTGGGCCAAACGCCAGTCTCCACGCTGTATATCTAAAGTCTAAAGTCTAAAGTAAAGTTCCTGGGCCTTGTATATCTGGGATGTCCCGGCCCCAACCTCCATGGAAGAGTGAGGCGATGTTGTTAAGCTGGAAAGGGTGCTGAGAAGATTTACGAGGATGTTGCCATCGAGAGATGCTGCCTGACCCGCTGCGTTCCTCCGGCATTTCGTGTTAAGTTTTCGCGAGAATTGTATGCATGGTACACATTGAGTAATGGACCAACGAATGTGTAGATGGATAAGAAGCTTCTCACAGTGTAGAACGGTCCTGTCACAGAGACTAAAGGGCCTGGTTCACTTGGGTGGCATTTGTGCATCACGCTGGTGGCGCGCGAGGGTTTAGAGCATCCCAAAATCCTGGGGTGCCGTGTGCTCACCGCGTGCCACTGCCATGTCTCACCCCGCGCGTGTGCGCGTAATGCGCACGTCTTGCGTCATGACCTTGCCCGCATCATGCCGCGACCATGCGGCGACAGCCTATTTTTTGGCTATCGCTGAAAAAAATCGCCTATGTGGGACAGGCCCTTTAGTTTTGTTTATTAGACAATAGGCAATAGACAACAGGTACAGGAGTAGGCCATTCGGCCCTTCGAGCCAGCACCGCCATTCAATGTGATCTTGGCTGATCATCCCCAATCAGTACCCTGTTCCTGCTTTCTCCCAGATCCCCTGACTCAGCTATCTTCAAGAGCCCTATCTACCTCTCTCTTCAAAGTATACAGCGAACTAGCCTCCACCACCCTCTGAGGCAGAGAATTCCACAAACCCACAGCTCTCTGTGTGAAAAAGTGTTTCCGCATCTTTGTTCTAAATGGCTTACCCCTTATTGTTAAACTGTGGCCCCAGGTTCTGGACTCCGCCAACATCGGGAACATGTTTCCTGCCTCTAGCGTGTCCAAACCAGTAATAATCATTAAGCTCTGAACTACATAGACTATTATTGTTATTATTGCATGATTATTGTAAGTTTGTTTTTTATGTGTACGTGTGCGTGAGTGTGCGCATATACACACACATATTTTTTTTTTCTCATTTATTATATTGTTCACAGTGTACTATGTTTACATAATCTGTTGTGCTGATGCAAGTAAGAATTCCATTGTTCTATCTGGGACACATGACAATAAATCACCCTTGACTCTTGACTCTCTAGTTTAGATATACAGTGCGGAAACAGGCCTTTCAGCCCACCAGGTCCGCACTGACCAACAATCCCTGCACATTAACACATTAGGGACAATTTACTATTATACCAAGCGACAAAGCTCTAGGTCGTTGGTGTGTGGGAGGAAACCAAAGATCTCAGAGAGAACCCACGCATTGACAGGGAGAACATAGAAACATAGAAAATAGGTGCTGGAGTAGGCCATTCGGTCCTTCCAGCCTGCACCGCCATTCAATATGATCATGGCTGATCGTCCAATTCAGTACCCTGTACCTGCCTTCTCTCCATACCCCCTGATCCCTTTAGCCACAAGGGCCACATCCAACTCCCCCTTTAAGTACAGCCAATGAACTGGCCTCAACTACCTTCTGTGGCAGAGAATTCCAGAGACTCACCACTCTCTGTGTGAAAAATGTTTTCCTCATCTCGGTCCTAAAGGAATTCCCCCTTATCCTTAGACTGTGACCCCTTGTTCTGGACCTCCCCAACATCGGGAACAATCTTCCTGCATCTAGCCTATCCAACTCTTTAAGAATTTTGTAAGTTTCTATAAGATCCCCCCTCAGTCTTCTAAATTCTAGCAGGTACAAGCCAAATCTATCCAGTCTTTCCTCATATGAAAGTCCTGACATCCCAGGAATCAGTCTGGTGAATCTTCTCTGTACCCCCTCTATGGCAAGAATGTCTTTTCTCAGATTTGGAGACCAAAACTGTACGCAATACTCCAGGTGTGGTCTCAGCAAAACCCTGTACAACTGCAGTAGAACCTCCCTGCTCCTATACTCAAATCCTTTTGCTATGAATGCTAACATACCATTCGCTTTCTTCACTGCCTGCTGCACCTGCATGCCTACTTTCAATGATTGGTGTACCATGACACCCAGGTCTCGTTGCATCTCCCCTTTTCCTAATTTGCCACCATTCAGATAATAGTCTACCCTCCATTTTTTGCCACAGTGGATAACCTCACATTTATCCACATTATACTGCATCTGCCATGCATTTGCCCACTCACGCAGCCTATCCAAGTCACCTTGCAGCCTCCTAGCATCCTCCTCACACCTAACAATACCCCCCAGCTTCGTGTCATCCGCAAACTTGGAGATGTTGCATTCAATTCCCTCATCCAAATCATTAATATATATTGTAAATAGCTGGGGTCCCAGCACTGAGCCTTGCGGTACCCCACTAGTCACTGCCTGCCATTCTGAAAGGACCCGTTTACTCCTACCCTTCCTGTCTGCCAGCCAGTTCTCTATCCACATCAATACTGAACCCCCAATACCGTGTGCTTTAAGTTTGTATACTAATCTCTTATGTGGGACTTTGTCGAAAGCCTTCTGAAAGTCTAGATATAACACATCCACTGGTTCTCCCTTATCCACTCTGCTAGTTACATCCTCGAAAAATTCTATAAGATTCGTCAGACATGATTTACCTTTCGTAAATCCATGCTGACTTTGTCTAATGATTTCACCGCTTTCCAAATGTGCTGCTATCCCATCTTTAATAACTGACTCTAGCAGTTTCCCCATTACCGATGTTAGACTAACTGGTCTGTAATTCCCCGTTTTCTCTCTCCCGCCTTTTTTTAAAAAGTGGGGTTACATTAGCTACCCTTCAATCCTCAGGAACTACTCCAGAATCTAAAGAGTTTTGAAAAATTATCACTAATGCATCCACTATTTCTGTGGCTACTTCCTTGAGTACTCTGGGATGCAGCCTATCTGGCCCTGGGGATTTATCGGCCTTTAATCCATTCAATTTACCCAACACCACTTCTCGGCTAACTTGGATTTCACTCAGGGGTACACAAAAAGCTGGAGAAACTCAGCGGGTGCAGCAGCATCTAAGGAGCGAAGGAGATAGGCGACGTTTCGGGTCGAGACCCTTCTTCAGACTGGTCAGGGATCAGGGAAACGAGAGATATAGACGGTGATGTGGAGAGATAAGGAACAATGAGTGAAAGATATGCAAAAAAGTATCGGTGATAAAGGGAACAAGCCATTGTAAGCTGTTTGTGGTGTGAACATGAGAAGCTGGTGCGACTGGGGTGGGGGAGCGAGATAGAGATAGAGGGAATGCCAGGGCCCGAGGGCTGAGGGAGAGGTGGGAAGGGGAGGAGACAGCAAGGGTTAACAGAATTGAGAAAATTCAATATTCAAGCCCAAAGGATGCAGACTCCCCAAGCGGAATATGAGGTGCTGTTCCTCCAGCTTGCGGTGTTGCTCACTCTGGCCGTGGAGGAGGCCCAGAACCGAGAGGTCGGATGTGGAATGGGAGGGGGAGTTGAAGTGCTGAGCCACCGGGAGGTCGGGTTGGTTATTGCGGACCGAGCGGAGGTGTTCGGCGAAGCGATCGCCAAGCCTCCGCTTGGTCTCACCGATATAGATCATCTGGCATCTGGATTTCACTCAGTTCCTCCACCTTATTTGACCCCCGGTCCCCTGCCATGTCCTTGCTCCCCATGATCAATTCAACCTACTAACACTGTACAGACATCACCCATAGTCGGGATTAAACCCAGCTCTCTGGCACTGCAAGCGCTGTAAGGCAGCAACTCTATCGCTGCACCACCGTGCCACACTTGTGATACTTTTTGTTATCTCTCCAAGGGAGCTTGACTATCTTTCCCTTATGCAGGGCAGCACGGTGGCGCTGCTAGAAGAGCCGCTGCCCCACCAAGTCAGAGATCAGGGTTCGTACCTGACCTCGGATGCTGCCTGCATGTTCTCCCCGTGACCGCAAGGGGTTTCTCCGGGTGCTGCGGTTTCCTCCCACATGCCAAAGATGTGCAGGTTTGTAAGTTAATTGGTCTCTGTAAAACAAAATTCCCCCTACTGTGTAGGGAGGGGAGAGAAAGTGGAATAACATAGAAATAGCGTGAACAGGTCGGTGTGGACTCAGTGGGACAAAGGGCCTGTTTTCCTGCTGAATCTCTAAATCAAACTCAGGACATGGTGGCACGGTGGCGCAGCGGCAGAGTTGGTGCCTTACAACGGCAGAGACCCGGGTTCGATCCTGACTACGGGTGCTGTCTGTACGCAGTTTATACATTATCCTTGTGACCTGCGTGGGTTTTCTCCGGGTGCACCGGTTTTTTCCCACATTCCAAAAACGTACAGGTTTTGTAGGTTAATTGGCTTTGGTAAAAAATTGCAAATTGGCCCCAGTGTGTAAGATGGTGCTAGTGCACGGGAATCACTGGTCGGAGCGGACTATGTGGGCCCAAGGGCCGTTTCCGTGCTGTATCTCTGAATTCTAAACTCAGGACATCACAAACATTACCGTTCCCCGATGAGCTGGCATGAGTGATTAAAACTACAAATGTATGCCGGCATGTCTCAAATAAAACTGGTTACAAATTGGAATGTTTTATGCACAAGCAGCAGATGTGAAGCGGCTGATTTATGCAGTCTTCCTACTTTAAAACAAATTAAACTCATTGTTCATGAAAACAATAAGTTTAATTTTAATTTAACATGTCAGCTGGCAAAAGGGTAGGCTTGCTGCATTTGCTCATGCCTGCCAATTTTACTCTCCTGCATTTTAAAGGAGGAAAAATGAAGCTGTATTAACGCGGAGAATTGAGCTGAATCGGTCCGTGTGCCGCTGAGTAAATTGGAATAAAATTATGCCGCGTTTCAATTAAGATTGCCTCTTCAAATGACATTGAATAATGTGCCGGATTAATGCAAATGAAAGAATGAAGAATTCTCTTTTGATTGATGGCACAAAACCTTTTGACTTGGCATTAAGTGGCTTGCGTTTATTGTTGTAGCTCTCAGGTAAATAGTTTGGGAAAGCCTTGGACATAGGTACAAGTTACTGGGCAATTGAGTCTGCCTCTTATAACATCAAGTGGAACCGATTACATAATACACTTTTCTTTCACGGGCAGACATAAGCAACAAGATCAACACGGAAATTATTATGAAATAGTCATGAATATTTAGACATTGCTCTAGATATTTCTAGTGTGGGCTGTTTAAAATTAAGGAGCAGTGAAGCCATTCTGGCTTAAGTTGCTCCATTGTTTTGCATTTGACACCACTGGGCCTGTACTCGCTGGAGTTTAGAGGGATGAGGGGGGACCTCAATGAAACTTACCGAATAGTGAAAGGGCTGGATAGAGTGGATATGGAGAGGATGTTTCCACTAGTGGGAGAGTCTAGGACCAGAGGACATAGTCTCAGAATTAAAGGATGTTCCTTTAGGAAGGAGAGGAATTTCATTCGTCAGAGGGTGGTGAATCTGTGGAATTCATTGCCACATAAGGCAATGGAGGCCAAGTCAATGGACATTTTCAAGGCAGAGGTGGATAGATTCTTGATTGATGCGGATGTCAGGGGTTATGGGGAGTAGGCAGCAGAATGGGGAAAGATAGATCATTGATAGATATAATTGAATGGCGGAGTAGACTTAATGGACCGATCGCCTAATTCTGCTTCTATCATTTACCAAATCTCTAAATTCTGGAATTCTGATCTTAAATCCCTTATAATTTCATAAGCTTTCTGAAGGTACATCCTTTTATTCTGAGGCTGTGTCCTCTGGTCCTAGACTCTCCTACTAGTGGAAACATCCTCTCCACATCCACTCTATCCAGGCCTATCACTATTCGGTAAGTTTCAATGAGATCCCCCTCATTCTCCAGTGAGTTCAGAGCTTTAAAGTTCCTTTGAAGTTAAGCTAATCAACATATAATTACTTGTCTTTTTATTTTGGACAGTTTGAAAGACTGGTATGATATTGGCAGCTCTCCAATCTTCCGGAACTACTCGTACAGCTAGAGTGGATTTAGACTTTCTTTTACTTTTGGAGATCCAGGCGCAGTGAGCCCGCACCGACCAACTATCACCCCGCACACTAGCACTGTCCTACACACGCTTGGGACAATTTTACAATTTGCAGAAGCCGATTAACCTACAAACCTGCTCGTCTTTGGAATGTGGGAGGAAACCGCAGCACTCGGAGAAAACCCACGCGGGTCAAACTCTGTACAGACAGCGCCTGCAGTCAGGATCGAACCCGGGTCTCTGGCGCTGTCTGGCAGCAACGCTCCCGCTGCGCCACCGTGCCGCCCAGTCAGTGGTCTCCAATCTTCTGGGGCTCCTCGTGCAGCTAGATGGGATCTGTGATCTTTGCAACGTCCTCCTCTGCTGCCCTCAGCAACCTGCGACATATTTCACACGAGTCTGACAATTATATTTATTTTCAACGATGTTAAACCTCTCATTGTTTCCTCCTCTACGACGATTCCGTCGAATATTTCACACTTGTGCACCAAAACGACAACAGTGGCATTATCCCCCTCTCTTGTGGAAACGGTCATAAAATATTTATTAGGAAGCGAGCCCACCTCCTTCTTGCTCACTCGTGGGATGTTCTCTTCACTCTGTTACGCTCTGGCTCTTTACATACATAAAATCCAAAGATATTTGATGGTTTTACTTTTGTTTATGCCTTTTTAATCCCCTTTGGACTTCACTCCTACATAATCCATGTTTTTTCCAGATTTACTGCTGTATTAAGCTTTTGGTGTCTCATATTGGCTTTATTTTTTATTTGTTCCATCTTAACCCCTACGCCTCTAAATGGGCGCGTTCTCTAGATTTGGTAGCCTCATTCGTTATCTTTTATATCTCTCCCTTAAATCCCTCATGGTTCACTGAGACAGATTTGCTTTTGAGTAGCTTTTTTCCAGTTCACTTTTGCAAACTCATTTGTCACTCGAACAAAAATGTCCACCGCTAGAATTTAGAACCTTTATTCCTATTTTATCTCTAAGATGGGTGCGGGTTGGTCAGTCATGGCCCTGTCTCACGGTGCGAGTTGACCCACGAGGTACCCCGAGTGAAAGACTCGTGGTTGCGTACGAGACTTCAAGTTTATGATCAAGTGTGTAACCGAGTTCCCACGGGTATGTCATTGCTGCGATGCTCCAACTTCCTCTCCCGAGTTACCAAGTTCCTCTCCCGTTACTCTTGAGCCAACCGTGAATGAAGGTATGTTTTAATAAAGCAACAATGTTAAAGAATACATCTCCATCCTGTGGCTTTGAGTTATTTCAGCGCGGCCGCATCTATTGATATGACCTACAAAGGGAAAATGCGCACCCTCCAGCAACCAATAATGTGGTAAGTGCATTTCTTGGTGCTTTATGTTTTTAAATACTGTATTTCCCGGGGTGGGGGGAGAGCTCAGTTCATAGTATTTGGGGAGTCTGGCGTTGTGAAGGAGGGGATTGGGGTCAGTAACCCACTTGCCACGCTCCGGTCTGAGTGCAGGTAGATGGGACTAGGTGAGGGTAAGTGTTCGGCACGGAGTAAAAGGGCCGAGATGGCCTGTTTCCGTGCTGTCATTGCTATATGGTTTTATTGTGGCTGGGGAGTGAATTAGATTGGGTGGCTGCCGCAGCGCTCCGGGCATGGACAGCAGAACAGGCCGCCACTTCCGAGGAAGGAAGCAGCTCGGGTGACTGACTTTGAGCGGCCGCCGGGACCCGACAGCAGACACACACACACACACACACAGATACACACAGACAGACAGAGAGAGAGAGAGAGACACACACACACACACACACAGATACAGACACACACACACACACACACACACACACACACACACACACACATATATATATATATATATATATATATATATATATATATATATATATATATATATATATATACACACACACATGTCCATGTGCTGTATATATACTTTGCGTGGTTCCTGGGTTGCCTACTGCTGGGTAACTCCGCGAAATTTCAAATCTAAATCTCTCGCCAATCCACAGCCTTCGACCGATTAACTAAAAATGTTGTTCTTTTTTAAGACCAAAACAAAATAGTTCTCGCGAATTCCAAGTTCTCGAGTTTGGGGAGCGGGGGAGGGGGGAGGGGGAGGGGGAGGGGGGAGGGGGGGTTGGCGAGTCGGTGAAAATATAGCTCCAGCTGGAATATAAGAAGAGATAAAACAAAAACACTGAAAGCAAATAGTAACTTAACAGCGGGAAGTAGGACATATGTGTGTGTGGTGTGCGCGCTACTGAATACTTTCTATCCAGTGTCTCCGCTGCAAAAATTGCAATGCATACGCGTTTGATATTTAGACAAACTTAATTTTATTTCCAGTTTTGCATTTTTAGTTTGTTCCACACATTTAATTTGTTTTAATCCCTCCAGAAAAACCCTGAAAGTGTAGATGGTTCTCACACATAAAGCCCAAGAGATGGCTTCTTGATTCTAACGAGTGTTTGGGAAAAATAGACACAAAAAGCTGGAGTAACTCACGGGACAGGCAGCATCTCTGGAGAGAAGAGATGGGTGAGGTTTCGGGTTGAGACCCTTCTTCGGACTGGTGTTTGGGAAACGTGGATTAGGTTTGTTTTCGGGGGGCGAGGGGGGGAATACATTCGCCTTTTTCTCTGAATTCAGGAATGAATGCATGTTGACACACATAACACAGCGAAGGGGGGATTGCTGCGTTTAGGTCTGAGGCGAAGGGAGCCAAGAAGTTCTCGATTTTCCCTGGCGATAGTTTCACTTTTTTTGCATTTTTCCTTCTCTCCTGCCGCCTGTCCCGCTGAGTTACTCCAGCTTTTCGTGTCAAAGTCGTCTTGTTCAATCTCATTTCATTGCAACTTTCAGCTCTGGATACCCCGCGTTGATCCGCGCGTATTTCAGCATTTATATTTCTCAAGCCTCTTTACCTCCCGGAGCCACATGCAACTTAACCACATGTAATTACTCCAGCATTTTGTGACTATCTTTGGTTCAGTCTTTACTCGAGCGAATGAACAGATTATAACAAAGTTCCCGCGGTAGACTCACGAGACACTAAGGTAAACGCACGGGCCATTACGTTATTGCAACGAGTTTAAATGTTTCCATTTTTAACTTGAACAGTTAATTTGACTCGTGGAAAAAAATCAAGCATGTTTCCCGAGTACCTGCCGTTAGTGCCACGAGTGGACAAGTTGATCGCGCGAGTTCCGACGTTGCCGCTACGTTCATCGTACGTGATCACCACGAGTGAAAACTCGGGGTCACTCGTGGGCCAACATGCACCGTGAGACAGGGGTTTTAATCGGCTTCTGTAAATTATAATCCATCGCAATGCTAAAGCTGACAGAATTATGATAAATACTGCAAGAACATTACTGCAAGAAAATACTGCAAGGGGCAGCACAGTGGCGCAGCGGTAGAGTTGCTGCCTTGCAGCGCCAGAGACCCGGGTTCGATCCTGACTACGGGTGCTGTCTGTATGGAGTTTGTCCATACTCCCCATGACCTGCGAGGATTTTCTCCGGGTGCTCCGGTTCCCTCCCATACTCCAAAGATGTACAGGTTTGTTGGATAATTGGCTTTGGTAAAAATTGTAAATTGTCCCCAGTGTCTAGGATAGTGCGAGTGTGCGGGGTGATCGCTGGTCATCATGGACTCAGTGGGCTGTAGGGCCTGTTTCCCCGCTGAATTTCTAAAGTCTGAAGTAAACATTCTTCCACTTTATGTCTAATAGTAAAGCTAAGGATAAATTCCCTCTCTTTTTGATGGAGACACAAGGTGCTGGAATCTTGAGCAAGACGTAGAGTTCTACAGTAACTCTGTTCGGCAGCATCTGTGGAGGGAATGTTTGGATTGGGATCGTTCTTCATTTGATGGTTTTGTTACATAATTGATCAATACTGGCTGTTTTCCATTAAGATCAGGTAATTGGAATTTCCCACATATACCGGCCTGGTGCTTTTGAAACACACCATTGCTTGCAAAATTGCCCTTAATCTTCCTTGGACTAATTGAAATTGTAAAGAACTTACCCAGTAGTATTAGTACCGTGATTTACTTTTTAATTCAACCCATTCTGTTTCATTTGATGGGGACACGAGGAACTGTAGATGCTGGTTTACGAAAGAAAGCACAGAGTGCTGGAGTAATTCAGCAGGCCAGGCAGCATCTCTGGAGAACATTGATAGGTAATGCTTTGTTCAGACTGATCATGGTGGCTGAGAACTCACATGATCATCCATCTGATCGCAGCGTGTGACAGTGTCCTTAATAAATATTGTGACAACACTGTTTAGTTTTAACCTCCTTATGATCTGAAAACCATAGACTTTAGACTTTAAACTTTGGCATGGAGACAGCATGGATACAGGCCCTTCGGTCGATCAGCGATCAGTGATCACCCCAGACACTAGCACCATTCTACACACTAGAAACAATTTACAATTTTACCAAAGCCAGTTAGCCGCCATTCAATATGATCATGGCTGATCATCCTTAATCAGTATCCCGTTCCTGCTTTTTCCCCCATATCCCATGATTCCGTTAGCCCTAAGAGCTCTATCTAACTCTTTTTTGAAAACATCCAGTGAATTGGCCTCCACTGCCTTCTGTGGCAGTGAATTCCACAGATTCACAACTCTCTGGGTGAAAAAGTTTTTCCTCATCTCAGTCCTAAATGGCCACCCCTTATTCTTAATCTGTGACTCCTGGTTCTGGACTCCCCCAACATGAGAAACATTTTTCCTGCTTCTAGCCTGTCCAATCCCAATATATTTTTATGTTTCTATAAGATATTCTCTCATCCTTATAAATTCCAGTGAATATAAGTCCAGTTGATCCATCATATTTCAGTCCCACCATCCCGGGAATTAACCTGGTGAACCTACGCTTCACTCCCTCAATAGCAAGAATGTTCTTCCTCAACTTAGGAAACAAAAACTGCACACAATACTCCAGGTGTGATCTCACTAGGGCCCCGTACAACTGCAAGAGACCTCCTTGCCCATATACTCAAATCCTCTCGCTATGAAGGCCAACATGCCATTAGCTTTCTTCACTGCCTGTCGTACCTGCATGTTTACTTTCAGTGACTTACAAGGACCCCCGAGATTCGTTGAATCTCCCCTTTTACTAGTGTGACACCATTCAGATAACAATCTGCCTTCTTGTTATTGCCACCTAAGTGGATAACCTCACATTTATCCACATTATACTGCATCTGCCATGCATCTGCCCATTCACCCAATCCAAGTCACCCTCATAGCAGCTTCCTCACAGCTCACACTGCCACCCTGCTTTGTGTCCTCCGCAAATTTGGGATGGAGCACCCGGGGAAAACCCACGTGGTCACAAGGAGAACATACAAACTCCATACAGACAGTGTAGTCAGGATGGAATCCGAGTCTCTGACGAAGTCATGTTCTACAGCAGCTCTACCGTGGTGCCACTGTGCTGCATACAAGTCAATTATTCCCACTCCATCAAGCTTCATTAAGCAGTAATTATCTGTCTGATGCATCTAATTTGACTCTGTTTAATGTACACGGTCGGTGTTTATAAACCACCCACTTAGGGCGGCACAGTGGCGCAGCGGTAGAGTTGCTGCCTTACAGCGCGTACAGCGCTAGAGACCCGGGTTCGATCCCGGATACGGGTGCGGTCTGTACGGAGTTTGTACGTTCTCCCTGTGACCTGCGTGGCTTTTCTCCGAGGTCTTTGGTTTCCTCCCACACTCCAAAGACGTGCAGTCTTGTAGGTTAATTGGCTTGGTATAAAAGTAAATTGTCCCTAGTGTGTGTAAGGTAGTGTTAGTGTGCGGGGATCGCTGGTCGGCGTGGACCCGGTGGGCCAAAGGGCCTATTTCCGCGCTGTATCTCTCAATTAAACTAAACTAAAACTATGATCAATAGTTAGGAATTTCCTAGTGCTGCTTGTTAACAACTGCAACACATAAACATTCCTGGCTGGTGCTTTGTTATTTGGAGAATAGCATAGCAGAATCACCATCTAATAATCATAGCAATCTTCCTGGACTTTGCATGAACAGAGGGACAAAACAATGAAAGGACCTGACCTTCTTTTCACCTTTAAATCTTTTTACTATGGCTTCAAAGCTTAAATTTTAAGTGTAGTTTTACTGGTAATAAAAAGTGGCATTCACAGTACGTGTGAGATAACCTGGTCTGAAGAACGTGCATCCTTGTGGGAGAAAGTGCCTGTTCTATGGTGTGTTCTGCAGTAATAGGGACATATATTGCAGTCCTCGGGCCGAGCTGCCAGAAAATCTGCTCTTTGCATGTCCGGTCACGTACAGTACTTTCTGCTGTCCTTGCACTATATAGTGAACTCAACCTCGTATAATGTCTGACTCTGCTGACAAGAAGCACATAACTCACTGAGGTTACTGCACAGTTGAGGTAAATTACCTGGCACCAAAAATCATTTAAAGGTCTCCTTAAGTGTACATGTGGCTGAAGTGGTTGGGAGGGTGAAGGTGGGAGGCAACGTGAGTGTGTGACATCTCTGCTCTGTAAATTAAAGTTATTGGTGACATTTAGTAATGGAGGGAGAGAGAGAGAGAGAGAGAGAACGAGAAAGCAGTTAATACTTAATTGGAACCATCATGATCATCATGATCATATTCATACATTATTAGCCAAGTATGTTTTGCAACATATGAGGAATTTGATTTGCCATACAGTCATACCATTAAAAAGCAACAGAGCACACAAAATACATTTTAACATGAACATCCACCACAGTGACTCCTCCACATTCCTCACTGTGATGGAAGGCGAGAAAAATCTCTTAAATCTATTCCCTTTGTTCTCCCGTGGTCGGGGGCCATGAGTCTTCTGTTGACGGGACAATCTTGGCTCCCGTGGCCAGCGGCCAGCCCTCCGCGTCGGGGCGATCAAGCTCCTGCATCGGGGGGATGTCAAGCTCTCCCGTGGCGGGTGATCTACCCCGGGTCGGGGCTGGTGGCACCTTCTGTGACTGGAGCCTCCCGACTCCCGTCTCTACCCAAGACTGCAAGCTCCGCGATGTTGAAATCCGCAGGCCGCAGTTGGAGCCCAGGCAACGGATCGGCGCTGATGGTAAGTCCACACATGCGTGGTGGGGTTCAAAGTCAGTCCCGAGCAAGGCCTCCAGCTCCATGATGTTAGGCAGCAGAGTGATCGGAGATCCGATCCGGAAACCAATCGCATCTCCGGCAAGGTAAGAGACTGAAAACAAGTTTCCCTCGACACCCTCCCCCACCCTCCGCATAAAACAAACCAGAGAACATTTACACAAACTTTTAAAACACTAAAGCACTAAAAATAACACACAAAAAAGACTAAAAGACAGACAGAGTGTTGGCGAGGCTGCCACCGTGCGGCACCATCTGGTGAAATTTGGAGAGAGTAAAGGTTCTAGACTAGTACATGGGGTCAGGGTTATGGGGAGCAGGCAGGAGAATGGGGTTGAGAGGGAAAGGGTGGTGAATTTGTGGAATTCATTGCTCCAGAAGGCTGTGGATATTTTTGTGGCAGAGATTAATAGATTTTACTTCAGAGTCACGTGAGTGATTCCGTGAAGAAGCCCGCCAGTCCGCATGTGCGTCATTACGTCTGACGCATGGCGCAACGACTCGCTGGCAAGCGCGTTTCATCCTCCAGCAGTGTTTTAAAAACCGTCAGGTAAGTGTTTAAAACTTAGTCTGAGGTCGTTTTCTTGGGTCGATAATTCTTGTTACAAGAGCAAGTACGAGCCGATGGAGAAAATGTCTAAGGTGAACTCCAGGCGGGCCGCTGGGAGAGCAGCTACGGAAGGCCGCAGAAGTGCGGGTAGCTGGCGGCCGTCTATCTCACCTTCCGAGTCGCTGGCGGCACGGCCAGTGGCTTCAGACTTGGTGCCGCTTGAGAGCACCCTGGCTACTCCGGTGGGAATGGAAAGCCACTAAGAAGCCTGCAAGGCCCGTTGACTCGGACGAGTCGGGCCAGGAGAGTTCCCCTCCTACAATGGATAGCGTCTTCGGACGTTTGTCCAGGATGGAGCACCTGATGGAGAGGATGCTCAATCACGATATGCTCCAACAAGAGGAGTTGTATCAGCGGGGTCTCCTCGGGGGCCCACGTCAGCGGCACCTGTTTCAGGGATGCATAATGTCTCCCTCTCGGAGGAGGAGAGCATTCGGGTCAGTTTTGTTCTGACTCAGAGTTCGGAGGTATGGCCGGGGAGCATACCTCAAGGCACGAAGGGAGCAAACCAGAGGTGCCAGTTATGACATTGAAATTTGCAATCCCGACCGAAACAGGGGAACCGCTGGATGAAGACTTGGCCATGAGTATAAATTACCTGGCCTCACACCAGCTCCAAGAGCACACTTCCAAAAAATATGAAACACCTGCTAACAGTGCCTCGCTGAAAGTGCCGACTGTTAACCACGCCATCTGGGGTCACATGGGTGTAGGTATCAGAGCCCAGGAGGTGAAGCTCCAGAAGATACTGAAGTTGCTCGTCTCAGGCATCACAGCTTTCGCCAGGTCGGTGGATGGAGGGCAGCAGGATGCCCTGGCCCTAATGTGCAATGCACATTTTGAAATAAACTGCCTAAGAAAAAGTGCCATCCGTCCTACTCTGAACCCCAAGTTCGCAGCACTGTGCAAACCCAGCAATGTACAACCACCAAATCTTTTGTTCGGTGAAGATCTGTCTAAGCGGGTCAGGGAGGTGGACGGCGAGGCAAAAACGGTCGGATTCATGAGAGCCCCGTTGACTAGCAAAAATTCACTTCGGCGGCATCACCTCTACAAACGGTTCACTGAAACTGGTTCCAAGCCGGCCCTTGCCAAACATGCGCAGTTGGCGCACTCCAACAGTCTTACCCCCCAATACTCGGGGGCAGAAATTTCCACCGGTAACCATGGAGGTGGGTGGGTCTGGTTCTTTTCGGAACATATCATGTATGGATCAGTTACAAGGTTGGTGGGAGATTACACTTGTTTTTGAATGAATGGTGTTGGATAATATCAGATTTATTTATACTGCACAGTATACAAAGGTTCTGAATCGAATTCCTTCTCAATTTGCGTCCACCCACACAGCATATACCAAGCCGCACATTGGTTTTTTCACAAGTGTTTGGATGTACAAGCTGAAATTGAAACGTGATACAAAAATGGGGTAATTGAGAAGTCGTTTCATCAATCTCACCAATTTGTGTCTAATATATTTCCTCGGCAAAAGAAGGATGGAGGATGCCGAATCATCCTTGATTTGACTCGACTTAACTCCTTTGTGCAGTATAAACATTTCAAAATGGAAACTTTTGTTACTACCAAACAACTGGTTTCCAAAGGATGTTATATGGCATGCATAGATCTTAAAGATACATACTATTAAGTACCCATTCATTGCGATCACCGGAGATATTTGAAGTTTAGCTGGATGAGGCAACTATGGAAGTTTAACGCATTGCCTAATGGGTTAACTTCGGCTCCTAGATTATTTACAAAATTGTTAAAACCGGTGTAGGGGCTACCCCGGGCTCAGAATCATATTATAATGGCTTATTTAGATGATATCCTAATCATAGGAAACACTCGGAAATCAGCTGAATTATCTGTTTAAGTTAATCCTACCACTAGGAACTGCAGAGAGAATCGGGGTACACAAAAGCTTCAGCGGGTGCAGCAGCATCTAAGGAGCACGTTTCCGAGATCCTGAAGAAGGGTCTAAATCCAAATTGATACCATCTAGAGATATTGATTATTTGGGATTCACCATTAACTCAACTCATGTCTGTGACTCTGCCTAGGGGTAAGAGATCAGAATTAATTGAAGCCTGTAACGATCTCGTTGTTGAACACCAACCTTCTATTCGACGTGTAGCTAGTATAATTGGCAAATTAGTGGCTGCTTTTCCAGCTGCACAGTTTGGGCCTTTACATTATCAAAATTTACAACGTGCAAAGGAGCAGGCACTCAAAATACATGCAGGTCACTTCAATAGACTCAGGTGGTTACCAGTTGAAGCCATTGCTGAGTTACAGTGGTGGATAGCGAATATTTGGCATTTCTCCAGTAAAATTCTGATTGAGAAACCTTCAGTTATTTTACAAACTGATGTTAGTTCTCTAGGATGGGGAGCTACTGATACCATCTCTAGCTGCGGTGGCAGATGGAATATGCATGAGGCATTCATTCTTCAATCACACGGTATTAACTATTTAGAGTTGCTGGGAGCACTGTATGGCCTAAAGGCTTATTGTACTGGTATTCATCACTTGCATTTTCAGCTTCAGATTGACAACACTACAGCAGTGGCATACGTTATTCACATGGGTGGAATCAAGTCGGCATCCTGTGATAAATTGGCTAACCTTATTTGGCACTGGTGTATTACGAGAAACATCTGGGTTTCAGCTATCTACTTACCAGGTAGATTCAACATGGTGGCAGACATCCGGTCACAAAAATTCAATGACAACACAGAATGGATGTTGAATCATGAAGTAGTTAATGATATTGTCGCTCGGTATGGCTTACCAGATATTGATTTGTTTGCATCCAGACTCAATCACCAGTTACCAAAGTGTGTTTCATGGGAACCAGACCCAGGGGCAGTGGCAGTAGATTCTTGCTACACTGGGGTGGAATTTTTTTATATGCATTTCCCCCATTTTGCCTCATCAGTCGGTGCTTGCTCAAGATCAAGCAGGATTCTGCCTCAGGCATTTTGGTAGTACCCGACTGGCCTACACAGCCATGGTTCCCACTCCTTCTGGGAATAATAACACAGCCTCTTATGGCTGTTCCCAAACGCAGTAACCTGCTGGTTCACCCTGTGACTGGGGAGAACCATCCACTGCATGACCGTATTAATCTATTGGTTTGCAGATTCTGAGGAGACCGTTCCTGGGGCTCGGACTATCAGATCGTATGGTGGATGTGATCCCTGCGGCCTGGAGGGATAGTACCAAAAAACAGTACATCTCTCATATCAAGAAATGGGAGGTGTTCTGCTTACAGTCGAACATATCATATCACACGGCACGCATATCGGATGTGCTGGAATTTCTTTCAACACTATATTTTGATGAGCGACTGACCTATAGTGCAATCAACAGTGCCAGGAGTGCCTTATCATTGTACTTATGGTTGGGATCAGGACAACACTCTGTTGGGTCTCACCCTTTAATATCCAGGTTCATGAAGGGTATTTTTAACTCTAATCCCCCCCAGGCCCAGATACTCAGAGATTTGTGATGTGAGCGTCGTACTCACGCTGCTTCGCCAGTGAGCTCCAGCTACATCCCTGTCTTTGCCCAAACTCACTCTCAAAATGATAATGCTCATGGCGCTGGTTTCAGCGCAACGGGTCCAGGCGTTGCAGAAGCTGCGACTGGACAGGATGGTTTCATCTGTAAATAACAACGTTTTATGTTTATGATTTAATTAAGCAGAGCAGACCAGGGGCATAGGGCTGAAACTTATTTTTATGGCATATTCCGTGGACCTTTGGTTTTGTGTAGTTACGCACTTACAGCAGTATATCAAGGTCACCAAGAGCCTCCGAGGCTGCGAATTAACGATATTCATCAGTCACAAAAAGCCTCATAAGAAGGTGTCGGTGCAGACCATTTCAAGGTGGCTGAAACAGGTTCTGGCTTGTGCAGGAGTGGACACTGACATTTTTAAATCTCACTCACCATCAACATCAGCAGTGAGGGCACTGGACGTCCCTCTCGACCATATCCTCGCGGATGGTCAAATGAACTGACTTTTCAAAGGTTTTATAATAAACCTCTTGCCAGACCGGGGGTATTTGCCCACTCCATTTTAGATTCTGTTTTACAGCTTTCCCCTGGGAGAGAGGGGTCTCTATTGTTTTCCTTTGCTAATTAAATCATCAACATGTTCAAATCTATGTCATGTTCAAATGCATTATTTATTATTCACTCATCCTGGGTCAACTGATGCAGTGTGTTACGCATGGACTCGTATCCACGGCATGAAATCACAGAGCTTTGAAATCTTCACGGAATAACTCACGTGACTCCGAAGTAAAATAGTAAGATTAAATGAGAACTTACCAGTTTGAAGTTTGATCTTTATTTTATGAGGATGAGCGATTACGTGCGCTCCGCTCCCAACCCTCGCATCATAAAGGTCATCTGGTAGTTCTAGTCTTCTCTAATCTTACTATGTCACTTCAACTACTGTTATTTGTGATTTCACACCGCTGCTTTGAAGATTGACGCGCATGCGGACTGGCGGGCTTCCTCATGAAATCGCTCGTCGTAACTCCTCATAAAATAAAGATCAAACTTCAAACTGGTAAGTCCTCATTTAATCTTACTATTCCTGATTAGTAAGGTGTCAGGGGTTATGGGGAAAGGGCAGGAGAATGGGGTTAGGAGGGAGAGATAGATTAACCATGATTGAATGGCATAGTAGACTTGATGGGCCAAATGGCATAATTCTACTATCACTTATGAACACGACCTTATGAAAGATAGATCGGCCATGATTGAATGGTGGTGTAGACTTGATGGGCCGAATGGCCTAAATCCGCTCTTCTAACTTGTGAATGTGTATATGGCAAAGAAGATAGATGCATAAGTAACCAAACTATTTTGCCTCTTGAGCCTGCTCCACCACTGCAAGAATGTTCTTCCACTGATACCCCTTTGAGCTTCACTTCCCAAACTCGATCTACAGATAAATTGCCTCTCTTAATAATGGAGACACAAGAAACTGCAGATACTGGAGTCATGAGCAAAACACAGAGTGACCATGCATCACAGGTCTTCGGTAATAAAGTAACATGACCCACACCAACCTGGCCACGCTCTTATTTCACTCCGACCATCGGGAAGGACGTATATGAGTCAGAAAAACATGACCAACAAGAATAGCTTATTCCCAACAACCATCAAGCTCTTGAACACCACACAACACTAACCGATGAATTATCAACAGATTTTGGTTGCATTCTGAAATTTTGGTTATTTTTTGCATGTGAATTTTGCACGTGAGTTATTCATTTTTAACATTTTTATTAGTTTACGGGATGATTGCGGGTTGGCGCGGACATGGTGGGCCAATGGGCCTGTTTCTGCACTTTATCTCTATAGCCTAAAGTCTAATCTCACCAGATCACAGCATTGCCCACTTATCACAGTTTATTCTGTTCACATTTTGGGCGGCACAATGGCGCAGCGGTAGAGTTGCTGCCTTACAGCGCTTGCAGCACCGGAGACCTGGGTTCGATCCTGACTACGGGTGCTGTCTGTAAGGAGTTTGTACCCGTGACCTACGTTCCTCCCACATTCCAAAGACGTGTAGGTTTGTAGGTTAATTGGCTTGGTATAAGTGTAAATAGTCCCTAGTGTGTGTGGGATAGCGTTAATGTACGGGGATCGCTGGCCGGTGCGGACTCAGTGGGCCGAAGCGCCTGTTTCCGCGCTGTGCATGTAAAACTAAGAATAAAAATTTTGCTTTCTGGCTTCCCGGCCCCAATAAGGATTCATTGTAGCTCTCCAAATAACAGCAAGAATGTGCATGCGGGTCCTCCGAGAGTTAAGTATTGCGCTGCCCTATTTTCATATTAACGCAACTGAGATTGCTACACTTTAAATGGTTCTATCAGGAGCATTATCTGATGGGATTTTTTAGTTCTGCAAGAGGGGGAAAGGGTATTGCCAAGCAGAACAGACCACTTACTGATATATCCACAATGAGTGAGCAAGCAAGCTAACCATGCGATCATCTATTGACTGCTTGGACTACTCGCATTCATTGTTTATGGCAGCATGATTCATTCATTAGCTGGTTTCCTGTCCTGAAAGCTAATGCACTTTTGAACAAAAGTAAAGTTTGGATGATTTTAACTTCATACGGCATCTGATTATCCTACCCCTGAGCAACATTCTTGCCATAGCTCCTTAGTCTAGTTTAGCTTATTGTCACGTACATGTGGCTGGCAGACAGGAAGCAAAGGGTAGGAGTAAACGGGTCCTTTTCAGAATGGCAGGCAGTGACTAGTGGGGTACCGCAAGGCTCAGTGCTGGGACCCCAGCTATTTACAATGTATATTAATGATTTGGACGAGGGAATTGAATGCAACATCTCCAAGGATGACACTAAGCTGGGGGGTAGTGTTAGGTGTGAGGAGGATGCTAGGAGGCTGCAAGGTGACTTGGATAGGCTGGGTGAGTGGGCAAATGCATGGCAGATGCAGTATAATGTGGATAAATGTGAGGTTATCCACTTTGGTGACAAAAACAGGAGGGTAGACTATTATCTTAATGGTGGCAAATTAGGCAAAGGGGAGATGCAACGAGACCTGGGTATCATGGTACACCAATCATTGAAAGTAGGCATGCAGGTGCAGCAGGCAGTGAAGAAAGCAAATGGTATGTTAGCATTCATAGCGAAAGGATTTGAGTATAGGAGCAGGGAGGTCCTACTGCAGTTCTACAGGGTTTTAGTGAGACCACACCTGGAGTATTTGGTACAGTTTTGGTCTCCAAATCTGAGAAAAGACATTCTTGCCATAGAGGGGGCACAGAGAAGGTTCACCAGACTGATTCCTGGGATGTCAGGACTTTCATATGAGGAAAGACTGGATAGACTTGGCTTGTACTCGCTAGAATTTAGAAGACTGAGGGGGGATCTTATAGAAACTTACAAAATTCTTAAGGGGTTGGATAGGCTAGATGCAGGAAGATTGTTCCCGATGTTGGGGAGGTCCAGAACAAGGAGTCACAGTCTAAGGATAAGGGGGAATTCCTTTAGGACCGAGATGAGGAAAACATTTTGCACACAGAGAGTGGTGAGACTCTGGAATTATCTGCCACAGAAGGTAGTTGAGGCCAGTTCATTGGCTATATTTAAGAGGGAGTTAGATGTGGCCCTTGTGGCTAAAGGGAGCAGGGGGTATGTAGAGAAGGCAGGTACGGGATACTGAGTTGGATGATCAGCCATGATCATATTGAATGGCGGTGCAGGCTCGAAGGGCCGAATGGCCTACTCCTGCACCTATTTTCCATGTTTCTATGTTTCTATGTACCGAGGTACAGTGAAAAGATCTTATTGCGTGCTGTCCTGTCAGCGGAAAGTCTATATATGATTACAATCGAGCCATCCACAGTGTACAGAAACATGAAAAAGGGAATCACCTTTAGTGCAAGGTAAAGTCCAGTCAAGTCTGATTAAAGATAGTCCGAGGGTCTCCATTTAATCCTTACGTTTGTTATTGTAAAGTGGGCAGATTGGTGGAACCCCTCAAAGATGGCCAACCTCTGATCTTCCCTTGGCCCAGCTTAGTTTATATATACAGCGCAGAAACAGGCCCTTCGGCCCACCGAGTCTGTGTCATCGGCGATCCCCGTACACTAACACTACCCTACACACGCTAGCGGCAATTTACAGTTATACCAAGACAATCAGCCTACAAACCTGTACGTCTATGGAGTGCGGGGGGAAACCGGAGCGCCCGGAGAAAACCTGTGCAGGTCACGGGTTAGAATGTATAAACTCCGTACAGGCAAGCACCTGTAGCCAGGATTGAACACTGGTCTCTGGCGCTGTGAGGCAGCAACTCTGCCCCTGCGCCACCGTGCCACCTGTAAAATTGTTTGTTCGAGAGGAATGTGGCACCTCGGGCCCTCGCTGGACTGTTGGGGAAAGCCGTGAAATTCAGCTGCCATTGGCGAGAGTCCTTCTCTTTCAGAGATCCAGATATTGCTGGGAGTTTCCAGGGCACCCGGACAGGTAAATATCACTGACTCCTGAGACAGAGACCACGGGGAATAATGAGGGCAGGCACATAGTGTGCTGCAGTAGGGCCACTGTCTGAACTGTATTGCCTTCCATCACAGTGAAGAATGCTGTGGTGTGTGTCTGTGTTGAATTATGTTGTGCATGGTGTCCTTTTTTAATCGTAACGCTGCATGGTAAATTACATTTCACTGCACCTTATGGTGCATGTGACAAACACATTTGAACTTGAACCTGAACTTGTAATGTAACTCAGCGGCTCAGGCAGCATCTCGGGAAAAACAAAAGGTGATGTTTCGGGTCAGGGCCCTTCTTCAGGACTCGGAGATCTTCAGGGTTGGGTCCGGCACATTTGTGGTCGGGCGTGGGAGGGTGGGATGTGAGGAAATTATTTATTTTGGTGAATTAATTTAAGGAGAGGAGACAGTTGTCAGATCCTCGCCTGGATAAACATACTCCAAGGACTCCAGAATGCAGGTGTTATGTTTCATTCGTGCTCCATCCCTTCACATCCTGGCAACATGTGTCCTCTCTCCTTTCTGACTCACAGTGATCTCCCGGTGGCTCAGCACTTCCACTCCCCCTCCCATTCCATATCCAACCTTTCTGTCCTGGGCCTCCTCCATGGCCAGAGTGAGTCCCACCGCAAATTGGAGGAGCAGCACCTCATATTTTGCTTGGGTATTTTATACCCCCAGCAGTATCAACATTGACTTCTCCAATTTCAGGTAGTCCTTGCTTTCTCCCTCCTTCCCCTCCCCTTCCCAGCTCTCCCACAGCCCACTGTCTCCGCCTCTTCCTTTCTTCTTCCCGCCCAACCCCCACCCCCACATCAGTCTGAAGAAGGGTCTCGACCCGAAACGTCACCTATTCCTTCGCTTCATAGATGCTGCCCCACCCGCTGAGTTTCTCCAGCAATTTGGTCTACCGTCGTGGTATATTTAATTGTCGGTTACCGCGACATCACTCGCTTATCAGACATAAAGGAAATCCGAAGAGGGACACAAAAAGCTGGAGTAACTCAGCGGGACGGGCAGCATCTCTGGAGAGAAGGAGTGGGTGACGTTTCGGGTCGAGCTTTTTGTCAGATGATTCGGAGATCCTTTTTATTTGATGAGCTCTAGTATTTTGTGTCTATCTTCGGTTTGAACCAGCATCTGCAGTTCCTTCCTGCACAAAAAGGATCTCTGCATCCTCATATTGTAAACCAAGGAGGAAGATAGTAGTTCAGCACTGCTCCCATCCAACCACAACCAGGGAGCGGTGCTGAACTACTGTCTTCCTCTTTGTTGACCCTTGTGTAGATCAAACAGTATTGCTGATTTGATCCGTGTCTGGTTTTGATCTGTGCTGGGCGCTCGACCTCCTGGGAGCACGGGATAATGTGTCAGCCAGATACATGTGTTTACCCTGCTTGTAAGTGAGAGAGACATCACACTCCTGGAGCTGCAGTATCATTCTTTGCAGCCACGCTAGAGCAGCATGTATAGGCTTGTTTACAATAGTAGCCAAAGGTTGGTGGTTCGGTCTCTACGCTAACAGCCTTGCCAAAAATGTAATGGCTAAATTTGACGTCACGGCAATCGATTTCACTCATCCTTCACATCGGGATACTTTGGTGGTTCGCACGGCAGAAGATGCCACCCGACAGACGCTCGCCTCAGTCATCAATCACCGAATGGCCTGGCAATCAGCAACACTGTTCGATCTACACCTTGGACTATTCGTGATCGGACTTTGCTGGCTTTACCTTGCATTAAACATTATTCCCTTATCATGTATCTACACAATGTAAATGGCTCGATTGTAATCATGTATTATCTTTCCGTTGACTGGATGACACGCAACAAGAGCTTTTCACTGCACCCCGGTACACGCGACAATAAACTAAGCTGAACTAAGAGTTGCTGCCTCATCGCGCCAGAGTCCCGGGGTTCGATCCTGACCACGGGCGCCGTCTATACGGAGTTTGCACGTTCTCCCCATGACCACATGGGTTTTCTCCGGTATCTCCAATTTCCTCCAACACTCCAAAGACGTACGGGTTTGTAGTTGGTATAATTGTAAATTGTCCCTAGTGTGTGCAGGTAGTGTTGATGTGCGGGGATCGCTGGTAAGTGCACACTCGGTGGGCCGAAGGGCCTGTTTTCGCGCTGTATCTCTCAACTAAACTGAACTGAACATTCCAACACCATTGCGTACAGTTTTGGTCTCCTAATCTGAGGAAAGACATTCTTGCCATAGAGGGAGTACAGAGAAGGTTCACCAGACTGATTCCTGTGATGGCAGGACTTCCATATGAAGAAAGACTGGATAGACTCGGCTTGTACTCTCTGGAATTTAGAAGATTGAGGGGGGATCTCATAGATACTTACAAAATTCTTAAGGGGTTGGCTAGGCTAGATGCAGGAAGATTGTTCCCGATGTTGGGGAAGTCCAGGACAAGGGGTCACAGTTTAAGGATAAGGGGGAAGTCTTTTAGGACCGAGATGAGAAAATCATTTTTCACACAGAGAGTGGTGAATCTGTGGAATTCTCTGCCACAGAAGGTAGTTGAGGCCAGTTCGTTGGCTCTATTTAAGAGGGAGTTAGATGTGGCGCTTGTGGCTAAAGGGATCAGAGGGTATGGAGAGAAGGCAGGTACAGGATACTGAGTTAGATGATCAGCCATGATCATATTGAATGGTGGTGCAGGCTCGAAGGGCTGAATGGCCTACTCCTGCACCTATTTTCTATGTTTCTATGTTTCTATCTAGGATATGACTCGTTACATTGATGATGCATCATCCCCACATGTGAACACATCTCATAGTCCTCGTATCTCTTGGCTGGTCTTCTCTGATGCTTTGGTCTGGCCACAGCCTCTGTCTGCATAGAGCTGTTCAGCAATGGCAACACATTGGCAGCTCAGGTGCAGAAGATTTTATGGTAGAAATGTCAATAAATAGTGAATAGTGGCCTCCAGCCACTTTCAAGATTGCTTATTTGAAGTGTGGGACACTCCCTTGTTCACAGTTGGCCTGCAATGTTATCACCACCAGCTGGGAAGAAGTCCTGGCCAGGGATATTTTTTAATGTGAAAATATACCAGAATTACTTAAAGCCCCTGTCCCACGGTACGAGTTCATTCCAAGAGCTCTCCCGAGTTTGCCCTGATTCGAACTCGGAGATTTACGGTAATGGCCACTCGTCGGCACTCAGGGCTCTCGTGGGCATCTTTCAACGTGTTGAAAAATCTTCACGAGTCTTCCCGTGCTTACCTGCCATTAACGAGTCTTCCTGAGTACCTGCCGTTAGCATAATGAGCCACTAAGAGACGTCCCCGAGCTCCGACGTACCCGCTACGTTCATTCTCCGTGCTTACCCCGAGTTTGATTTTTTTAAACTCGGGTGAGCTCTTGGAATGAACTCGTACTGTGGGACAGAGCTATTTCTCTGTGATTTGAGTGATTGAAATATACAGCATAGAAACAGGCCCTTTGGCTCTCCGAGTCCACGCTGACCATCGGTCACAGTTAACACAGTTGTCTAACTTTCACATCCACTCCCTACACACTAGGGGCAATTTACAGAGGGCCAATTAACCCACAAACCTGCACGTCTTTGGAATGTGGGAGGAAACCGAAGCACCTGGGGGAAACCCACATGGCCACAGGGAGAACGTGCAAACTCCACACAGACAGCACCCGAGGTCAGGATTGAACCCGGGCCTCTGGCGCTGTGAGGCACTGCGCTGAAGTCACGCAGTGGTAGAAAGATACTATACGTAAACAAGTCCTTTGGCCCACTGAGTCTGCATCGACCATCAACCACCCATTTACACAAATCCTACATTTAATACTATATATTTTTATTCTCAGTTCAGTTTAGTTAATTGTCACGAGGTATACAGTGAAAAGCTTTTTGTTGCGTGGTAACCAGTCAGTGGAAAGACAATACATGATTACAATCGAGCCACTTACAGTGTACAGATACATGATAAAGGGAATAATGTTTAGTGTAAGGTAAAGCCATTGAAGTCTGATCAAAGATAGTCTGAGGGTCACCACTGAGGTAGATAGTAAGTAGTTCAGGGCTGCTCTCTCATTGTGGTTGGATGGTTCAGTTGCCTGAATCTGGAGGCGTGTGTTTTCACACTCTCCCTATTCTCCCTATGTCCTCATCAACTCTCTTCCCACTACTCACTTACACATTAGGGACAGTTTATAGTGTCAATTAAAGACCAGCATGTTTTGCAATGTGGGAGGAGACTTGAGCAGGTTCCAGGTTAAAATAGTTTCAAAAAAGCGTTAAAATGTAAAACAATTAAGGATTATAATGCAAAATGATTAACATGTAAAATAAGTAAGGATTACAAATTAGAGGTTTTTTTTTCCTTTCCTTTGTAATGCTGATATTCTGAGTTGTCATATTATGGATTGGAGAGGATAGGCAAAAATAAGCTTTGTGGTTTCAGCCTATTCCTTTTTCGGTCATTGATTATGTGAACGCTGTGTGAAATGGATACAGTGTTGGTTCACATTCACACAGATTGTAAAGTTTTGTTCTTTTTAACATATGACCGAAATAAACTATTCATTCAATAAACTATTGATATTCATTCAAATGCTCATTCAAAGGCTTCATGCTCCTTTTCCTGACAGCATGGACCACCCTCAGCCATGCGCTCTGGGTTTAACAGGCCACCCACTTCCCCCCCACAGTAGGTAATGGTGCTCTTCTCAAGGGCTTTGCAGCCAAATCCACATTGACAAATCCACAGCCGCAAAATGAAACATAGTCTTTGAATGCGTGGCCAAGTCAGAGATTCTTTATTGGTGTCACTGAGTTTACTTTCAAAGTTTATTTGTACCTAACTTTAGGAGAGCCAAGTTTCAGAATTGCCATACAATGGACAAGAAACATTATATCGTACATCTTGTTTGGCACATACATTGCGGGCCAAGGGGGCTAATACTGTGCACTACTTTTATATGTTCCATGTAGCTCATTCTGGCAAATCATTCCATCACTCTCGACTATGGGAATTCATCAGATTTTTCATTTACAGTTTCTTGTAAATACTGGGTCTGAAATCTGCCATCAAGCCTTCACAAACTTGTTGGTTTTAGTTGAGTTGGAGATCCAGGGCGGAAACAGCGCACTGAGTCCTCGTGCCGACAGGCAATCCCCACACATTAACACATTAGGGACAATTTACACTTATACCAAGCCAATTCGCCTATCTGTACGTCTTGGGAGTGTGGGAAGAAACTGGAGAAAACCCACGCAGCTCATGGGGAGAGCGTAGAAACTCCACACAGATGGCACCCATGGTCAGGACCGAACCCAGGTCTCTGGCGCTGTGAGGCTGCAACCCTACTGCCGCGCCACCGTGCTGCGATACGGGGATGATATGACAGAATTGGACAGAAATTATTGGCCATTTCCTGACTCTGTTTGTTCGAACCAAGTTAGGCAACGGCATCAGAGACAATGTTGGTTACATTTGCTGCTACATTCAGTTACTTGATTGGAGAAAAAAAATGTATTTAGGAATGTCAAGAAAAAAAAGACATTTTTAGTCTGTCTTGAGAATTCATACATGGATGCATAACGTTGTTCCATATAATTTATGTCATCGTAAACAAATAGTTATTTCATGCAGTCTGAGTACCTCCAGTGTCTCACTATTAATCAACATTATGGTAGAACTAACTTATGTTAAATGCCAGTTTGCACTGGGAATAGCTATTAGGATTGTTCAATAATACATTTAATTGATACTGTGCAGACCCATGCATATTGACATTTTTTTTTAATTTAAAAAAATAATTAATTTTTTTTTATTTTTTTACCACCAATATGTTTCACTGCACATCTCGTATGCGTATGTGACAAATAAACTTGACTTGACTTGTTCAAATAATTTATTACGTAAGTTACGGGAAGCAATTTTGTGAACAGTTGCAGTTCGGCTAAACTTCACTTCTCCGCAGTCAAAGGGATCAGTTTGGTCCTGTTAGTGAAGCCCCGTGGGTTGACCCGCGGTCGACGGTCGAGGAGGGCGTGGCGGACCGCCGTGAGGGCGGGAGGGGAAGGACAATGGAGGACCCGGCATGTGGGGGACCGCTGTGAGAGGAGGGGGATGAGCAAGGACAATAGTGGGGTGGGGGGGGGGGGGGGGGACAAAGGACAATGGGGACCAGGCGTGGGGGAACTGCTGTGGTGGGGGGGGGGGGGGGAACAAAAGGGGGAGCCGGCATGCTTTGTAACTTTGTCAGAGCTGCAGGTGGCTGCTTTTTGTATACACTGGGTAAACAAGCAAAGAATCCCACTGTGCCTAGTCACATGTGACAAGAAAGTATTCCTATTCCGTAAATTAATAGTGGGAGATTTTATGCAATTTTCATGAGTGCAGGTAATGTGTTTTGAGTCTCATTTAGTTTAGTTTAGAGATGCAGCGTGGAAACAGGCCCTTCAGCCCACTGAGTCCTCGCCGACCAGTGATCACCCCATGCACTATACTATCCTACACACTAGGGACAATTTACAGAGGCTAGTTAACCTACAAACCTGGACGTCTTTGGTGTGAGGAAGGAAAGTGGAGCACCCGGGGAAAACCCATGCGGTCACAGGGAGAACTCCCATAGTCAGTACCCATAGTCAGGATCGAACCTGGGTCTCTGGCGCTGTGAGGCAGCAACTCTACTGCTGTACCACCGTGCCACCCTTATGATTGAGACATCCATACCATTGTGGCTGTGGAAATGTCCTGTGGGGTTTGGGAAAGTGAAATTCCTCCTTTTAGAGTCATAGAGCCAATGATTAATACAGTGTGGAAACAGGCCCTTTGGCCCAACTCACCGACACCGGCCAACAATGTCCCAGCTACCCTAGTGCCACTTCCCTGTGCTTGGTCCATAACCCTCCAAATCTGTCCTATCCATGTACCTGTCCAACTGTTTCTTAAATGATGGGATAGTCCCAGCCTCAACTACCTTCTCTGGCAGTTTGTTCCATACACCCACCTCCCTCTGTGTGAAAAAATTACCCCTCTGATTCCTATTTAATCTTTTCGCCTTCACCTTGAACGTATGTCCTCTGTTCCTCAATTCCCCTTGTCTGGGTAAAAGACTCTGTGCATCCACCCGATCTATGGAATAGAGACCCAGCCTACTCCACCTCTCCCTATAGCTCACACCCTCTGGTCCTGACATCATGCTCGTAAATCATTTCTGAACCCTTTCAAGCTTGATAATATCTTTCCTGGAAACCTGACTCCTTCTATATTGATCTCCAGAATCACATCAGATAACAAAAGGGTATCCCTGTTAGACAGACTCCTCCTCACATGAAATTAACAACAGGAAACTGACATGTGAAGAGGTCCATTCAACAGGTCTATGGAGGTCTACAGGAAATGGCCATGGAGTGTCCAATTCCTAACATGATCAGGTTGGAAAACAGTCAAGAGATTTCAGGGCTGATGGAATTCTTGCTTAATTCACCATGAGTATAAAAAGTATAGAACTGCAAACTTTTATACCCCGTAACTCTGCTCTCAGCTCTCCCCATCCCTCCCCCCCACTCATAACAAAGGGAGAGTCTTGTTTCTGGTCCCCCTTGTCTTCACCTTCCACCCTACCAGCCGTCACATACAACAAATAATCCTCCGACATTTTCGCCACCTCCAACGGGATCCCACCACTGGCCACATCTTCCCATCCCCACCCCTGTCTGGCTCCCTCCTTAACTCCCTGGTCCACCCAAACCACCCCCTCTCCTGGCACTTTCCCTTGCAACCGCAGGACATGCTACACTTGTTGCTTTACCTACCCCTTTGACTCCATTCAAAGAACCAAGCAGTCTTTCCAAGTGCGACAGAGGTTCACCTGCACCTCCTCCAACCTCATCTATTGCATCCGCTGCTCTAGGTGTCAGCTGCTCTACATTGGTGAGACCAAGCGTAAGCTTGGCGATCGCTTCGCCCAAGACCTCCACTCGGTTCGCAATAACCAACCTGATCTCCGAGTGGCTCAGCATTTCAACTCCCCCTCCCCCTCCCATTCCGAATCTGACCTTACTGTCCCGGGCCTCCTCCATGGCCAAAGTGAGGCCCACCGTAAATTGCAGGAGCAACACCTCATATTTCGCTTGGGCAGTTTACACCCCAGCGGTATGGACATTGACTTCTCTAATTTCAGGTAGTCCCTGCTTTCTCCATCCTTCCCCTCCCCTTCTCAGCTCTCCCTCAGCCCACTGTCTCTGCCTCTTCCTCTCTTCTTCCCGCCCCCCCACACCCTCACATCAGTCTGAAGAAGAGTCTCGACCCAAAAAGTTGCCTATTTCCTTCCTTCCATAGATATTGCCTCACCCGCTGAGTTTATCCAGCATTTTTGTCTACCTCCAAACTGCAAACAAAGGTAATTTGAAATAAAACCAGTAATACTCATCATGTCAGCATTTCAGGAAAGCTTGTATTTTATTTTGATTCATTTCTTCGGATTAGTTACTCATGACTTTATGAGGATGTTGCCGGAACTGGAGAGCATGAGCTATAGAGAGAGGTTGAGCAAGCCAGGACTTTGGTCTTTAGAGTACAGGTGGCTTAGGGATGATCTTATAGAGGTGCATAAAATCATGTGGGGAATAGATAGGGTGAATGTACAGAGCCGTTTACCCAGGGCAGGTAAATCAAGAACCAGAAGAAATTGGTTTAAGGTGAGAGGGAAAAGATTTAATAGGAACCCGAGGGGTAAATTTTTCATCCAGAGGATGGTGGGTATATGGAACGAGCTGAGAGAGGAGGTAGTTGAAGGAGGTACTCTAACAGCATTTATAACATCATAAGGACTAGGTGTAGAATTACGCAATTGGCCCATCAACTCTACTCTGCCATTCAATCTCCGCCATGTCTACCTCCTAACCCCATTCTCCTGCCTTCTCCCTTATAACCTCTGACATCTGTACTAATCAAGAATCAATCTATCTCTGCCTTTAATATATTCACTGGTGGCCTCCACAGGTTTAAACATGAGCAAATTGGACTAGCTTAGAGGGGGCTCGTTGGTTGGCATGGGCGAGTTGGGCTGAAGGGCCTGTTTCCGTGCTGTATGATTCTGTGATCTGTTTCAAACGGGAATATCATATGGTTGTATTGGTATTGGGTGAAACATTTATCTTTCAATGCTGTGTAACATTTATTAGTGATGCAGTGTACATACATAGTCCTTTTTAAACAGCGTGAATGCCATGCGGTATGACTGTAGATGCATTATTGTGTTAGAAACTGCCATTACATGTTAGTTTACTGCCGTCAATAGTTCTATCTCCATTATTTGCTTTAGTGAGCTGCACAGACACTACTTGAGTGAGTTTTAGACATTGCTGTTAGAGGGGGGACAAGAAACAATGATCTACTGTGACAGGAATTAAGAACAGGGTTATCAGCTCGAGAAATGACAGCAATGATAATGGCAAGCTGGGGACGTGGTGGACTATCAATGAGGCCAGGTAGCCATGCAGGCTCGATCCTTGGCTCTGTCCATAGAATGAATAGAAATGTCCCTGGGGGCAATTGATATAGTTTGGATATTTTGGGGAGGACACAGATTAGAACAGAGTGACTATGCATGAAAGGAAGGTGGACAAAAATTGCTGGAGAAACTCAGCGGGTGAGAATGCATCTAGGAGCGAAGGAATAGGTGACCTTTTGGGTCGAGACCCTTCTTCAGACTGATGTGGCGGTGGGGGGAGGGACAGGAAGAAGAAAGGAAGAGGCAGAGACAGTAGGCTTGTGGGGGAGCTGGGAAGGGGAGGGGAAGGAGAGAGAAAGCAAGGACTACCTGAAATTGGGGAAGTCAATGTTCATTCTGCTGGGGTGTAAACTACCCAAGCAAAATATGAGGTGCTGCTCCTCCAATTTGCAGTGGGACTCACTCTAGCCATGGAGGAGGCCCAGGACAGAAAGGTTGGATTCAGAATGGGAGGTGGGTTGAAGTGCTGAGCCCCCGGGAGATCAGGTTGGTTAATGCGAACTGTGCAGAGGTGTTGAAGTTTGGGGGAGGAATAGATCGGGTAGACGCACAGAGTCTCTTGCCCAATGTAGTGGAATTGAGGACTAGAGGACATTGGTTTAAGATGAGGGGGGGAAGATTTAATAGGAACCTGAGGGGTAACCTTTTCACACAAAGTGTGGTGGGTGTGTGGAACGAGCTGCTAGAGGAGGTAGTTGTGGCTGGGACTATCATAATGTTTGAGAAACATTTAGACAGGTACATGGATAGGACAGGTTTAGAGGGATATGGGCCAAATGCAGGCAGGTGGGACTAGTGTTGATGGGTCTTGTTGGCCGATGTGGGCAGGTTGGGCTGAAGGGCCTGTTTCCACGCTTGACTCTATGACTGAGGTTGAAGCGATGAGTTGTTAATGAGTCCACTTTCATTGCAAAGTACAGACATGATCTCTCTCACCATCATAACTATGAAGGAAGATTTTAATCCAGCGCCGCATAATGTTGTTGAGAATTGAAGTTTGGCACATGCATCTTGGAATCAAGGGTCAGACGAAAGACACCAGCAAAGAGTGCCAGTCCTTTCCCAAATGGCTGCTATGGATGCATACAGTCTCTGAGCTGGAAAATGAAAACATTCTCACAAAACTGTTTCATGTGTTCCTATTCAACGTCTAAAGGGATATGTAAAATAGACACTAGTTTTGTGGAGGTGAAGGGTCACTTAACGCTATGAGGCAGTTTCATTCACGGCAATTTTAGGGGCAGCACAGTGGCACAGAGATGGAGTTGCTGCCTTATAGCGCCAGACACCTGGGTTCGATCTTGACTCCAGATACTGTCCGTACGGAGTTTGTACGTTCTCCCGGCGACTGCATGTGGATTTCCTTCAGGTGCTTCGGTTCCCTCCCACACTTCAAAGACGTACAGGTTTGTAGGTTCATCAGCTTTGGCTAAAAACAAATTGTAAGTTGTCACTAGTGTGTGTCGGACCTCAGACAGGGAGGTTCCCTGATAGACAGATTGTTGGCTAAAGACGGTGTGATCCCAAGAAGGATCCCAATCATAGAGTCTTATAGCATGGAAACAGGCCCTTCGGACCAACTAGCCAATGCAGACCAAGAGGCCCATCTAAACTAGTCCCACTTGCTGGCATTTGGTCCATATCCCTCCAGCATTTTGTGTCTATCGTTGGTATAAACCAGCTTCTTCTTCTTAGGCCCCCTTCGGCTGATCATGGGTGTCTCCAGGGTTGGACGCCAGTGTGTGACTTTGTTTAACGTGGGGAGACTGGTGCACAGGCAGCCACCCCACGGTCCTTGACAGATCTGGGTCAGGATCCAGTGGCATGGAGTCCTAGACGACCAGAGACCCTTTTCTGCTGCAGCCTTCATCCGCCTTCCCAGCCGTTGTGACGCTCCACTAAGGTCAGCCATCGTCCTCCGCCTGTTCCACTGTTGAGGAACTGCAGCATCAGCAGTTCCTTTTTAATATATTTATCAGGCTTTTTCTGCTCTGGTGCATTTGAACAACCTATTCATTGAGACACTATGGGTTGATTAATCCTCTTGGAAGTTCATAAGTGCTGCATGCTGTTGATGAATCTAAGGTGATTACGTTTGATCGCCCTTTAATACTTTGAAAGGACCTTACAAGAGATACAGGTTTGTATCCACATATATCCTACCTGGAAAACACTTTGTGTGATAGCATGCAAATCGATTGGCAATGTGACTCTAATGTGAAATCTATTTCTACAACGCACACGTGTTTGATGACTAAACAATAATCTTTGCTTATTAACTGTTGGAAACTTTATCACAATTATAAATGCATGTTGATAATAATATGTAATTAGTTCTTGTGGCATAAATTCTGTACACAAGATTATTATTCCATCATGCAGGAAGATCACAGCAATGATATATTGCTCCGTTATCTGTACAGTAAGCAAAATGATTCATTTATTTCCTTGATTGGACATTCGGTCTCTCATAGAAGCAGAGGGCATAGGTTTATGGGAAAGGGAGAGACATTTTACAGGAATCGGAGGCGAAACCTTTTCACACCAAGGGTGGTGGGTGCATGGAACAAGCCACCCTTGGTGTGAAAAGGTGAAGGTAGTTGAGGCAGGGTTTCGGAATGTTTCGGACAAGTACATGGATTTTACTTTGGAGTCACGTGAGTGATTCTGTGAAGAACCCCGCCAGTACGCATGCGCGTCAGTACGTCAGTCGAGTATAACACAGCCACAAATTGCGGGTAGATTACATCTATTCTATGAAGAATAGAAGCAGCTTACTTCAGATCTATTTATTAGGAGTGTTAGTCAAGGGTTTTGTATTGAGTTCGATCAAAATGGTGATTTGCCTCTCCAACATGTTCCTAGCAGAACACTCCATTTTTCGCAAACAGGAGGTTCAGGCAGAACTTGAGAATTTGTGTAACAAAGGAGTAATTGAGAGGACGGTTCATCAAGTCCGTCAATTTGTGTCAAATATTTTTCCCCATCCTAAAAAGGAAGGAGGATGTAGAATTACTTTGGATCTAACTAATTTAAATCTGTTTGTACTCTATAGACACTTCAAAATAGAAATGTTTTGCTACCGCCAAACAACTGATTTCCAGATATGGCAACCATAGATATGAAAGATGCGTACTACTCAGTGCCTGTTCATTTCGAGCATAGAAAGTATTTTATATTTACTTGGATGAATCAATAATGGCAAATCAAGGCACTGCTTAATGGGTCAACCTCAGCTCCTAGAATATTCACTAAATTGTTAAAACCAGTTCTGGGGCTACTTAGAAGCCCATGTGATTATGGCCTATCTGGATGATATCTTAATTATCGGACAAACAAGTGAATTAGCTGAAACATCTGTGGCAGTTGTTAAATTCACACTTGAAACACTAGGGTTTGTCATTCATTTAGGGAAGTCTAAATTGACACCACTTACAACAATTGACTATTTGGGTTTCACAATTGATTCACTTAAAATGGTAGTGACTCTGCCCAGGGAAAAAAAGGGTGGAACTCATTGATGGTTGCATTAAACTTTCTAAACAAGCAACAACCTTCAATCAGACAAGTGGGCAGTGTGCTCGGAAAATTAGGGGCAGCGTTTCCAGCAGTTTAATATGGGCCTTTGCACTGCCAGCACTTACAGAGGGCAATGGAACAGGCACTCAGGATACATTCGGGCCATTATAGTAGGCCCATGCAGTTATCAGCAAATGCTGTTACTGATCTGCAGTGGTGGATTCAACATGTCTCCAGTAGTTTCAGCAAAGTGGTGCTTGAACAACCTTCCATGATCTTACAGACTTAAGTCAGTGCACTCGGGTGGGGTGCCACAGATACAAGCTCAGGCTGTGGAGGCAGATGGAGTAAGGAAGAAGCTTTGCTTCTGCAGACATTGGGAATTAACCATTTAGAGCTTTTAGGAGCGTTTCATGGGCTCAAGGCTTATTGCTCTAACACAAGTAGTCTGCATGTTCAGCTTCAAATTGATAACACTACGGCAGTAGCCTAATGTCAAACACATGGGTGGTATCAAGTCGCTATCTTGTGACAAACTGGCAAACCAAATCTGGACCTGGTGTATTGACAAGAACATTTGGCTCTCAGCTATTTATCTACCAGGTATATTCAATATAATAACAGACACCAGGTCACGGAAATTCCATGACAACATAGAAACATAGAAATTAGGTGCAGGAGTATGTCCATTCGGCCCTTCGAGCCTGCACCGCCATTCAATATGATCATGGTTGATCATCCAACTCAGTATCCCGTACCTGCCTTCACTCCATACCCTCTGATCCCCTTAGCCACAAGGGCCACATCTAACTCCCTCTTAAATATAGCCAATGAACTGGCCTCAACTACCCTCTGTGGCAGAGAGTTCCAGAGACTCACCACTCTGTGTGTGAAAAAAGTCTTCCTCATCTCAGTCTTAAAGGATTTCCCCCTTATCCTTAAGCTGTGACCCTTGTCCTGGACTTCCCCCGCATCGGGAACAATCTTCCTGCATCTAGCCTGTCCAACCCCTTAAGAATTTTGTAAGTTTCTACAAGATCCCCTCTCAATCTCCTAAATTCTAGAGAGTATAAACCGAGTCTATCCAGTCTTTCTTCATAAGACAGTCCTGACATCCCAGGAATCAGTCTGGTGAACCTTCTCTGCACTCCCTCTATGGCAATAATGTCCTTCCTCAGATTTGGAGACCAAAACTGTACACAATACTCCAGGTGTGGTCTCACCAAGACCCTGTACAACTGAAGTAGAACCTCCCTGCTCCTATACTCAAATCCTTTTGCTATGAAAGCTAACATACCATTCGCTTTCTTCACTGCCTGCTGCACCTGCATGCCTACTTTCAATGACTGGTGTACCATGACACCCAGGTCTCACTGCATCTCCCCTTTTCCTAATCGGCCACCATTTAGATAATAGTCTGCTTTCCTGTTTTTCCCACCAAAGTGGATAACCTCACATTTATCCACATTATACTGCATCTGCCAAACATTTGCCCACTCACCCAGCCTACCCAAGTCACCTTGCAGTCTCCTAGCATCCTCCTCACAGCTAACACTGCCCCCCAGCTTCGTGTCATCTGCAAACTTGGAGATATTGCCTTCAATTCCCTCATCCAGATCATTAATATATATTGTAAATAGCTGGGGTCCCAGCACTGGGCCCTGCGGTACCCCACTAGTCACTGCCTGCCGTTGTGAAAAGGACCCATTTACTCCTAGTCTTTGCTTCCTGTTTGCCAGCCAGTTCTCTATCCACATCAATACTGAACCCCTAATGCTGTATGCTTTAAGTTTGTATACTAATCTCTTATGTGGGACCTTGTCGAAAGCCTTCTGGAAGTCCAGATATGCCACATCCACTGGTTCTCCCTTATCCACGCTACTAATTACATTCTCGAAAAAATTCCACAAGATTCGTCAGACATGATTTACCTTTCGTAAATCCATGCTGACTTTGTCCAATGATTTCACCACTTTCCAAATGTGCTGCTATCCCATCTTTAATAACTGACTCTAGCAGTTTCCCCACTACCGATGTTAGACTAACTGGTCTGTAATTCCCCGTTTTTCTCTCTCCCTCCCTTCTTAAAAAGAAGGGTTACGTTTGCTACCCGCCAATCCTCAGGAAACTACTCCAGAATCTAAAGCGTTTTGAATGATTATCACTAATGCATCCACTATTTCCTGAGCTACTTCCTTAAGTACTCTGGGATGCAGCCTATCTGGCCCTGGGGATTGATCGGCCTTTAATCTATTCAATTTACCCAACACCACTTCCTGAATAACCTGGATTTCACTCAATTCCTCCATTGACCCGCTGTCCCCTGCTATTTCCGGCAGATTATTTATGTTTTCCTTAGTGAAGACGGAACCAAAGTAGTTATTCAATTGATCCGCCATATCCTTGTTCCCCATGATCAACTCACCTGTTTCTGACTGCATGGAACCTACATTTGTTTTAACTAATCTCTTTCTCTTCACATATCCATAAAAACTTTTGCAGTCAGTTTTTATGTTCCCTGCCAGTTTTCTGTCATAATCTATTTTTCCTTTCTTAATTAAGCCCTTTGTCCTCCTCTGCTGGTCTCTGAATTTCTCCCAGTCCTCTGGTATGCTGCTTTTTCTGGCTGCTTTGTACGCATCATCCTTTGCTTTGATACTATCCCTGATTTCCCTTGTTATCCACGGATGCACTACCTTCCCCGATTTGTTCTTTTGCCAAACTGGGATGAACAATTTTTGTAGTTCATCCATGCAGTCTTTAAATGTCTTCCATTGTATATCCACCGTCAACCCTTTTGGAATGAATTGCCAGTCAATCTTGGCCAATTCACGTCTCATACCCTCAAAGTTACCTTTCTTTAAGTTCAGAACCATTGTTTCTGAATTAACAATGTCACTCTCCATCCTAATGAGGAACTCAACCATATTATGGTCACTCTTGCCCAAGGGGCCACGTACAACAAGACTGCTAACTAACCCTTCCTCATTACTCAATACCCAGTCTAAAATAGCCTGCTCTCTCGTTGGTTCCTCTACATGTTGATTTAGATAACTATCCCGCATACATTCCAAAAAATCCTCTTCCTCAGCACCCCTGCCAATTTGATTCACCCAATCTATATGTAGATTGAAGTCACCCATTATAACTGTTTTGCCTTTGTCACACGCATTTCTAATTTCCTGCTTGATACCATCCCCAACTTCACTGCTACTGTTAGGTGGCCTGTACACAACACCCACCAGCATTTTCTGCCCCTTAGTGTTTTGCAGCTCTACCCATACCGATTCCACATCCTCCAAGCTAATGTCCTTCCTTTCCATTGCGTTAATCTCCTCTCTAACCAGCAACGCTACCCCACCTCCTTTTCCTTTCTCTCTATCCCTCCTGAATATTGAATATCCCTGGATGTTCAGCTCCCAGCCTACGTCACCCTGGAGCCATGTCTCCGTGATCCCAACAATATCATAATCATTAATAGCTATCTGCACGTTCAACTCGTCCACCTTATTACGAATATGCCTTGCATTGAGACACAAAGCCTTCAGGCTTGTCTTTACAACGCTCTTACCCCTTATACAATTATGCTGAAAAGTGGCCCTTTTTGATTTTTGCCCTGGTTTTGTCTGCCTGCCACTTTTACTTTTCACCTTGCTACCTATTGCTTCTACCCTCATTTTACACCCACCTGCCTCTCTGCTCTTGTACCCATCCCCCTGCCACCTTAGTTTAAATCCTCCCTGACAGCACTAGCAAACACTCCCCCAAGGACATTGGTTCCATTCCAGCCCAGGTGCAGATCGTTTGTACTGGTCCCACCTCCCCCAGAACTGGTTCCAGTGCCCTATAAATTTGAATCCCTCCCCCATAGAGTGGATGTTGAATCGGGACGTATTCAATGATATCATTGTCAAATATGGAAGGCCAGATGTCGACTTGTTCGCATCCAGACTAAACCACCAGCTTCCCAAATATGTGTCATGGGAACCAGATCCTGGCGCAGTAGCAATTGACGCTTTCTTGCTGCATTGGGGTGGTATGTATATATATGCATTTCCACCATTTTGTCTAATAAATCGATGTCTGCTTAAAATCAAGCAGGATGCCGCTTCAGGGGCGCTGGTGATACCCGACTAGCCTACTCAGCCCTGGTACCCTTTGATATTGCAGTTGATGACACAACCCCTGATGGCTGTTTCCAAACGAAGGGATTTACTGGTGCGTCCGGTAACTGGCGAATGCCATCCGCTGTATGACTGTATTGATTTGTTAATTTTCAGATTTTAAGAAACTCGTATCTGGGGCGCGAATTGTCTGGTCGAACTGAGTATTCACTGCAGCTTGGAGAACGAATACTCAAAAGCAGTATATCTCTTATGTAAAAAAGTGGGAAGTTTACTGTGTACAAAATGATGTTGCCCATTGTACAGCAGGTATCTTGCATGTTCTAGAGTTCCTGTCAACCCTCTACTATGATGAAGGGCTGAGTTGTAGTGCAATCAATTCAGCCAGAAGTGCTTTGTCATCGTATTTATTGATGAGGTCAGACAATCATCCTAATGGGTCTCACCCTCTCGTTGTTCGATTAATGAAAGGGATTTTTAACTCCAGACCTCCCAAACCTAGATATATGGCAATCTGGGATGTAAGTGTGGTCCTTAGATTACTGCCTGAGTAGGTCCCTGTCATGTCTCTGCCTTTGACCAAAATCACCATGATGGTGGCCATGCTCATAGCATTAGTATCAGCACAGCGAGTACAGACATTACGAAAGCTACAGCTAGACAGAATGGAAGCAGCTGCAGACAATGTTACGTTCTACATTTATGACCTCCTCAAACAAAGCAGGCCAGGTGTGACAGGGTTCAAGATAGTATTTTCAGCATATCCCACGGATCCATTCCTATGCATAAAAACACATTTGATGCAATACATTGCAGCTGCAGGGGCCTTACGTAACATGGAGACAGGATTGTTTTATCAGTTACAAAAAGCCACATAAGAGAGTGTCAGCCCATGCTATCTCGAGGTGGTTGAAACAAGTCTTTTTTTAAAGGTAAGCAATAAATTATTAGAGGTAAGCAATAAATTGGCAAACACAAATTATGGTGTAGATTTTTCGAGTACATCACTCATACATTATTAATATTTTCAATTAAATTATTCTGCCTCTAATAGTTTTTTTTTAATAGATTAAAAGTAATAAAAAAAGAGAGAAAAAAAAGAGAAATCAAAAAATAAAATCATAAGGAATGGAATCATTTACCATTAATACAACGTTGGAGATAAGATCAAGGAATATAAAGTATAACTTTTCATCTGTTCCTGAGTCCAAGTTTCAGTTAGGTCCCCCTGCCGAACCAATCTACCCTTTTAAATAATCGATGAAAGAAGACCATGTTCTAACAAAGAGTTCTTGTTTGTCCATTAAGGCAAATCTGATTCTTTCCAGGTGTAGGGTCTCCGACATTTCCATAATCCACATTTTAATTGTGGGGGTTATTGGGCCTTTCCAAAATTTTAATATTAATTTCTTCCCGATTATTATACTGTAATCTAGGAAATTTCTTTGGCTTGTTGTGAGTGTTAAACTTTGTTCTGATATTCCAAGTATTATTAGTTTTGAGTCCGGATCCAGCTTTGTATTAATAACTTCAGAAGTTATTCTAAAAATCTCAATCCAGAAGTTTTTAATTTTTATATAATTTGCAAAAGTATGCGTTAAGTTAGCCTCTAGATGCTGACATTTATCGCAGATAGGAGAGACATGTGGAAAGATTCTATTCAGTTTAACTTTTGAGTAATGTAATCTGTGTAATACTTTAAATTGTATTAAAGCATGTCTGGCATTTAACGAGCATTGATGTATATTTTGTAAACTTTTGTCCCATATATCTTTTGTTATGGGTTGGCTTAATTCATTTTCCCATGCATGTCTATGTGATTCTGTCGATGGTACCTCGCTGTCTAAAAGCATATTATAAATATAAGTTGTTAGTTTTTCTGTATTAGGATGCTTATTCAAATGGTTGAAACAAGTCTTGATTGATGCAGGTATTAACACTGATGTGTTCACATCTCATTCCACTAGGGCAGCAGCTACATCGGCGGCCAGGGCGAGGGACGTGCCCATCGACCATATTTTGGCGGCCGCCGGGTGAGCAAATGAGTCGATGTTTCAAAATTTCTACCAAGGGCCGATTGCTGATCCGGGGCTGTTTGCCAACGCTATTTTAAGTTCTGTTTAAAGTTCCCCCTGGGATAGAGGGATACTGTTGTTTTTTTTGTTATTTCAAATAAAACTTTGTTACTGCATTTCAAAGCAATGTCAACACTAATGCATTATTTCTAATCTGAGTCAATCAATGCAGTGAGAAGCCGGGTTTTGAATCTGCGGCATGGAATCACAAGCTTCGAACTCTTCACGGAATCACTCACGTGACTCCGAAGTAAAATAGTAAGATTAAAGGAGAACTTACCAGTTTGAAGTTTGATCTTGATTTTATGAGGAATTACGTTGGTGATTACGTGCCCGCCACGCCCAACCCTCTCTCATAAAGGATCATATGGTAGTTCTCGAGTCACTCATCTTACAATGTCACTTTGGTAATTGTTATTTGTGATTTCATACCGCTGCTTTGAAGATTGACGTGCATGCGCACTGGCGGGATTTCTTCACGTAATCACCAACTCCTCATAAAATCAAGATCAAACTTCAAACTGATAAGTTCTCGTTTAATCTTACTATTTAGACAGGTACATGGGTAGGACAGGTTTAGAGGGATATGGGCCAAATGCAGGCAAGTGGGACTAGTGTAGCTGGGACATGTTGGTCAGAGTCGGCAAGTTGGGATGAAGGGCCTGTTTCCACATTGTACGGCTCTATGACTCTATCTGATGTACATTGTGGCTGTACCTTTCAGAAATGAAGCAACACTTCTATCCTTGATCATGATGTCTAGAATTTCCCTTTTGGTCAGCCTGGAAACAGGCCCTTCGGCGCAACTACTTCATGCCGGCCAAAAGGCTCCTTTTAAGCTAATCCCATTTTCCTGCATTTAGTCCACATCCCTCTAAACCTTTCTGACTGAATTATTTCTGGCTGTTCAATCTGAAGAAGGGTCTCGACACGAAATGTCACCTGCTCCTTCGCTCCATAGATGCTGCCTCACCCACTGAGTTTCTCCAGCATTTTTCTCTGCCTTTGATTTTTCCAGCATCTGCAGTTCTTTCTTCAACTAATATTGTTTTTACTGCACTATTATTGTTTATTTGTGTGTGTGTGTGTGTGTGTGTGTGTGTGTGTATATATATATATTTTCTCTCTCTCTCTCTCTCTCTCTCTCTCTCTCCCCATCGCCCTCTCCATCTATCTCTACCTCTCTCCTCTATCTCTATCTCTATATATTATCTCTATATATATTATCTATATCTCTCTCTCTATATATATAATCTATATATATATATATATATATATATATATATATATATATAATATAATCTATATATATAATCTATATATATAATCTATATGTTGTATATTTCCAGGAGATATCTTCCCATTCTTCTGATCCTTGGAGAGCACTGTTCTATGAGCTCTGTGTTCCAGCAACATTGTTCTCTATATAGTTGATATAAATATCATAAGGTCATAAGTGATAGGAGCAGAGTTAGGCCATTCGGCCCATCGTCTACTATTTTTTTCTCTCTCTCATTTATTACATTGTTTACAGTGTACTATGTTGACATATTCTGTTGTGCTGCTGCAAGTAGGAATTTCTTTGTTCCATCAGGACATATGACAATAAATCACTCTTGACTTGAATAGACCTGATCGGCCAAATGGCCTAATTCTGCTCCTAGAACTTATAAAACGGATTCATACATAACATTCACATACTTACCTCATTCACACACTTCACTGGTGCAGGCTTTGCATTCATCTCTCCAATGTTGCCCATGCTGTCAGCTGCTCAGTCATGCTGTGGAAGGCTGTGGAGGCCACGTCAGTGCATATATTTAAGGCAGAGATAGATAGATTTTTGATTAGTACGGGTGTCAGAGATTATGGGGAGAAGGCAGGAGAATAGGGTTAGGAAGGAGAGATAGATCAGCCATGATTGAATGGCGGAGTAGACGATGGGCCGACTGGCTAACTCTGCTACTATCACTTATGACCTTATGATATTTATATCAACTATATAGAGAACAATGTACATGGAACACAGAGCTCATAGAACATAGTGCTCTCCAAGGTTCAGAAGAATGAGAAGATATCTCCTGGAAATATACAACATTCTTGAGTGTTTAAAATGCGAGATGTTGGGAGGATATTTGCTCTAAATCGTGATTTGAGGAACAAGAGGAACAACTTCAGAATAAGCACTAGGCTATTTCGGACTGTGATGAGGAAACAATTCTTCATTCAGATGCGGCAAGCCTTGGAATTGAGCCTCAAACAGACTGCTATGGTGGCTCAATAATTGTGTTCTAGAGTCATGCAGGACAGAAGCAACCCCACGGCCCAGTTTTACCTCACACCAACCAAGATGCCCCATCTACGCTCGGCCCACCTGCCCCCTGTTGGGTTCGTATCCCGCAGAACCTTTCCTATCCAAGATAGACACAAAGTGTTGGAGTAACTCAATGGGTCAGGCAGCATCTCTGGGGAAATGGATCCTATCCATGTATCTGTCCAAAAGTATTTTAAATGCTGTAATAGTACCTGCCTCAACTACCTCCTCTGGCAGCTCATTCCATATACCCACCACCATCTGAGTGATAAAGTTGCCCCGCGGGTTCCTTTTGAATCTTTTCCCTCTCACCTTAAACCTATGTACCTTTGTTCTTGATCCCCCTACCTTGGGTAAAACACTCTGTGCATTCACACCATCAACTCCCCTTATGATCTTATACACCTCCATCAATTCAGCCCTTTACTGGGGCATTAATGTACAATGCTGAGCTGCCTGTTCTGGTGTATGCATGGAACTGCTCGAGATGTTGGTGCGGCACGGAGGCGCAGTGGCAGAGTTGCTGTCTTACAGCGCCAGAGACCTGGGTTCGAATCTTACTACGGGTGCTGTCTGTACAGAGGTTGTATGTTCTCCCCTTGGCCTTCGTGGGTTTGCCCCGGGTGCTCTGGTTTCCTCCAAAGAGTCAACAGTGTTTTGTTGTCATGTGTCCCAGATAGAACAATGGAATTCTTACTTGCAGCAGCACAACAGAATATGTAAACATAGTACACTAAAGAATTTAATAAATGAGAAAAAAAGAGTTCAGTATGTGTATATATATACACACACACGTACGTAGACATGACAAACATACAAACAATAATAGTGCATAATGCAAGACGATAAACAAAAGAAAACTGGAGGAATCACGTTCTGTAGTTGGAATATAAGGGGCGCTAATGAACCAATTAAAAGGGGTAAGATCTTTGCCCAATTAAAAGCTTTAAACAGTGATATCATTTTTTTTACAAGAGACGCATTTGAAATATCAAACACAGATAAGATTGAAGGCAAATTGGATTGGGCAAACATACTATTCATTTACTTCTAAATCTAGAGGCACGGCTATTATCATTCGTAAAGGTATACCATTTAAATTAAAGAATACCATAGTAGATAAAGAGGGGAGGTATGTCATAGTCACGGGAGAAATTTATTCTACTCCACTTACTTTGATAAATATTTATGCCAACCTAATTTTGACAACCCCCAATTCTTTAGTAAAATTTTGGATACAATTACAGAACTTAACTATCAAAATGTGATAATAGGGGGAGATTTGAATTGTGTTTTAGATCCATATCTGGATAAATCAGCAAAACAAAAAAGGTTTAACATAAAATCTAAAACTAGTGAACTCCTAAATACATACATGAAAAATACCAATATAACAGATGTATGGAGGATCGCTAACCCAGTAGGTAGGGAATATTCATTTTATTCAACGGTACATAAAACATATTCACTTATTGATTACTTCTTAGTGGACACGAAACTAATTCCATATACATATAATTCTAAATATCATAATAGTATTATTTCTGATCATTCCCCGCTAACCTTTTCTTTAAAATTAGATGGAATGCCTGATAAAAAATCATTTTGGAGGTTTAACCCCCAAATCTTAAACAACTCACAAGGATGTACATATTTAAAAGAGCAGATGGGATTCTTTTTTGAGACAAATGATACACCAGATATTTCACCCTCCTTATTATGGGAAACTTTTAAGGCATTTATTAGAGGAACTATAATCTCATATCAAGCTTTCCAAAATAAAAAGAATTACACTGAACAATTGCAGTTAGAACAAGAAATTAGACAATTAGATTTAGAAAATGCCAAAGAACCAACTATAGATAAACATAATAAGATAACAATACTAAAATATAAATTAAATAACATTTTATCGGCCAGAATAATAAGATTATTTCAAACTACAAAACAAGAAAATTTCGAATTTGGTGATAAACCACATAAACTCTTAGCACGCCAACTGAAAAAACGGGAAACAGAAAAGACAATTACTACAATCAAATCAGACAAAGGGGAATTACTAACACTACTCAATTTTATCACAATGTATGTACATCGAAAACCTCTGCAAATAATACTCAAATTACAAATTTCTTAGACAATTGTAATCTTCCAAATTTAAATATGGTGGAACAAGAGGGATTAGGAGCTCAGATTACACTACAGGAAATAGAAGAAACAATAAATTTGTTGAAGAATAGCAAAACGCCTGGACCAGATGGCTTTAATAATGAATTCTATAAAAGATTCTACGAGATAATTTCTCCACGCCTGCAAGATTTATATATATACGCTTTTAAAGAAAATAAACTACCAGAAACACTAACTGAGTCAACTATTACACTTATACCAAAAAAGGATAAAGATCTAGAAGACCCAGGCTCATATAGAGCTATTGCACTCCTAAATACAGATAAAAAAATATTAGCAAAGACCCTAGCGAGAAGATTGAGTAAATATGTTAGCAAACTAATAAACCCGGACTAAACGGGGTTTATACCAAAGAGATACTCATTTAACAATTTGAGACGGCTGTCTAATATAATGTACTCACATAATACTGAAGAAGAACTAGCAATTATTTCATTGGATGCAGAAAAAGCTTTCGATCCAGTAGAATGGCAATATTTATTCAAAGTATTGCAAAAATTTAACATGGGAGATAACTTTATCTCATGAGTAAAATGATTATATGATAAGCCGACGGCTAGAATACTGACTAATAATATATTATCCGCAAAATTCCAATTAGCAAGGGGCAATAGGCAGGGGTGCGCATTATCGCCCCTGCTATTTGCACTAGTGATAGAGCCTTTAGCAGAAAGTATAAGAAGTCATCCGAATATTCATGGATATAATACCAATCACTCAAAAAATAAAATTTCATTATATGCTGACGACATATTACTATATATTACAAATCCGCAAATTAGCATACCAAATATACTAAATTTAATAGAGGAATTTGGTTCTTTTTCAGGATATAGAATAAATTGGAACAAAAGCGAAATTATGATGATAAATTCTCAAGAGCCGACTCATTTGTTGAAATTCCCCTTTAGAATTGCAACAGAAAAATTTAAGTATTTTGGCATCCAAATCACTAGGAAATATAAATTATTACTCAACGCAAACTATATGCCTTTATTAACTAAATTAAATGGGTTGATTAAATTTTGGAAAACACTGCCGATGTCTTTAATAGGCAGAATAAACGCGATAAAAATGATCTTCTTACCACAAATATTGTACCTATTTCAATCAATACCAATATACTTACCTAATAAATTCTTTAAAAAACTAGACTCATTATATTATAAACTTCATATGGGATTATAAATCACACAGAATTAAAAAAAAACCACTTGTGTAAATCTAAAGAATCATGGGGACTGACACTCCCTAACTTATTGTATTACTGGGTACACAAAAGGCTGGAGAAACTCATCGGGTGCAGCAGCATCTAAGGAGCGAAGGTGATAGGCGACGTTTCGGGTCGAGACCCTTCTTCAGACTGGTCAGGGATCAGGGAAACGAGAGATATAGATGGTGATGTGGAGAGATAAAGAACAATGAATGACAGATATGCAAAAAAGTATCAATGATAAAGGGAACAGGATGTGGTCGTAGAGTTGGAGGGAAGGGGGTATCACAGAGGGGGAGCAGTTAGAGAGGAGGTTGTGAAACTGTCTCCGTAGGGAGGAGGAGAACTTCTTCAAAGTAGGCATACCTTGAGGAGATATAGCAGTGGAGTAGACAAAGTGTTAAAGAAGGAACTGCAGATGCTGGAGAATCGAGGGTACATAAAAGGCTGGAGAAACTCAGCGGGTGCAGCAGCACCTAAGGAGCGAAGGAGATAGGCGACGTTTCGAGTCGAGACCCTTCTTCAGACTGGTCAGGGATCAGGGAAACGAGAGATATAGACGGTGATGTGGAGAGATAAAGAACAATGAATGAAAGATATGCAGTGAATATTAAAAATATAATCTATTGGTTGGACACTGCCCAACAGGTAGATTGGATAAGAATGGAGAAAGAGGATTGTTCCCCTTATAATATAGGAGCGATCCTTCTTTCCCCGATGAAACTGAACAATATAATATATGAAGAATCCAATTATTCACAGTAAAATACGAATTTGGAAACAAATAAAACTAACTTTAAAATTAAGAAAATTATCGCTTCTTTCTCCAATAGCATAATAATTCCCTCATTCAAACAGAAGCAAATCACATTCATTTTATTGATTGTAGAAACCGTTTCAAATCCATGTCCAAAGTTAATAATAGAATAGAAACTGAATTGAACCAAAGAATTTTTATCCGATAGGAGATATGTATGAAGATGGGAAAAGTTTATCATTCCAACAATTACAACTAAAATATATATTTGAAAAGTAATCAATATTTCAAATATCTTCAAATTCAAGATTATTTGGAAAAAAGCTATATACAAGGAAATCAAACTGTCCTCTTTTACCCATTTATTGGACTCGGGCAATATGAAAATCAGGCAATATATGTTGTAAAGGCAGAATCAAACAATTTTATATCTTACTTATATAATACAATTCTAAATAATAGAAACACCAACGACAGAGGCAATTAGAAGGGACTCAACAGTATGAATTTTCATTATTATCATGTATTTTTAATTATTGTAAAATAATGTACTTTGTCATTTACTTTGTTTCTTAAGAAAAAAAAAATAAAAAAAAAGAAAAAAAAAAAAATTCCGAACGATCGATGGGAAATTTTTTTATAATATGTAAGTAAATGTTCAATTAATGTAAGACATAACCTAATTCAATTTAAAATTTTACATAGGCTATATTATTCGAAAACTAGATTGAATAAAATATTTTCAAATGTTTCCCCCATCTGTCTCTTGTACAAAACCGTATAAATTTTGGAATGAAATTTTGGAATTTTCACAAAGCTATTTAACACAAAATTGAACCCCAATACAGAACTGATTATCTTTGGATCAATGGAAGAGGGAAGTAAACTAACTATATTCCAAGAAGCTTTTCTTAATTATGGTCTAATAACGGCAAAAAAACATATTCAAATTTTGAAAAAACGCAACCACGCCAACATTCAAAATGTGGATTTCAAACATGTCTGAAATGCTACATCTTGAAGAAATGAGATTCCTCCTACTAGGCAAAGTAGACCTATTTTTAAAGACTTTGTCTCCTTTTATCAACTTTTTACAAGCATATGGTGCAACATAACATAACCTTAGAAATTAAATGGTTTAGAACCGGGTGACAGATGGGTAAAAATACAAAATAGGTAGATCTCTCCTAATCTCTCTTTTCTTTACTTTCTCCTTTTCTTTCAATCTTTTTAGCTTCTCATCTCTGACCTTTATTTCTTTGGCTATCTGTTTCTACTCGCTTGTCTATTCCGACACTATTTATTTATTTTTTCTCTCACTGTTCTTTTCTTATTAAATCAAAAGTACGAAGTTGTACAAGAAGGGAAATATGTATGTATGTATTAGGTACTCAAGTACCACACTATTGTACTTACTTCTAACAAAAATACTCAGTATATATATATACACACTAACATGACAAACATACAAACAAAATAAAAAAAATAATAATTAATAAAATGAGAAGTTCAAAAGATACTAGTTCAGTATGATACAAACCCGAATGGGCACCACGCCGCAAAGACAAGACGCAGAACGGACATGACGTCGAAAAGCCGCTGAAGGGGCTAGATGTCTCCGGAGACGGGATTGGTCCGACATCTTGTCAGTCATCGACAAAGGTCAGTGATTGGTCCAGACCCCTGAGCCCATCATTGGCCTGTGGGGGGGGGGGGGGGGGGGGGGGGGGGGGGGGGGGGGGGGGGGGGTGGGGGCTTGAGCTTGCATTTGTAAAATAATGGCAGTGACTCCACAATTGCCACAGAGGCTTTTCGACGTCATGTTCCTTCCCTGTCAGATTTTATGCCGAAAAGCAACCTGACGCCAAACGCACATGAAGCCGAAATGATAAATAGGTCTGAAACACTGAAACACTTTACAAAATCTATATTTGCTGCAAGAATTGTTGCACATTGTTACATTTTGAAATAGTTAAGTTGTTGTACCTTGTATGTCTCCGGGGACGGGATTGGTCCGACACCTTGTCAGTCACCGACAAAGGTCAGCGATTGATCCAGACCCCTGCGGCGTCCATCACATCACTGCTTCTGTGGCACGCACAGCAGCTTGGAGTCACTGCCACCATTTTACAAACGGAAGTTCAAGCTCCCCCCCATCCCGTCTCCTCCCGGCCAGTGATGTGATCGACGCAGGGGTCTGGACCAATCGCAGACAAGGTCTAGGACAAATTCCGTCCCCGGAGACGTCATTTCCGTACTGCATCGTGTCCGTTCGGTTTCGTATCCTTTTAGCATCGTGTCTGTTCGGTTTCGTATCCTTTTGGCATCATGTCCGTTCGGTTTCGTATCCTTTTAGCATCGTGTCCGTTCGGTATCCTGGCTTCCACTTCTTGGCTTTGGCTTCTCGTCCTTCGACTCCCCGTCCGCACACGACTATTAATAGTCTATGTAGTTCAGAACTTATTTGAGATTGTAGTGTTTAATAGCTCAATGGTTGCAGGGAAGAAGCTGTTCCTGAACCTGGACGTTACAGGTTTCAGGCTCCTGTACCTTCTTCCCAATGGCAGGGGTGAAATAAGTGTGTGGCCAGGGTGGTGCGGGTCTCTGATGATGCTGGCTGCCTTTTTGAGGCAGCGACTGCAGTAAAACCCTTCGATGGTGGGGAGGTCAGAACCCGTGATGGACTGGGCAGTGTTCACAACGTTTTGCAGTCTTCTTCGCTCCTGGGTATCCAAGTTGCCGAACCAGGCCAGTGACCAACAGTCAATATGTTCTCTACTGTACACCTGTAGAAGTTCAAGAGAATCCTCTCTGACATACCGAATCTTTATAATTGCATCAGTGTGCTGGGTCCAGGAAAGAGCTTCAAAAATATGCACGTTGACATAGACAGTCTCCAAAAGACGTATAGGTTTGTAGGTTAATTGGCTTTGGTAAAATTGTAAATTGTCGCTAGTTTGTGTAGGATAGTGTTAGTGTAGTGTTAATATTAGTGTACGGGGATTGCTGGTTGGTGCGGACTCAGTGGGCCAAAGTGCCTGTTCCTGCTCTGTATTTCTAATCTAAACTAAACATTGAAAGAATAGAGGGTTACACAAAAAGCTGGAGAAACTCAGCGGGTGCAGCAGCATCTAAGGAGCGAAGGAGATAGGCGACGTTTCGGGTCGAGACCCTTCTTCAGACTGGTCAGGGATCAGGGAAACGAGAGATATTATAGATCTTGCTGCACATAAAATATGCAGGTCAGCTTACAACATAGACATGATATTTGAACTATTAAATACAACTCTGCCAAGTTATTTTTACTGTGATTATAAGCTGTAATTATGAAAGAAAATTAATGAAACACCTTTCCAATTTAATATTAAATTGCTTTTCATTGCCAATGAGTAAAAAAAAATAGAGGATTACGAAGGACAAAAGTGCCATCCCAATTGACTTTTGTTCTCTATACCACTCTGAACACGCGGTGTCCACGGGGACTCTGCAGGCCCTCCGTCAACGCTGGTCACTGCGGGAGGTCAAGCGTATTATTGATAAAGTTAGCGATATATTAATTTGATGACTGTTTATTTGTAAACTGCCAATATAGGCAGCCTTTGATTGTGTTAATACTCTGTTTTTGTTTCCTGGATAAAAGTATTTGTAAAACAAAATTAAAAAAATCCAATCCCACTCTCTAAGAAAGGGCTTTATAATATAACGTGGTCCCAACACAACCAAGAAAATAATTTCAGACACATGAACAAACTTGGTTTTCAGGAATGAGATTAACGATGCATTTCAAATTCTATTTTTTTCTTTCCAAAGTTTCATTTTTATGTTACACTTATCTTACCTATTTATATTTTCCAGGGTGGGTGTAAATAGTTAAGCACACCACATTCCCTTTTGGCTTGTGAAAATAAATTATGGTTCACTGTTAACAAGCACAATATGTGTATTTTTGTTAGAGTTATGGTACTCATTAAGGGGCCTATTTAAAAATGAATCGTTTAAGTTCTAGTTGTGTTTTACAGATCCATTACCTCAATGCAAACTAACTGTCGAGTAATTATAGACAGAAAACGCTGGAGTAACTCAGCGGGACAGGCAGCATCTCTGGAGAGAAGGAATGGGTGACGTTTCGGGTCGAGACCCTTCTTCAGACTAGTCTACACTGGTCTGAAGAAGGGTCTCGATCCGAAACGTCACCCATTCCTTCTCTCCAGAGATGCTGCCTGTCCCGCTGAGTTACTCCAGCATTTTGTGTCTATCTTTGATTTAAACCAGCATCTGCGGTTCCTTCCAACACATATAATAGAGTATTGATAATGTACGGAAACAGAACACTGAAGTCAGAAAACCCAAACCAGCTGAAAATATAAATACATACTATATATAGATTCAACTACAAAGAGGATGAATCATGGATAGAAGCTTAGACTAGAGAAAATGATGGTGAGAAAATGTCATTAAAAACAACATTGATGCTAGTAGTTTTTAATAGGGTCCTATTAGCCTTTCCGCTCTTGGAGAGTAACTTTGAAAATCATCTTGCACACTGTGAACGAATATATCTCATAGTGAAAAGTCTTTTAATGAGTCATTTTTGTCTAATAAAAGCAGCAAATTGTTCCTCCCTGCTTTGTCTCTGTTAGCGTGTAGGATAGAACTAGTGTAAGGGTGATCGCAGGTCGCGAGGACTCTTCCATGCTTTATCCTTGAGCTAATAACTAAACCAAATGGGTTTTTTTAGGCTTCAAGGCACGATGGGGAAAGGTGAGGGAAGATCAGCTACGGGAAGAGGAGAACAAAGAAGTAGACATCAAACACGACATTGACGGTTCAGCAGATCCTCGTGTTGTTCTGTTGGTTAGTAAATGATCGCTATGTCCATGGCCATGTTTATTTCAGATGTTATAATAACTCAAATTCCCAAATCCCAGCTCTCCCTCTAAGCTGACAATGTGCTTTAAAGCTCTGCTGTTCAGTTGTGTTGTGTTCATATTTCAACAGCTCCAAAACTGTTGTGGATATTTGGCTCATTATGTTTGTTCACTGCCCGGGCTCAATCAATATTTATAATGGACTGCGGGAGGTTGCCATCCATCTTTAATGTGTATCACAAGGTTTAGTTTGCACTCTAATCTACAGCACTATGGTAAACCAGTCAATATACTCACTCAATACTGATGGCTTGGGAAAGGGGTAGCAACAAGCAGTCTTTATTGGAGATCATGGCACTCTTAAGCTTAGGTCAGAAAATATTTGTTTTTGTTCTTATAGATGTGACTATATATATCATTGATAACAATATGATTATTCAATCAGATAGCTTGCAAGCAGGTCTTTGGCCAAAATCACTCCTGCTGACCAAAATGCACAATCTAAACGGATTCCATTTGCTTGCGTTTCAATGGCTCAATTTGAGGAAGGATATTCTTGCTATTGAGGGAGTGCAGAGCAGGTTCACCAGGTTAATTCCCGGGATGGCGGGACTGTCATATGATGAAAGAATGGAGCGACTGGGCTTGTATTCACTGGAATTTAGAAGGATGAGAGGATATCTTATAGAAACGGATAAGATTATTAAGGCTAGATGCAGGAAACATGTTCCCGATGTTGGGGAATGCAGAACCAGGGGTCACAGTTTAAGAATAAGGACTGAGATGAGGAAAAACCTTTTCATGCAGAGAGTTGTGAATTTGTGGAATTCTCTGCCTAAGAAGGTAATGGAGGCGGATTTGCTGGATGCATTCAAGAGAGCGTTAGATAGAGCTCTTAGGGCTAGCGGGTGCATACTCAAGGGGTATGGGGAGAAGGCAGGAACGGGGAACTGATTGTGGATGATCAGCCATGATCACATTGAACAGCGGTGCTGGCTCGAAGGGCCGCATGGCCTACTCCTGCGCCGACTGTCTATGTATCTTTGTGTCTAATGTTCTTTATTGTCGCATATTCACCACACAGTGAAATTCCTGCACTTGTCAGCAGAGAGTGTTGCCCATCTTGGGGCTCGAACCCACAAACCTGAGATTAAGAGTCTCATGTGCTGCTGACTGAGCTAGCTGGGCCAATATCCATCTAAACCTTTCCTATCTCTGTACCCGTCCAAGTATCCTTTGAAAATGCTGTTGTATAGTATCTGCCTCAACTACCTCCTCTGGTAGCTCATTCCATACACCCACTTTCCGTTGAATGAAACTGTGGCCCTTCAGATTCCTATTAACTCGTGCCCCTCTCCTTAGACTTTAGGCTTTAGATTTTAGACATACAGTGTGGCAACAGGCCCATCAGCCCACTGAATCTGCACCGATCACCCCGTGCACTAACACTATCCCACACGCTAGGTACAATTTACAATTTTTACCGAAGCCAAATAACTTACGAACCTGCACATCTTTGGAGTGTGGCAAGAAAACGGAGCTCCCAGAGAAAACCCAGGCATCTAAAACACAATGAATGTAATGTCCAACAGTGCCCTCTCATGTGAGTACTGACCAATTGGCAATATCAGACACCCTCACAACTTTGGAAAGTTCGGGTTTGGAAACTTTGGTTACAGGGAGAACGAGCAAACTCCATAAAGTCAGCACCCGTAGTCAGGATTGAACTCGGGTCTCTGGCGCTGTAAGGCAGCAACTCTACCCACTGCGCCACTGTGCTGACCCACGAATGCTGCTGGCTGTGGCATCCATTTAAAGAGCATCTTTAGCTGGAGATAGCCCTTCCATTTTGTTGTAGCTCACTCTGTGGACTCAGTTCTGAAATAGCCCAGCCAGAGCTCCTAGTGTCAACATTAAGTAGATGTAAAGGCAACCAGGTTGCACCATCTTTCGTTCTCACCTAACTACAGCCTGTTTCCTTTATCATCGTTACATTTTGCATATCTTTCATTCATTCATTCTATATCTCTCTGTATCATTGTCGATATCTCTCGTTTCCCTTTCCCGTGACTTTCAGTCTGAAGAAGGGCCTCGACCCGAAACGTCACCCATTCCTTCTCTCCAGAGATGCTTGCTGCCTGTCCCGCTGAGTTACTCCAGCATTTTGTGTCTTTCTTCAACCAAGTAGCATGTTGTACTCATCATTGTATAAAGGTTGTATGTTGCATCCAAAAGCTACGATATATGTGTACCTGGGGGGGGGGAAACATGTTTATATGCAACTTGTAACATCGTTCAACGTGCTTGTATAATGCCAATGCACCAGCATGAATTGCGCAGAATAACTTTTCCAATTTCTCAATGCGCCTATTTTCACTCCGAAAGACCATGCAAGGATCTGACCTCGTTGTTGCTTATATACGTGATATGTGTGCGTGTTTAGAGGGATATAGACTGAATGCACGCAAAGAGGATGAGCCCAAGGGCGGCACAGTGGCACAGAGGAAGACTTGCCGCCTTGATTAGGACGGGCGTCAGGGGTTACGGGGAGAAGGCAGGAGAATGGGATTGAGAAGGATAGATCAGCCGTGTTTGAATGGCGGAATAGAATTGATGGGTCGAATGGACTAATTCTGCTGCTAGGACCTGTGAACCTACAGCGCTAGAGACCCGGGTTCGATCCTGACTACGGGTGCTGACTGTGCCGAGTGTGTACGTTGTCCCTGTGACCGCGTGGGTTTTCTCCGGATGCTCCCGGTTCCTCCGACACTCCAATGACGTGCAGGTTTGCAGGTTAATCGGCTTCTTGGAATTGTAAGTTGTCCCTAGTGTGTAGGCTAGTGCTGGGGTATGGGGTCGGAGCAGGTGCCGTGGGTCGAAGGCCCTGTTTCCACTCTGCAGCTCTAAAGTCTAAATTAAATTCAAAATGGTATCTTGGTTGGCATGGGCAAGGTGGGCTGCGTCAACACGGTACAGCTCCATGGCTCTCTGCGCATGGAAACCCGGAGCTAATGGATCCAATTTCTGTCTTTGGAGAGGGAAAGACAAGACATCTCTTTGGATTTGATTAGCGATATTCAGTTTCTCTTGGTCAGGCCAGGCTGCCTAGATAATAGCAAAGGAACTTTCCAAAGTTGTGAGGGAGTCTGATATTGCCAATTAGTCAGTACTCACATGAGAGGGCACTGTTAGACATTACATTTGTTGTGTTTTAGATGCAACATTCAGCATAACTGCAACTGTGCTTTTGAATCCAACAACCTTCCTATCAATTTACTATTTAACAATGGTGGAACTCTTGCAGTAAATGCTTTGTTATTGATTCATTGGTTGTAAGATACAGCATGAAAACAGGCCCTTCGGCCCACGGAGTCCACGCCGACCAGCGATCACCAGTTCTATCCTACTTTTGCATCCGCTCTCTGCACACTAAAGGGCAATTTCCAGAGGCCAATCAGCCGCCAAACCCGCATGTCTTTGGGAAGTGGGAGGAAACCCACGCAGTCACAGGGAGAACACGCAAACTCCACACGGACAGCATCCAAGGTCAGGATTGAACTGGGGATTCTGGCGCAGTGAGGCAACAACTCCACCTTTTGCGCCACTGTGCCACCCTTCACCCAATGCAGTGCAATGCTCATTCACCACCAGGGTTAACTAACACATCAATGTCACAGTGAACTTATCTTTCTCATGAGGGCGTTTGTGATAGGAGCAGAATTAGGCCATTCGGCCCATCTGTTCTACTCCGACATACAATCATGGCTGATCTATCTCTCCCTCCCAACCCCATTCTCCTGCCTTCTCCCCATAATCCCTGACCCCAGTTTCTGACCTGGCTCTACCTGTTCTGCTTTAACAAAGCACACTGGGACAGCAGAGTCAAATCCATCCATTTTTAGAATTTGTATATGGGTCTTGATAAATTTAATGAAGGAGTCGCAAAACTGGAGGGAAATAAAGCGAAGCACTTAAACAACGATTAGCTGAATAATTTCAATCAACAAGTATCTTTATTGTTTTTGCTTTGTGATCCTTTTGAGGACTGTGATTTATTATCGCACCCGAATTAAAAAAAGATGGAACAGATAGACTGATTCCAAAGTAAATTATTGTAAGTTATTGTGGCCACAGATGGAGGTGAGGGGAAAGGAAATGTCCTGTAGCACTTGTTAGAATACATTTATGACGGTCCACAGTGAAAAGTTATAGAAAATATATATCTTTTTCTGCAGAAATGGGATAGACAATGAATGATTTAAAAAAATGAAAATGGTTCACAATCAAAGGTTTAATAATGCAACTGAAAGTTGCAATCTAATGCTCACAATATTCAAAACACTAACGTCAGCAAAGTTGTGTACAGTAAGATTGCCTTTCAGTGTAAAAAATGCAGATGTTTTACTGTACATTTGTCTCATAAGCAGTGTAAAAGGTCATTGGATGAAGTTAAACTTCGCTCAGTGGCTTTTCATGCTTCCTCTACCCACACGATTGTGTTGCCTCGTGTTATCTTGGATATCTCGCAGTTCAATGTGTTGTGCCGTGCTCCTACGATGAACAGCGACTCATTGGAGGGAGTGATCAGGTACTGTCCAAATAGACCACTGCTGACTATTGCCCTGTTGTTGCCGTTCCACCACCAGTCCTTTGGCTCGATGGGAACTTTCAAGCCCTTGATGAATTTCACGTTGCCCTTGGAGAGCTCTATAAACAGGAGGTCTGTTTGAACGCTGGAACTGGCGTAGATGTAGTACTCGTTGGCTTCCGTGAACGACGGCTGAAAGGTCACATCAACCACGCGCAGGTTTGTGGCGATTTCAAATGCAGGCGTGATCTCGCCCCGGAAGGTAAGAGACTGGACTGTAATTAGCCCATGGTAATCATCTGTGCTGACTAGGTAGCTGCCGTCTGGCGAGATATACGGAGTACCTGACACTTTATCGTTGTATCCTATTACAGAATCAGTGACGCTGTCAACGATGATCTGTGACTGGGGCGGACTCGAGCCATTTCTCTGACAGTGGATAAAGTAATAGCCACCCAGGTGAGTGTAGGCCATTGCGTCCGGGATACAGCTGTAGTTCTTGAGGCTGATGGTTTTGATGTGGGCCACGGTCTCCAGATCAATCTTGTGCAGTGCTGCGTCCGAGCCATGAAGAATAAAGCCAAACCTAGACAGAAAACATTGGTGATTAATCCTCCATGAAATCTTCTTATTGGGAAAACAGAAAGGCTACCTTATAGTTGGGGCAGCACAGTGGCACAGTGGTGAAGTTGCTGCCTAATAGTGCCAGGTTCTGAAATCGTGCACCAATAAACTGCCCTTGTCTTTGCAAACAGCTAACTTCAACAGTCTGGATCAAGGAAATCTCAATGAAGTCCCTAAGAAAAATAAACGGATTCGTCTCAATAGGGTCAGTACTGCCTTACAGCGCCAGAGACCCGAGTTCCATCCCGACTACAGGTGCTGCCTGTACGGAGATTGTACGTTCTCCCCGTGACCGCGTGGGTTTTCTCTGGGTGCTCCGGTTTCCCACCGCACTCCAAAGACGCGCAGGGTTGTAGGTTACTTGGCTTCTGTAAATTGTAAATCGTCTCTGGTGTGTAGGATGGTGCTAGTGTACGGGGTGATCGCTGATCGGCGCGCACTCCACCCTGTTTCCACCCTGTATCTCTAAAATCCAAAGTCTAGTTTTCTGATTGCTTTGGCTTCTGTCTGTTAGGTCTATGGCTTTTGGAGGGAACATGGAAAATTGTGTTTGTCAAGATTTTCCAAGTTCTTCACAAGTTATAAAAGAGGAACGAGAAAACACTCACTGCTTTCCCTTCCAATGTAAATCAAAGATTAAGGAGCTAGATAGGGCTCTTAAGAGTTAGATAGGGCTCTTAATGAGCTAGATAGGGCTCTTAAAAATAGCGGAGTCAGGGGATATGGGGAGAAGGCAGGAACGGGGTACTGATTGGGGATGATCAGCCATGATCACATTGAATGGCGGTGCTGGCTCGAAGGGCCGAATGGCCTACTCCTGCACCTATTGTCTATTGTCTACTTACCAAATATCTAAAATCTTTTAAGGACAATTATCAACGACAAAAGGATTTTCCATATATTCCCTGTAATTCCATATAATGGTATAATTCTATTATTCAATATCACTCTGCTTGCTGGACTAAGTACAGATATTAACAAAATAATGAAAAAGGTATTTTGTATCAGTTGGAAGTTACCAGATGAGTGGGTGGTAGACTTCCAATTAAGATTCAGAACCAAGATAGTAAGTAGCTTGGCAACAGAATTCTACAGCAGTATTTTGCAGGCATCCAGAATTAATTATGTTATATTGGTAATCTTTGCAGTGTACCAACAGGTTGGGGTTTATCCTGATCTTTTAATTATTAACATGCTGTTCTGATACAGTTCAGTGTAATGTTTAGAGTTACAGCATGGAAACAGGCCCTTCAGTCCATTGAGTACATGCCAATCTGTTCACATCAGTTCTATGTATGATCTGTTGAGTTATTCCAGCATTTTGTAAAATGTTATTCCACTTTCTCATCCCCCTACTTACACTTTAGGGGGCAATTAGCCTACAAACCCTCACGTCTTTGGGATGTTGGGGGAAACCAGAGCACCCGGAGGAAACCCACGTGGTCACTGGGAGAACTGCAAACTCCACACAGACAGCAGCCAAGGTCAGGATCGAACATGGATCTCTGGCGCTGGTGAGGCAGCAATTCTACTGCTGGGCCACCCCAATGGACCTCATGGACCTGATTTCCTCTGGTGATCTTCCCTCCTTTCTTCATCTTCGGCCCACGTTCCATGAGCGGGACAGTCCAGGGAGAACCACATTTCCATCCTCACTGAACCTATTTCTTTCAACCTTGACTTCACCTTTCCCCTGTGGCCCTATCCCTCCCCATCACCGTCCTTGACACTTGGGGCGCCCTTCCACCACTTTGGCTTTCCTTTACCCGGTCCCACCTTTTACTGTGGATGGACAATCCCTTCCATCCCAGTCCTTCCTTTGGACAGAGGCACAAGTTCCCATCCACCAATACAAAGACCTTTGCCTTAGAGCAGTGGTTCTCAACCTTGTTTGCCCCATGCACCCCTTTCACCATATGTCAGAATGTCATTCCCCCCCCCCCCTTTTCCAAGATTGTCTGCTTCAAAAAGTGCATTCCAAATAATATGCATAATATACTGAAAATCCTTTATTTCTAACAGTTTGTGTTTGCTAATCTGTGGTCCCAATTCCCCCCCTGAAAACCTGAAATTTCCCCCTGGGGGGGGGGGGGGGGGGGGAATTCCCCCCTGGTTGAGAACCCCTGCCTTAGAGGAAAAACAAGTGACACTGTCATTGTACCTAATGTGATTGATGATGAGATTGGTTGGAGAAATGAAAAAGTCATCAACTCGATCAAACTCTTTGCCAACGGGTTGTGTGTGGATGGTACGATGGTCTCCATTTCCACTTGCTTGGGTAATTACCTGCAAAGAGACAAATCTCAATCATCATTCATGCCACTCCCATTTAAAGTCTACTGTTGTGATCTCTAAATGCATCAGTACACCTGATAGACATTTACTTGATATTATGTTTACAGTTTTGACTGGGCGGCACGGTGGCGCACCGGTAGAGTTGCTGCCTTACAGCGCTTGCAGCGCCGGAGATCCGGGTTCGATCCCGACTCCGGGTGCTGTCTGTACGTAGTTTGTACGATCTCCCCGTGACCTGCGTGGGTTATCTCCGAGATCTTCGGTTTCCTTCCACACTCCAAAGGCGTACAGGTATGTAGGTTAATTGGCCGGGTGTAAATGTAAATATTGTCACCAGTGCGGGGATCGCTGGTTGGCTTGGACTCGTTGAGCCGAAGGGTCTGATTCCATGCTGTATCTCTAAAACTAAACTAAATGAACTAAGATATCCCGAGTTAAAGTTTCGAGACATGCAGCCATTCATACTCAACTGTTGCCCAAATCATGAAGATGGGAATCTTGCTCATTAACTCATTGATTACAATCAAGAACCTAAAATGATATATTTTCATTTGTAAGGCAATACAGTCTGGATATCTGCATTACCACCATGAATGTAATGGCATAACCCAGTTGATTGCTATTGTATAGATAGGGGATCATTGACCTGACCTGCTCATTCTGTTTCCCTCCATAGAATGCTGCCTGCTTTCAAGAAAAATACATTGAAATGACATTTGGACATGAACATGTGGAGGAGAGGTTTGGAGGGATATGGTCAAACGTGGGCAGGTAGGACTGGCATGGATGGGGCATCTTGGTTGGCATGGACATGTTTGGGAGGAAGGACCTGTTCCCGTGCTGCATGACTCTATGACTCTATATGTTTCCAGCACACTTTTTTATTTCAGAAAGATCGAGTTGATTTCAGAGCAGCTTGTACGGCTCATTTGTCTGGCTCTATGAATTTCTTACAGAACCCATCACAAATTTGTTTGGGGTCAATTGTTTCAAAGGAAATTCTCATTAAATCAATGTGGTCCTGCATGGCTCAGTGGACACTGCACCTCAACACTCACTCTTGTACCATAATTAATACTATAAATTATTAGCAAGGGACTGTTCCTTTTTCTTCATTAACCTCATGACATTACAATCCTACCAACTTTACATAAACTTGGAAGTTTATTAAAAACCAACATCAACGGAAATATTTCCAAAATACTATTTCGAAATTTTAAAATTTAATCTATTTAAAAAAAAAATCTCCATCCGATGGAAATATGTCGAGGTGTTCCCAGAAGGATAATTTGTGTTTTGGATTTTAACCTCCCTTTCCACCTGTTTCCCACTGCAGAGAGGGGATTGACATTTCCCAAATGCAACATAAAATAGATATCAAAATAATATCGAAGTAATTCAATTGTAAGGCACTTATATTCTACAGAATGAAACTCTTCACTATTTGTGTGCTGCATTACAATTTCTTAAAATGGCTAACCCTAAATCTTCTCCATACCCTTTTATTCTGAGGCTGCGCCCTCTAGTCCTAGACTCTCTCACTAGTTTAATTCAGAGATACAACGTGGCCCACCGAGTCCACACCGACCAATAATCACTCGTACGCTAGTTCTATCCGACACACTAGGAACAACTTGCAGACGCCAATTAACTGACAAACCTGAACGTCTTTAGAATGTGGGAAGAAACTGGAGGACCTGGATAAAACCCACGCAGTCACGGGGAGAACGTACAAACTCCGTACAGTCAGCACCCGCAGTCAGGATCGAACCCTGGTCCCTGGCACTGTATGGCAGCAATTATACTGCTGCGCCACCATACCACCCGTTGGACTACTGGAAACATCCTCTCCACCTCCACTCTATCCCGGCCTTTCATTATTACTCCAGCATTTTGTGTCTATCTTCAGCGTAGCCGAGCATCTGCAGTTCCTTCCTACAGATATAGATTTAGAACGTGTCTGCACTGCAGGAAATGAAAGAGCATTCTTCACAGCAAAAGCACTCAGGATATCCAGTCTTCCTGAAGTCGTGTCGGACAAAAAGATCTGGCGAGCTGCAAAGCCATAATCGGGATATCAGCAACTGGAAGCCGGCCAGGCAGTAAGAGAGAGCAGAGCCTGGTCAATAATTGGTTGCCTATCATCTGTCCGTGTGCGGCCACAAGCTGAGAGGTGCTGTCGGAACCACGGTCAATCTGGCTGGGACAATCAGCCACAAGAACATGCTCTCTAAAACCAGTGGCCACCCACCCAGAAATGGTCTGACGTTGCCAGTAATAACCTTCCAAATCGCGGCCAGCAACTGTCAGCAGCCAGACTGCAGCCGGGCACCAACAAATAGCTATTAGTTCTCCATCAAACAGCGATTAGTTCTCAGCAGGCAACCTCCCTGCAATTCACAGCCGTGCATGGGCTGTGAGTGCTCTGCTGAACACCAGCAGCGAGCTGCAGCTTCCAGGCACCCCTCCCCACAGCCATCTGGAAACCAGACCACGGGGTAACAGTGGGGGAGACTGGAATGGAATTAGAGTGAGTGCATTTAACCTGCAGAAGCAAGGTGGGGAGAAGGACAAAGGAAAGAGATCCGGAATCCCTTCTCATGTATCCGTACACTATAAAACGGCTCGATACTAATCATGCATTGTCTTTCCGACTGGTTAGCACGCAACAAAAGCTTTTCACTGTACCTCGGTACACGTGACACTAAACTAAACTAAACGTAAGGAAGATCAATGTTTATTTTCTGATGAGAGGGTTTTTAATCAGCATGTGGATATGGATCGCGTGCAGGCAGAGGAGATTAGTTTAACCTGGCAGCATGGGTCGACACGGACATTGTTGGCCTTCTACAATGGAGTTGAGGAGGAGTTGTGAGTCTGTGGAATTCATTGCCACAGAATATTTTGGGGTATTTTTAAAGTGGAGATTGACAGTTCTTGATTTGGAAGGGTATCAAAGATTACAGGGTGAAGGCAGGAGAATGGGGTTGAATGGGAGAGATAGATCAGCCAAGATTGAATGGCGGAGTAGACTTGATGGGCTGAATGGCCTAATTCTGATCCAATGTCTTGCCTAAGATTTAGCTACATTGAACTAATCTTTGCCCGCTTAGAAAACTATTAATTTGAAACACATGAGGTTCTTCTGGTTGAGAAAGATTAGATTTTTGGTGCTTCGTCACCAAGGGAAGGGGTCTCAGGTTGTCGACCTCCCCGCAGTGAGCCCGGTCAACTGACCTCAGTCAGGCGGCGACAACAAACAGAGAAAGCAGCAGCGGCGCAGCTTGGCGCCAACCTGGAGCATGCGCCCTACTTAGGGCGGGCACCTACGGATGTCGAACCGGATGGCATCACCCTGCTGCAGACTTCTGCTGCCTCAAACGCAAGAAGAAGAAGACCAAGGGAAGATACACTGCCTTTCACATACCTGCAGAGTAGGTTTGCTTTTGTTCACATCTCCCCAGCTGAGGACCCAGACTTGGTCATGCGACTTGTCATACTGTAACTTCACAGGAACGGGATCTGTCAACACAGCCTGTGGGAAAAAAATCACGAGAGGCTATTAGCAACTGGCTACTCTCTACACAAGTGAAGAACTTGACCACTCTTTTGAGATTGGCACAGAAATACCGCCACAGAAGAGTATTGCCATATGTAAGCACACGCCCGATTATCAAGTGGACGGAAATAGCCTACAAGAGGCAGCATGTTTTGGTGTCATTTTCAAAACTTTACAAGATGTAAAGAAAATTTAAAAACAGAGATATTATATTTTCCGATTTCAAGCTGTTTATTGTAATTTTAAGTGTAGGAAGGAACTGCAGGTGCTTGTTTCAATCTAAGATAGACACAAACAGCTGGAGTAACTCAACGGGTCAGACAGCATCTCTGGCGTCTCGACCCGAAACGTCACCTATTCCTTTTCTCCAGATGCAGCTGTCTGACCCGCTGTGTTACTCCAGCTTTTTGTGTCTACCTATTGTTATTTTAATATGACTTCTATATTAATGGCCATGGTTGTCAGATTGTAAAATGGTAATTTTAGTTTAGTTTAGATATACAGCATAGAAACCTAGTTCCATTCTATTAAAAGATTTATCATGAATGCGTATCATATTATATTAAGGAACTTCTCATCAATGCATATACTCTATCAAATACAAGTCTCTTTGTATTTATCAATTTATCAATTGTCCGCAGTGTGTGGGACAGTGCTAGTGTGTACACGGTGATCGTTAGTTGCCAAGGACTCGATGGGTCGAAGGGCTAGATGCTGCGCTGTATCTCTTAAGTCTATGCTCTTAAATCATGCTTGACTAATCTTCTGGAATTTTTTGAGGATGTGACAAGTAAAATGGATAAAATGGATGTAGTGAATCTAGACTTTCAGAAAGCCTTTGATAAGGTCCCGCATGGGAGACTGGTGACTAAAATTAGAGCACATGGTATTGGGGGTAGGGTGTTGACATGGATAGAAAATTGGTTGGCAGACAGGAAGCAAAGAGTAGGAGTGAACGGGTCCTTTTCAGAATGGCAGGCAGTAGCGAGTGGAGTGCCGCAAGGCTCGGTGTTGGGGCCACAACTGTTTACCACATATATTAATGATTTGGAAGAGGGAATTAGGAGCAACACTAGCAAGTTTGCGGATGACACAAAGCTGGGTGGCAGTGTGAACTGTGAAGAGGATGTTAGGAGGTTGCAGGGTGACCTGGACAGGTTGAGTGAGTGGGCAGATGCGTGGCAGATGCAGTATAATATAGATAAATGTGAGATTATCCATTTTGGCGGCAAAAACAAGGGGGCAGATTATTACATCAATGGGGTTAGGTTAGGTAAGGGGGAGGTACAGCGAGACCTGGGTGTCCTTGTACACCAGTCACTGAAAGTTGGCGTGCAGGTACAGCAGGCAGTGAAGAAAGCTAATGAAATGTTGGCCTTCATAACAATAGGATTTCAGTATAGGAGTAAAGAGGTTCTTCTGCAGTTGTATAGGGCTCTGGTGAGATCACATCTGGAGTATTGTGTACAGTTTTGGTCTCCTAATTTGAGGAAGGACATCCTTGTGATTGAGCAGTGCAGCGTAGGTTCACGAGATTGATCCCTGGGATGGCGGGACTGTCATATGAGGAAAGATTGAAAAGACTAGGCTTGTATTCACTGGAGTTTAGAAGGATGAAGGGAAATCTTATAGAAACACACAAAATTATAAAAGGACTGGACAAGCTAGATGCAGGAAAGATGTTCCCAATGTTGGATGAGTCCAGAACCAGGGGCCACAGTCTTAGAATAAAGGGGAGGTCATTTAAGACTGAGGTGAGAAAAAACTTTTTCACCCAGTGAGTTGTGAATTTATGGAATTCCCTGCCACAGAGGGCAGTGGAGGCCAAGTCATTGGATGGATTTAAGAGAGAGTTAGATAGAGCTCTGGGGGCTAGTGGAGTCAAGGGATATGAGGAGAAGGCAGGCACGGGTTATTGATAGGGGACAATCAGCCATGATCACAATGATCATGGCGGTGCTGGATCGAAGGGCTGAATGGCCTCCTCCTGCACCTATTTTCTATGTTTTATCTATGTTTCTATGTTTCTAAAGTAAAGTAAATAAGTATTTTAATATGAAGGAACTTGATAAGGTGTATGCATTTGTGAGAAGTATTTTAGTACAGAGGAACTTTCATTTGATAGATAAATAAAAATGCTGTTCCAATGGGCTGATGCTGAAAACTGAGTGGGAGGTCCACTCTGTGAAAGACACAATTAACTGTGCACTGCACGCCGAACTCAAATCGTCTGTTCTAGAGATACAGTGCGGAAACAGGCCCTTTGGCCTACCAAGTGGTGGGTGTATGGAACAAACTGCCAGAGGAGGTAGTTGAGGCTGGGACTATCTCATCGTTTAAGAGACAGTTAGACAGGTACATGGATAGGACAGGTTTGGAGGGGTATGGACCAAGCGCAGGCAGGTGAGACTAGTGTAGCCGGGACATGTTTGGCGGTGTGGGCGAGTTGGGCCAAAGGGCCTGCTTCCACACTGTATTACTCTATCACTCTGTGACTCTATCTAAGTCTGCGCCAACTAGCGATGCCGGATTATCCATTTTGCCCGACCAAGAGAGGTCACGTAACAATAATTCAACAATACACCTCTGACCAACTAAGTAGACCCTGTCTCTCTAAAGCAGTGCTTCTTAAACTACTTCAGTGTCACCATATAACCATATAACCATATAACAATTACAGCACGGAAACAGGCCCTCTCGGCCCTTCCAGTCCGTGCCAACCATTTGTTTTCCCCTTGTCCCATCTACCTGCACTCAGACCATACCCCTCCATTCCCTTCACGTCCATATACCTATCCACTTTACTCTTAAATGTTAAAATCGATCCTGCCTCCACCACTTCTGCTGGAAGCTCATTCCACACAGCCACCACCCTCTGAGTAAAGAAGTTCCCCCTCATGTTACCCCGAAACCTCTGTCCCTTAATTCTCATGTCATGCCCTCTTGTTTGAATCTTCCCTACCCTCAATGGGAAAAACGTATCCACGTCAACTCTGTCTATCCCTTTCATCATTTTAAAGACCTCAATCAAGTTCCCCCTTAACCTTCTGCGCTCCAAAGAATAAAGACCTAACTTGTTCAACCTTTCTCTGTAACATAGTTGCTGGAACCCTGGCAACATTCTAGTAAATGTCTTAAACTACTTCAGTGTCACTTCATGATGTATGACTATGACTCTGTGGGAGATGGGATGACTTTGTGTACTGGCACAGACAGACTGAATGGGCTAGATGTCTCTATATTATCAAACAATATAAAATGGGCAACACAAAATGATAGAGAGAGAAATGCCGTGGAGACGAGGCTCAAGGAACTGTAGGTGCTGGAATCTTGTGCAAAATACATAAGTGCTGGAGGAATTTAGCGGGTTGGACAGCATCTGTGGACGGAATGGCCAAATGGCATTTGTGAAAGTGGGATAACATAGAACGAATGAACAGGTAATTGGTAGTCAGCACAAACCTGGTGGGTCTGTTTCCATTCTACATCTCTGAGGAAAAAAAGCTGAAAATGCAACCATGATCTAATACATTAATTAAGATTACCTGTAGGACTTTCTGTGATGGAACGTCAATGATCAGTATCCGAGTCAGTGTGGGTTGGGAAACATAGATGTACTTGTCTCTGATGTTCACAGCAGAGGCCCAGATGCAACGTGGAGCAGTTTGTTCTTCCTCAGAGGGACATATCTCTTCCTGGAACAAAGCATATTGTTTGACACTTAAGGTCACTGAGGACACTTGTACTTTGTACAGTCGAATCCATTGCCACAGAGGGCTGCGGAGGCCAAGTCAATGGATATCTTTAAGGCAGAGGTTGATAGATTCTTGATTAGTACGGGTGTCAGGGATAATGGGGAGAAGGCGGGAGAAAGGGGTTAGGATAGAGAGATAGATCAGCCATGATTGAATGGCGGAGTAGACTTGATGGGCTGAATGACTTAATTCTGCTCCTGTCCCTTATGAACTAATGAACATCAAAACTCTGAACCAAACGTTCAAAGTGCTTGAGCAACTCAGCGGGTCAGGCAGCATCTCTGGAGAGCGTGGGTAGGTGACGTTTTGGGTTGGGATCCTTCTTCAGTCTGACGGAGAAAGCTGGAAGAGAGGTGTCGGCGGGATAAAGTTTGGCAAGTGATAGGTGGGTACAGGTGAGTGGTGGGCAGGGGGTTTGAATGGCAGATTGTTGGACAAAGACCAGAGATGAACAGATAAAGACTGTGCGATAAGGTGATAGGGACAGAAAAAACACAAATAGTGAAACCGGAAGAAGGGCCACGACCCGAAATGTCACCCATCCATGTTCTCCAGAGACGCTGCCTGACCCGCTGAGTTACTCCAACACTTTGCGCCTTTTTTTTTGTAAACCACCGTCTGCAGTTTCTTGTGTCCACACTCAATCATTGAACGTTGGTCTGTTCTTGTTTACATTCTGAACAGATCCCTATTTGTACATTTTGGAAGCAGACTTTTGAAGCGAAAGTTTCTGAATGTGTAGAGTGTGTTGTGGTGTGGGAAAGAAACCTAATTGTACATTAATGGCCTTTGAATGTGAATATATATTGGAACTAAAGATGAAACAGCTTGGTTGCTGAATGTTTCACCAGCATAATCCATTAGATAATATGTTGTCTTTTAGAAGCGTACAACTCCAGCTTGGAGCTAATTTTGATGTAAGTTGAATCTCATTCAAATTCAAATATTTAGAATGGGCAAAGAAATAAATTACATCACATCAGACGTAATGCAGTGAATGAGATTCTAAACCATTGCACTAAATTCATTGTATTGTCAGCCACTTCTCTCTATCACCTAAGGGCGTGTTATTGTATTTTGATTAAGTTGTGCAGCAACTTATCAATGCGATTGTTTTAACTTTCTCCGATACCGGGTTCATTTTATTTCATTATTGAGGTGGGGTGGGATGGAGATGGGAGGGGGGGGGGGAAGGGGAGGATTTTCATGGTGTATCCCACCATGCTTTTTTCAGAAGAACTGTCAACCTCCACCTTAAAAATACCCAATGACATGCTCTCCACAGCCGTCCCTGGCAACGAATTCCACAGATTCACCACCATCTGACTCAAGAAATTCCTCCTCATCTCCTTTCTAAAGGTACGTCCTTTTATTCTGAGGCCGTGCCCTCTGCTGCTAGACTTTCCCACTAGTGGAAACTTCCTCTCTCCACATCCACTCATGTTTCTGCACACTCGGAATGGCTCGATTGTAATCATGTATAGTCTTTCCGCTGACTGGTTAGCACGCAACAAAAGCTTTTCACTGAATCTCAGTACACGTGACAATAAACTAAACTGAAACCGAAACTCTATCCAGGCCTTTCACTCGTTCACTCCTGCACATTAGGGACAATTTACAGAAACCAGTTAACTTACATAACTGCATGTCTTTGGAATGTCTCCGACTACATTTTATCTCTGGTTGCTTTGTTGTTACCTTCTCCCAGCTAACAATGATCTACTCTACATTTTCCTTGATCACCATTCCCTTTGCCCTGTCTTCACACCTTACACTTCCTTATCTACACACTTCCTTATCTATGTACCACCCACTCCCCTGACATCAGTCTGAAGAAGGGCCTCGACCTGAAACGTCAACCCGTTCCTTCTCTCCAGAGATGCTGCCTGTCCAGCTGAGTTACTCCGACGGTTTGTGTCTATCTTCGATTTAAACCAGCATCTGCAGTTCCGTTCTTGCACGTCTTTGGAATGTGCTATATATCCCGAAACGGAACTAAGAAATTCTTACTTGCAACAGCACAGCACAGCAGATATGTTCACATGGTTCTCAGTACAAAAAGAAAAGTTTAACGGCAAGATATTTGAAAAAGAAGCGAGTCTAAATATTGTCAACTTACAAAGCTTACAATGATCCTGTCGCTAGCTTTGATCTGCCTTTGAATCTCACATCCCACAGGCTGGATTACTGTGATTCCATCATCAGAGAAAACGTAGAACATATTTCCTACGCTTAACCCTTGAAGACAAAACGCAAACATTTTTCTTTCGCACACATCTTCAGAAAAAAATAAAATGATGTCCTTTTAATATTATTTACTTATAAAGCTCTGAAACACTGTTGAAAATAGTGGGGGGAAATTAATAAGGAGAAGCAATGTTTTAGGCACTGGAAAATGAAGCCCCCAAAGTAAATGGAAATAGCACGGATGCGTTTGGCAACATAACAACTTTCTATGACAACTCCTGGCATCAAGAAAGGCATTAAAACAACAAGGCCGCAAATTTGTGTGAAAACGCAATGGGGTCATTTTCCGTTAGTGCATTCTCCAGGTATAATATTAACATGCTCACAATACCTCAACGACAGGCTTCAAGAATATTTGTTCTTGTATAATATTTGTAAAGAAATTAAATTTAGTTCTTTAGTTTTGGAGATACAGCGTGGAAACAGGCGCACCGAGTCTGCGCCGACTAGCGATCAACCCCCGTACACTTGCACTGTCCTGCACACTCGGGACAATTAACGATTTTTTTACCAAAGCCAATTAACCTACAAACCTATACGTCTATGGAATGTGGGAGGAAAACGGAGCACCCGGAGAAAACCCAGTGGCCACAGGGAAAACATACAAATTCCGTACAGACAGCGCATGTAGTCAGGATCATCCTGTACACTAACACCGTCCTACACAATAGGGACAATTTACAGAAGTGAATTATCCTACAAACCTGCATGTCTTTGCAATATGGGAGGAAACCAGAGCACCCGGAGGAAACCCACGCAGTCACAGGGAGAACGCACAAAACAGTTGTATCTTAAACAACTAGGTTTTTCAGATCCATGCATGCATATTGTATATATTTGTATTGTATCCATTTATCGCCTATTCCTCTGAATAAAATATTAAAAGCTAACCATTACACTCTGATGTTCTAAATTCTGCTCTTAGTTTAGCTTAGACATACAGCATGGGAACAGGTCCTTCGGCCCATCGAGACCACGCCGTCCAGCGATCACACGTCCACTGGTTCTATCGTACTCACTAGGGACAATTAACCTACAAACTTGCACACCTTTGGAATATGGGAGGAAACCATAGCATAGGTGAAAATTTACACAGTTACAGGGAGAAACACCGTACAGACAGACAGCACCCGTGGTCAGGATCAAACCCGGTTCTCTTGTCTCTCTGCTATGGGAACACATATTTGTAATTCGGGTGTCGAGTTTCTAACTAATGTCCTTGCAAATCTGGAATGAATGGAAATTCTATTCACAGCAAACCAGGCCCGCGACAAAATCTTGACTATGTCCTTGGCTGTTGTGCATTGGGAGGCCAATCCTCAAAGGTTGCCAAACTATGACAGATTTGTTTATTGTAGAAGTTGGTCTTCTACTTTACAAAATGTATTTTTCCCTGTAATTTGGTCGGAATAAAAGGATGAGATTAGCTGCAAGAACAATGGAGGACCCTGCGTGCGGGAACCTCTGTAGGGGAGGGGGGTGAGAGAACAAAGGAAGAGCCTGGATGCTTTGTACCTTTATCAGTGCCTTAGGTGGCCACTATTTGCATACCTTGGGTATGCAAGCAAATAATTTCACTATGCCTTGTCACATGTGTCAATAAAGAATTCCTTTCCATTCTGTTCCAAGCAAAATGGGGGATCTTATAGAAACTGGAGGGGGAATTTGATAGAAACATATAAACTTATAATAGGACTGGACAAGCTAGATGCAGGAAAAATGTTCCCAATGTTGGGCGAGTCCAGAACCAGAGGCCACAGTCTTAGAATAAAGGGGAGGCCATTTAAGACTGAGGTGAGAAAAACTTTTTCACCTAGAGAGTTGTGAATTTGTGGAATTCTCTGCCCAAAGGTATAACGTTTGAAACCCTTGTCTTAACACAGTCATTTGAATGCGACGTCTATGCTACCTTAGTCCCTCTTCCCCACTGTCACGTTGCTCAAATATCTAGATATGTGACACATGAAGAAGATATAGTGGAAAAAGTCACCATTAAGGCCAAACTGCATTATTCTGAAATTGATATTTCTAAGTATTGTCTAGCTTAGTCACGATTTTAGCATTTATCATTTCTATGGCCAGAAACAAAAAGAGTGATTATTATGGTTAGTCAGTCTCGAAAATAAATGGCTTAGATACAAGGCATAATGCTTTAAGAACCCATCAATTTAGGTCAGAGATGCAGCACGGAAACAGGCCCTTTGGCCCGCCAAGCCCACGCCGACCATTGATCATTCGTTCACACTAGTTCCATGTTATTTCACTCATTCCTTACCTACTAGGAGCAATTTACAGAGGGCCAATTGACCTACATACCCGCATGGCTTTGGGATGTGGGAGGAAACCGGAGCATCTGGAGGAAACCCACGCCGTTACAGGGAGAACGTGCAAACTCCACACAGACGGCACCCGAGGCCGCGATTGAACCTGGGTTCCTGTGCTGTGAGGCAGCAACACTACCAGCTGTGTCACTGTGCTGCCTAACATTGTTTAATTAAGATAAAGATTGAATTGAAAAATATAATATTAAATGCTATGTAAGCAATATATTATGTAAGAATTTATGAACTATAATTGAAACAAATACTGATAATATCACAGAATGTTAGTTATTAACATACTATATATTTCACTGCAATAATGTATAACATTCAAATTGTAGGTATTTGTTTTCATGTAGACTGCAAACTATTCTGTGATTAGCATTTTGACAGTCGCTAATTTATAATTTTGTAAGTTGGCATGGTTCATTTATCATCACCTGTTTAATGATTTATCAACATCTACAGCAGATAAATCTTTGGTCATTAGTAAGCTCAGTCGCTTTGTACCCGAGTGCTCATGAAACAAGCAAACCAACCTAAACGTTGATTTATATCATAGGCTAGTTTGCCCAATGGTTTAGTTTAGTTTAGTTTCGATTAGAGATACAGCGTGGAAACAGGCGCTTCAGCAATCACCCCGTACACCAGTGCTGTCATCCCAATTTCAAATCTTGCACATTAAGAGTAATTTACAGAAGCCAATTAACCTGCGGGACTCAGTGGGACAGGCAGCATCTCTGGAGAGAAGGAATGGGTGACGTTTTGGGTTGAGACCCTTCGTCAGACTAGTCTAGACCAGACCACAATAGTCTAGTCTGAAGAATGATCTCGATCCGAAACGTCCCCCAATTCCTTCGCTCCAGAGAACTTTTAATTTTCCTTTGTTTGTATTCTCACCCTATCGGAGATATTCCTATTATCCTAAACATTCTTTTAGATTTTAGAGATAGAGCATGGAAACAGGCTCTGCAGCTAACCAGGTCCATGCCGAATAGCGATCACAATTTACAATTTTACCAAAGTCAATTAACCTATAAACCTGTACATCTTAGGAGCGTGGGAAAAAAACCGGAACACCCGGAGGAAACTCAGACAGTCACGGGGAGAACGTGCAAACTCCGTACAGACAGCACCCGTAGTCAGGATTGAACCAGGGTCTCTAGTGCTGTAAGACAGCAACTCTACTGCTGCGCCACCGTGCCAATCCACATTTGATATGATATTTGATATGATGCACATGACTGAAGTACTTTTTTAATCTACAAATTTTATTGTGAATCAGTTAACGGACGTGGAGTAAATATTTAAATAGAATTCACGAATGCAAACTTTTAGCTGTGATGTTCAGCTAGTCAACAGAACATTTGGAAATCAAATAAAAAAAACATTTTTTTTTATTAGAAGAATTTATTGCAAGTGGCCTCTCTGATTCAGTCCAATAAATAGCAGGTTGATCTGCCCATAATACCAGCTTTGACCTCAAGCATTTAAGAAGAAACATCTTGAGCTCCCTGTTCTGATGTAAACTAGTTTGTGTAGATCTGACCTGAGGACATGAAGATTTGTGTGTGATATCTACTGTGATAAAATATCCTTGCTCTAAAATAATGATTGAGATTTCCATTTGGAGATTAACTGAGTGGCATATTGAGAATTTAGCACTGTGATTAAATGTGTAGGAAGGAACTGCAGATGCTGGTTTATACTGAAGTACCTCAACTGAAGTATACTGGAGTACCTCAGCTGGACAGAAGGAATGCAGTCTGAAGAAGGGTCTCGACCCAAAACGTCACCCATTCCTTCTCCCCAAAGATGCTGCCTGTCCTGCTGAGTTACTCCAGCATTTTGTGTCCATCTGCTGTGCATTATACCCAACTTGAATCGTCACCTTTGGCAGAGGACAGGGAAGGGAGGAAAAAAATTGAGATTGCTATTTCACATAAAATAAGATTTTTCTTGCAAATCGGTGTCAATTAGATATTTTGTTAACAGTTCCATGGGAAGATGGTGTTGAAGAAGCTTATGAGAGGAAAAAAACCAAGTACTCTGAACTGGCAACTGAAGCTTCCCAGAATGGCTGGAAGACCAAGATTTTCCTTGTCGAAGTGGGATGCAGGGGATCTGTTGCTGCATCTATGACCAGGCTATTAAAGAAAATGGGGGTGAGGGGTCGCTGCCTCCAACAAGCAATCAAATCATTATCAAATTCTGCGGAAAAAAGCAGCAATTGGATCTGGATCAAAAGGAGAGACAACAATTGGGCTGCAAGATGAATACAGGAGGGTATGGAATTGAAGGGGGTGTAACTGGGACGCCAGGTATCACCATTGAGCCCTCTGGAGATGTTGTGGGCTTCTCAATGAAACGTCAAAGAAGGAGGGTGCCCACCTGATGACCCCGATGACGTGCCTACCCTACCTTTCACCACTCCAATCCCACTGCAAATAGCAAGAGTGCCGACTTATTACAGGGATTGAAACAACAAGTCCTATTAGCTCTACTCCTTAAGGGTAAACCAAACTAAAATGTACACGGTTTCTAAAGGTTAAAGCCACTCTATATTTAATTGGCGACTGACTCTCTCTGATTCTCTGTGGACAATGCCATGGCCAGGTATAGATGTTATGATCCTTCTCTTCTGCAACATAACTTTTCAATTCGAGCTTTGGGAAATGAAAGGCTTGGTTTTCGAGGGACTGTTCTTACATTCGTAATCACTTTCTGGAAAGAACTCGGTTCTTCTCGTAAGTTAGATCAAGAGGCGGCACGGTGGCGCAGTGATAGAGTTGCTGCTTAACACGCCAGAGTGGATCCTGACTACGGGTGCTGTCTGAACGGTATTTGTACGTTTTTCCCGTGACTGTGTGAGTTTTCTCAGCTTAGTTTATTGTCATGGGTAACAAGGTTCAGTGAAAAGCATTTTGTTGCGTGCTAACTAGTGTATAGATACCGTACATGATAAGGGAATATCGTTTAGCGCAAGGTAAAGCCAGCAAAGTCCGGTAAAGCATAGTCCGAGGGACATCGAAGAGATAGGTAGTTTAGATGTTTAGAGGTTTCCTCCCACACTCCAAAGCTGTGCAGGTTTGTAGGTTGTTTAAGAAGGAACTGCAGATGCTGGAAAATCGAAGGTAGACAAAAAATGCTGGAGAAACTCAGCGGGGAGGCAGCATCTATGGAGCGAAGGAAATAGGCAACGTTTCGGGCCGAAACCCTTCTTCAGTCTGAAGTTTCTCCACCAGGTTTGTAGGTTAATGGGCTTTGGCAAGAGATTGTAAATTGTCCCTAGTGTTAGAGTACGGGGATCGCTGGTCGGCATGGACTTGGTAGGCGAAAGGGTCTGTTTCTGTGCAGTATCTCTAAACTAAACTAAACTAAACTCAACTAAGCTTTCCTTCCATTCTTCTGCCTCAAAATTAAAATACCTGATGCATTAGAACATGTAACAAACAGGCACATTTAGTTTTGCAATGTTGTATCTTAAGAGATTTAAAATCAATATTTGCTTCTCAAATATATTCTCTAATTATATTTCAATATATAACATAAGATTTACGGACTATTACTGCAACAAAACACTGATAATATAATGGGGTTATTTATTTACCTGTACTACGTATATGGCTACAATAATGTATAATATTCAATTTGTATATTTGTTTGGGATGTGCGGGGCAAGTATTTTACACAGATAGCGGTGGAACGCGCTGCCAGGGGTTGTGTTAAAGGTAGATACGATAGTGCCGATTAAGAGACTTTTAGACAGGCACCTGGATATGGATGGATTGGAGGGTATGAATCACTCGTGGGCACGCGGTTGGTTCACCTTGTGCAGTGCTTCTCTACCGAGTGTAGAAACAAGGAACTACAGATTTTGGTACCTGCCAAAGATGGACACAAAGTGCCAGAGTAACTCAGCGGGTCAGGCAGCATCTCTGGAGAAAAAGGATGGGTGACATTTCCTGACCCAAAACATCACTCATCCTTTTTCTCCAGAGATGCTGCCTGTGCCGCTGAGTTACTCCAGCGCTTTGTGGCTACCCTGTTCTGTTCTATGCTCTGTACAATTGTGAGATGTTGGTGAGCTTCTGGGGTTGGATTTCATAAGTTCATATGAATAGGAGCAGAATTAGGCCATTCGGCCCAACGAGTCTACTCCTCCATTCAATCATGGCTGATCTATCGCTCCCTCCTAACCCCTTCTCCTGTCTTCTCCCAATAATCTCTGACACCTGTACTAATCAAGAATTTACAGCCATGATTTCCCGAGTTAGCAGTTTTCCAGGTTTAAACCAAGTTGGCAGAGGTATTGCAGGTAGAAATGACCCCTTTTCTTCACACAATGAACCACTCAGGGCACAGTGCTGGTGAATCTTCCCCTCCAACCCTCTCCCCTCACCCTAAAGATGGTGATGCCTTCCTGTGCATACTTTCATGGCTGTTCTTTGGACCCTTTACTCACATCGTCAGAGTCTGTGTTTGTGTTTAGAGGGATACAGCTGCAGATTATAGAGAAACAGACCCTTTGGCCCACTGAGACCAGTGATCCCCGTACACTATCCTATGCACTAGGGACCATTTACAATTATACCAAGCCAATTAGCCTACAACCCTGTACGACTTTGGAGTGCAAGAAGAAATCGGAGCACCCGGGGAAAACCAACGCAGGTCACGGGGAGAACGTACAAACTCCGCACAGACAGCACCCGTAGTCAGGATCGAAGCTGGGTCTCTGGCACTGAAAGGCAACAACTCTACTGCTCTACCCTGTTAGACAGCCGAGCCAGCAACGTGTTCAGCATGGGAGGAACACAGCAGTCTAATCTTATGCTAACCTGTACATATCTCTCGCAACAAAGGGACGTGGTCACTAAATTAAATCAGAAACCTTGGATGAATTTTAATTCTTTGCTTTGCTTTGGCCTCTGAAGTCCTGCTTTCAATTGCTGCCCTGCTGATATCACCACAGGATTGAGACCACAATGGTATTCTTATCTATCTATTCTAATTTTGTGTGTTGGACGCAAATGCCACTCAATATTGATTTCAGCGTTATCTGGGTTGGAAGCACGGGACATGTGCTCTCCAAATACAGAAGGAATTCAATTATCTGCAATTGATTTTCATTCAAGAATTTGGCAAATCATTTTTTCATAAATTACCAACTAAATCCAATGACATTAATAGAGCTGAAACTAATTACTGTGTCACTTGCACATCAATACATGAAAAACATCTGCGTCGTTCTTCCTCCCCTTACATTTATAACCAATAAACCTGCTGGATTATAAAACCATAAGACAAAGCAGCAGACGTAGGCCGTTCGGTCCATTGAGTCTACTCCGCCATTTGGCTGAAGGGACATGGAGATTTCGCTCTTTAGTTTAGTTTTAGTTTAGAGATGCAAAAACATCCACCGAGCCGACCAGCGCATTAATACTACCCTACACACACGAGGGACAATGTTTATACATTTTATACCAAGCCAATTAACCTACAAACCTGTGCGTATTTGGAGTTTGGGAGGAAAACCGAAAATCTCAGAGAAAACCCACGCGGTCAGGGGGAGAACGTGGAAACTCCGTGCTGGCAGCACCCGTAGTCGGGATCGAACCCGGGACTCTGGCGCTTTGAGGCAGCAACTCTACCGCTGCACAAGAATGACTCAACGATGTTAAGATGTTGCCCATGTAATAGTCATATTCCTTGGCAGATGTTTCCACGACGCAGCCCCAAAGATGATCTGGTTATTGTTTGTATCTTCTCGGATAAGAACGATTCATTAATAATTGGGAAGAGGAAAGATGTTGCCTGTCGCAGAGGTAGTGAGAATACTAGACTCGGAGCTCAGTACGGAGAAAGACATGAGATAATATATCGTAAACTGTGCTACGAACAATGAACAAGCACTATGATCACTACAACACAACAATGCATTGAAGTACCTTCCTCTCGCCACAGTATGTTTGCAACTGCAGCATCAGAGATTGGAGAAAGCCCAGAAAATGGTTTAAAAAAAAAGGGAAAAAAAAGTCAAAAATTTCATCCATTCACACATGCAAAGAGTTGTACACATTTACGTATATATAAACATTAATTGAAAAATAAGATACATTTCAACTTTTGAATGCGATTTACTTCCTTAAAGCCCTGTCCCACTGTCCGAGTTCATTCTAAGAGTTCTCCCAAGTTTGCCCTGATTCGAACTCGGAGATTTACGGTAATGGCCGCTTGTCGGTACTCGGGGCTCTCGTGGACATTTTTCTACATGTTGAAAAATCTTCACAAGTCTTCCCGAGTTTACCTTGTTTCCCGAGTACCTGCCGTTAGCGTTACGAGCCGCTAAGAGACGTCCCCGAGCTCCGACGTACCCGCTACGTTCATTCTACGTGCTTACCACGAGTTTCATTTATTTTTAAGCTCGGGAGAGCTCTTGAATGAACTTGTACAGTGGGACAGGGCTTTTATTTTACTGTAGATAAGACCATAAGACACTGGAGCAGAATTAGGCCAAGCTGCCCATAAAGTCTACTCTACCATTCATTCATGGCCGATATATTTATCTCTCTCAACCCCATGTTCCTGCCTTCTCCCCGTAACCTTTGACACCCTTCTTAATCAAGTGGCAATGAATTACACAGATTCACCACCCTCTGATTAAAGACATTTCTCCTCATCTCCTTTCTGAAGGTACGTCCTTTTATTCTGAGGTTGTGCCCTCTGGTCCTAGACTCTCCCACTGCTGTAAACATCCTCTCCACATCCATTCTATCCAGACCTTTCATTAACCAGTAGGTTTCAATCAGATCCCCCCTCATCCTTCTAAACTCCAATGAGTACAGGACCCGAGCCATCAAATGCAGATGGAAGGCCAAAGGAAGGGAGAACACCTTGGTAACATCACTCTTAACAGGACCGAGAGGCAGGTTCTCCCTTTTATATAGCCTCACCCTGGGAGCAGTTGGCTTGAGCTATGCATCACAAGAATGTTCATAAGTACATAAGTCATAGGAGCAGAATCAGGCCATTCAGCCCATTGTGTCTACTCGACCATTCAATCATAGCTGATCTATCTTTCTCAATTAACCCCACTCTCCTGCCTTCTCCCAATAAACCCCTGACACCCTTACTAATCAAGTATCTAGAAAATATTCAAGAATATTTTCACTGTATCCCAGTACACGTGACATTAATAAAACTAAACCTGAATAGATTTTATGGCACCAGTTTATGTGGAGAGGATGTCATATCTGAGGAGATGGAACGATTAATAACAACAGCTTAGATTTAGATGTTCAAAGGATTGGAAAGTGCCACAAGAGTAAAGGCAGCGTGGGGGGGGGGGGGGGGGGGGGGGGGGGGATGGGGGGGGGGGCAGAACCACAGTGTAATCGGGTGATAATATGCAGGACCCTATGAATCTCTTTGAACTTGTGTTTTCAGTAAAACATTGTCACACCTATATACATTTTGACATGGCCTCGGGGAGAACAGAGAAAGTATCGTGCACAGATTGTAATCATCTCTGCACACAAATTCTAAACCGTGTAAGATGTCTTCCGGCATTGGTTCTAGATCACAGCTGCCCAGCGCAAATGGATTTAACTTCAATGTAAAAATATGATTTCAAAGAGCATGTTATTGACTGCTAGTCACCACTAATACATCTAAATATCAGACCATTACAAAGATTTGTGATTTTTTTTAAAAACTGATTAACCATTTCATTTCATATGAAACCAATATATTTAAACGTTAAACAATTATTTAATCAAGGGGAGAGTGCATTTTGAGGCATATGTTAATTATAAATGTTGCAAAATGTATAATACAGTTGCATAATTTTAGTTTGGTATTGTTTTAGAGATGCACCATGGAAACAGGCCCTTTGGCCCATCGAGTTCACACCGACAAATGATCACCCGTATATTATTTTAATCCTGCACACTACGGACCATTTACAGAAGCCAATTAACCCACAAACCTGCACAAGTGATCTTTGGAATGTGGGAGGAAACTGGAGCACCCGGAGAAAACCCACGCGGTCACAGGGAGAACGTACAAACTCCGTACAGGCAAGCACCCATAGTCAGGATTGAACCCGGGCCTCCTGCGCTGAGAGGCAGCAACACTACCGCTGCGCCACCGTGCTGCCCAAATTGTGACAGGAATTTTTAGGGGTCAAATAACTTAACTCTCTGATCGCAATGGAATTGTGAATGGAATTATTCTCAGAAGTCCCTTGTCCTACCCGAGAAACAGAGCAACTCAGGATTGCAGGAAAGCCCAATTGTTTCATTTCATTCCGTCAATAAGATCACCAGATACAGTCTACTATACTCTATAAATTTAATTTAGAAAACAAAGAAATTCTCCCCAGTTAACCCTCCTTTCTTAATTGCCAATAATGATTATATAGATTATCGTGAAATCTCAAATTAAATAATTATGGAGATCAGACACCACCCTGAAGCATTGCAAATATTATATAAAAAATAAAATGGGCAAGAAGGTGATTTAAAGGTTATAATCTAATTTCAGGTTTTCAAGATCTATGATTGAATTATGCAAGGTCTCAGTGACACTAAGCCTATTAAATCATCTTCTGTTGCTGTTAGTATGAATGGGAAGTTGTCATCAAGTTTCAGTTAATTGATTTTTGTTGGCCATTTTACTTTTATTTTTTATTAGGACTGGAATGTGCAAGCAGTTATTGATGAATATGGTGTTGTGGAGGTTAGGTCTATGTTTCAGACGGATGGAGCCACTGTCATTCTGTATCTGGCTTACATGATGAGAAGGAGCACAAAATGAGCTGGAGGGCAGGTATTCTATTTGGTTGTATCTGAGAAGGTTGTCCTATGAGGATGCGTGTAGAGTGCACAATTACGTATTATGTTGATGAATGACCGAACAGAGAGCTATTTATCCGAATACCTCAATGCCACAATAGAATTATAGAGGTGAAGGAGTTTAATTTAGTTTAGTTTAGAGATGCAGCTCGGAAACAGGCTCTTCAGCCCACCAAGCCCGCGCCGACCAGTGATCCCCGCACATTAACACTACCCTACACACACTAGGGATAGTTTTACATTTTATTCCAAGCCAATTAAGCTACAAACCTGTACGTCTTTGGAGTGTTGGAGGAATCCGAAGAGCTCCGAGAAAACCCACGCAGGTCACGGGGAGAACGTACAAACCCCGTACAGACAGCACCCGCAGCCAGGATCGAACCCGGGTCTCTGGCGCAGCGAGGCAGCAACTCCACCGCTGCACCACCGTGCCAACCAAAGAACCCAAGACGATCAGCCACGATCACAATGAATGGCGGTGCTGGCTTGAAGGGCCGAATGGCCTCCTCCTGCACCTGTTTTCTATGTTTCTATGTTTCTAATTACCAGAGAGTTGTTGTGAAGAGGGCATTGCATCTCCAAGAACGGATTTAAACAGGTCAAATAGAACTTTAATTTCATTATATTGAGGCGAGAGAGGTCACGGTGATTTGTGAATGTGTGCTGGTATGGTACCGAATTTTGCAAGTGTAAATATTAAATAACCAAGAGGCATTAAAAGATTAGACACAAGGAACTGCAGATAATGGTGCGCACAAAAAGAAACAAAATGCTGGAGTAACTCAGCAGATCAGGCAGCATGGAGGACATGGATAGGCGACGTTTCAATGGTTCATTGGCTTCTTTATTGTCACATGTGTGAAGTGCAGATGCACAGTGAAATTATTTTCTTACAAACAGTCCAGTAGAGCATTGCCATATCTTCCCTGATTAGCAATTGCATTGAAATAGTCATGCAAGATGCGCCAGGTTTTCTGGTTACAAGAACCAGTCTGAAGAAGGATCCCGACCCAAACGTCGCCTGTCCATGTTTTCCAGAGATGCTGCCTGACCTCCAGCACTTTGTGTCCTTTATCCGTGAACCAGCACCTGCAGTTCATTGTATCTACATAGAGAGAAACTATGCTTATCGCCAAAATTTCTAAGGGTGGTGGGCATTGGAATCTAACTTTTGAAAAGGTGCCAAGATATATTTCTACGCGATGGATGAAATTTGGACCTGTTTTCCATTTCCAGATGTTAATCAATTGTACATTTTTAATCTGCGAAGTATGGATTGTGTTAAACTATTAAGAGATATGGAACAAAGATAGGTATGTAGAATTGGGTCACATATTAGTCCTGTTCTTGTTGATGGTTAGAACAGGCTTGAACAGGGAAATAGTCCATTCGCATTACTAGTTACAGGCCCTGACTAGCAGTAAATCATATTGATTAAGTAAACCTGATAAACTTTTGATGATAAAAATGTTGATGGAATATTTCTGACTTGGGTAAAATTAAAGTGTGATTCCAATTGAGCTCATGGTAGGCGTATAACATATCATAAAACACTTTTAATTTAAATTCCACGGCATCTAAACTTAAATGAAAAGCCTTCAGGCTTAACAAGTAGTATGAACACAAAGTCATAAACGGAACCCTGACACAATACATAAAATCTCAAATGGCATTTCAGAGCAGGGAATTATTGACTCGAAGTGTTGAGCAGTCAACTGGTTTTAATGCCTGCATGGCAATTTCGAAGGGTGAATAAAAAAGGTTGGTTGATACGAAGGCCAAGATATTTGTTGAGTTATTGGGAGCTTTGCTGCATCCACTGGTCAACAACCAGTTCCCCACAAAATCACACGACATTTTGTGGAAAAGTAATCAGTGGTCCCTTTTAGAACCGCAGTCAGTCGTTCACAGCGGCACGGTGGTACAGCGGTAGAGTTGCTGCCTTTCCAGCACCAGGGACACGGGTTCGATACCGATTAAGGGGGCTGTCTGCACGCAGTTTGTACGTTCTACCCGTGACCTGTGTGGGTTTTCTCCAGGACCTCCAGTTTCCTCCCACACTCCAAAGACGTGCAAGTTTGTTAATTGGCTTGGTAAAATTGTAAAGTGTGTGTAGGATGGTGTTAATGTGCAGGGTTCGCTGGCCGGCGGGACTCGGTGGGCCGAAGGGCCTGTTTCCATGCTGTATCTCTAAACTAAACTAAAAACTAAATGAAAAAAGTCCACAGATGGCATGGGATGCTTGGCACAGAGGCTAACACGTCGATTTGTAAAATTGAACAGGTATCGTTTTTTTTTTAAATTTAGAGACACAGCGTGGAATCAGGCCCTTCGGCCCAGAGAGTTCATGCTGACCATCGATCTCTCATACACGAGTTCTTCATTATTCCACTTTCCCATCTACTCCCTACACACTAGGGGCAATTTACAGAGGAGAATTAACTTACAAACCTGCACGTCTTTGAGATGTGCGGGCAAACCAGAGCAACTGGTGGAAACCCACACAGTCACAGGGAGAACATGCAAACTCCACACAGAGAGCACCCGATGTCAGGATCGAACATGGCTCTCTGGCGCTGTAAGGCAGCAGCTCTACCACCATGTCACCGGGTGGTTACATAGTCAACAGTAACATTTAAATGGCTTTTGGACAGGTACTTGGATATACGGGGAAAGTCGGGGATATGGATCAGGTGCAAGCAGATGAGATTTGTCCAACCTGGCATCATCTTTGGCCACGGGCATTGTGGGCTGAAGGGCCTGTTCCTGTGCTGTACTTTTCTATGTTCTGTGTTGCGTAAAGACTAAAGAGGACAGTGTTATTTGTGAATGTGATCTGGTAGGTTACAGGCTGCAGAATTTTGAAGTTTAAGGTTGGTGCTGGAGTGGAGACTGGCTTGGAGTGCACTGAATATTCTGCAGGGGAAATAAATATTAATTTGGGCTTCATCCGATATAATAATGTTATGGAAGTTGAATTGAGGTCGTTTTTGACTTAAAAAATATGGAAAAGAAAGAATTATACTTCAATAAAGAGGTTAGTCACACTGACTTTCTTGCATTCTTCATTAGATTTATAGACCCAATCATGTTTCTATTTGAATCTTTGCTATCCTTGTATCAAATATTTCAGATTCTCCATAATTAGGACCGACAGGTAAACATATTTAGGAATAAAGATTCAAGACAAAAATTGTATCTAATCTTGCTATCCAAGTAGCAAACATTTCAGGTTCGCTATAATTAGATATAACCATGTAAATATATTTAGGAATTATGATTAATGATAAAAGTCTATCTAATCTCGGAAAGAGTTCCATTTTGTCATTCTGGGTTCCACACTCGGTTCTCCCGTGCTAACATCGAACGTGAGTAATAACAGATGTTATTCTGATCATTTTCTTACACCGGATAAGTTTTGGAGAAAGTTCAATCATAACAAGTGGTTTAATGCATTTTAGACATACGAGTCTTTCGAGCAGCGTCCTCAACAAACAGGGATGAGATATCTTCGTCCACTCCCGCGTCGTTCTTCGCAATGCAAGTATAGGCTCCGGTGTCTTCATAGCGTACACTTTTAATGTGAATTTCACCTCCATTTGCTGCAGTGGGAACACAGAATAGAAGAAACGAAAATGCACGAAAGAATAATTCTGCATTGATGATCAGCATTTAGACATCACCTCGGCATTGATGTAGCATTTTTAATATAGTAAAGCAGCTCAAGACATTTCACGATAATAGTTATCATAAAAAATCTGACACCGAGCCACATAATGAGTAACTAAAGGGCCTGTCCCACTTTCACGACCTAATTCACGACCTCTGCCGAGTTTGCCCTTGACTCATACTCGCAGCATGGTCGTCACGAGGCCGTAGGAGGTCATAGCATGTCGTAGGTAGGTCGTGATGCTAGTCGTAGGTACTCGTGGCATCAAGTAGATCGGGGCGTTTTTTTCTAGCCTGATGAAAAATGTCCACGAGTAAAAAAAGGTCGTGAATTAGGTCGTGAAAGTGGGACAGGCCCTTCAGGCAGAGGAATTAAAGCTCTGACAAAACGTTTGGTTCTGAAGATTGTGTTAAGGGAGAGAGACAATGAAATGGAAGGTTCAAAGGGGCGGAGTTCCAAGTCTTGTACAGTTTTAGTATTACAGATACAGCGCGGAAAAACAGACCCTTCAGCCCAATGATTCCGCACCCGTTATACCACACACATTGGGAACAATTTACAATTTTTACCAAAGCCAATTAACTTACAAAACCTGTACTTCTTTGAAATGTGGGAGGAAACTGGAGCACCCGGGGAAAACCCACATGGTCAAGGGGAGAATGTATAAACGCTGTACAGACGAGCACCCGTAGTCAGCAGCGAAGCCGGGTCTCTGGCACCTTAAGGCAGCAAATGTGCCGCCCATTGATGGGCATTGAGTTGATGAGATTTTTGACAAGCATCTTTCCAAATTGCCAAATTGCTAAAGTCACTGGTAGAAAGAAACGGAGCCAGGATTTGAGGCATGCTAGGTAAATAACAATATTAATTAATAATGTCAGCTCCCAATCTTGACGGAACTCATTTATCTACTGAAAAAAATACCCTCGATTAGTATCAGGACTTTCTGGCAGGGTATAATTTTTGAAAAAAAAATCAATATGCAAAGAAATTTAAATATGTTTAAAGTTATCATTATTCTATGTAGGTATTTAAAAATGGAACTCAATGTTAAGACTTGCCCTTAAACATAAGGATTATGTAAAATCCATATTTATTAACACTAAACATCGTAGCCAGATCTCGTGGCAAACTATTAATATACAGTAGGTTCATTGAACATTTCCGCTTCAGAAATTGATAATCTAGAAATTCATGTGGTCGGATCTGTTTATTGTCAGTACAAATCGATTTCCTTGTCATTCAATGGAACACTTGAACTTTACACTGCCAAAATATTTAATTTGATTTCTTATAGAAACTTACAAAATTCTTAAGGGGTTCTAGATGCAGGAAGATTGTTCCCGATGTTTCCAGGACAAGGGGTCACAGCATCCTTTAAGACCGAGATGAAAAGACTTTTGTCACACTCTCTGGAACTAGTTACACTATATTTAAGAGGAGTTCATGATGATTATATTTGGCGGTGCAGGCTCGAAGGGCTGAATGGCCTACTCCTCTAATGTTTCTATGTTTCTATAAGAGGGAGTTAGATATAGCTCTTAAGACTAACGCAATCAAGGGATATGCGGAGGAAGCAGGAATGGGGTACTGATTTTGGATGATCAGCCATGATCACATTGAATAGCAGTGCTGGCTCGAAGGGCCGAATGGCCTACTCCTGCACCTGTTTTCTATGTTTCTATGTTTTGTAATCTAGTTCTTACAGCTTTAATATACCTCGAATTACTGCTCTTTGAGCGAATACATTCCAGTTCAGGAATCTACAATCTTGCCCAGAGTAGGGGAATCAAGAACCGTAGGACATAGGTTAAAGGTGACGGGGGAAACATTTAATCGGAATCTGATAGGTACCTTTTTCACACAAAGAGTGGTGGGTGTTTGGAACGAAGTGCCAGAGGAGGTGGTTGAGGCAGGAACTATCCCAACGTTTAAGAAACAGGTGTTTGGATAGTGTAGGAAGGAACTGCAGGTGCTGGTTTAAACTGAAGATAGACACAAAATGCGGGAGTAACTCAGCGGCACAGGCAGAATCTCTGGAGAGAAGGAATGGGTGGCATTTTGTTTGAGACCCTTCTTCAGACTGGTGGTAGACATGGATAAGATAGGTTTAGTGGGATATGGGCCAAATACAAGCAGGTGGATCTAGTGTAGTTGAGGCATGGTGGAGCTCGCAGTCCCTTGATTAGGGACCGGCTTCGGGCTTTGACCGCCCCGGCGTGTGAGCTTTGATCGCCGACTGCGGTAGCTTCAATCGCCCTGACTGCAGATGGTCCAACTCCCCCGACCGCGGGAGAAAAGGAGGAAAGAAGATAAGACTTTATTGCCTTCCATCACAGTGGGGAATGTGGAGGAGCCACTGTGGTGGATGTTTATGTCAAATTTTTATGTCGTTGTGTGTCTTGTTGCTTTTTTGTTATGAGTGCATGGCAAATCAAATTGCTCGTACATTGTAAAACATACTTGGCCAATAAATCACAATTTAGATTATGTTGGCCGGTGTGGGCAGGTTGGGCTGAAGGGTTTGATTCTACTCAGTAAGACTCTGTGACTCTATGAGAGGGAAACTAAAGGTATGAAAAGGCTCGGAACAAATCAGAGCCGGCATGGTGGACTTGCTTTACGTTGGACTTATTACATAGGTTTTAAATGGGTGGCACCAGAAATGGCTGCCTCGCCAACAGTCTGTCTGTCCCTTCCTTCTTTGTTGTTTTAGTATGTGCTAAATATATATTTTTAGTGTTCTTTAGCTTGTTTTATGTGGGGGTTGGGGGAAACTTTTTCTAATCTCTTACCTCGATGGAGATGTGATTTTTATCCGTATCGTATCTCCATCCACACTGCGCACTTTAACATCGCGTAGCTTGCGATCCCTTTGCCAAGGATCGACCTCTGAGCTCCAACCACGGGTGCTTGAGGACTTTAACGTCATGGTACTCGCGGTGTCAGGTCAGAGACCGACATCGGGAACTCCAAGCCGCAGGAGCTTCGACCGCCGGCCGCGGGAGCTTTCATCGCCCCGACGGATGGTTCGACTGCCCCGACCGTGGGAGAATAATGAGGGAAGAAGATTGCCTTCCATCACAGTGAGGAACGTGGGGAATCCGCTGTGGTGGATGTTTATCTTAACTTTTATGTAGTTGTGTGTCTTGTTGCTTTTGTTAATATGGCTGTATGGTAATTCGCATATCACTGTACCTTAATTGGTACACGTGACAATAAAAGACCTTTGAAACCTTTGAAATCGTGTGAACCAACTTGAAGCCTTTGGCTAATCATCCTGGAACACAAGTTGTCAGTCCAAATGATCTGAATATTAATTCATGGCAAAACAGATTTACTTTTCTATCACCAAACTGATGCTGTTGGCAGCGCACCCAGTGCAGAAAGAATAAAGAATAGCTTTCACATTTGCCCATACAATCAGTTATTCAGCTTCAGAGTAGGGGAATCGAGGACCAGAGAACATAGGTATGGGGTGACGGGGAAAAGATTTATATAAAAGACTAAATAGGAATCTGAGGGGTAATGTTTTACACAAAGGGTGTTGGGTGTATGGAACTAGCTGCTAGAGGAGGTAGTCAAGGTTAGGGAATTTCCCAACATTTAAGAAACAGGTACATGGATAGGACAGGTTTGGAGGGACATGGGCCAAACGCAGGCAGGTGGGACTAGTGTAGATGGGACATGTTGGCCAGTGTGGACAAGTTGGGCTGAAGGGCCTGTTTCCACGCTGTAACACTCTATACCTCATTAGGACATCAGTTTCTGAAATGCTTTACTAACTTTGGATGCTGCAAAGTGCTATATAAAAGCAAATTATCACTGTACGCAAAATGGCAGTTGGAATCAGATACTACCTCGGAGCGCAAGTTGGTTAGGCAATGTTGACGTGATGTCCAAACCATTTTTCAGCCAGGTAATCTTTGGGTTGGGAATCCCATCTGCATGGCATCTCAAGCTCGTGGCCACACCCGGCTCTTGTGCCTGGCTCTCTGGGTACACTCTGATCACCGGTGGGACTAAAAACACGAGGGGGGGGGGGGGAACAGAGAATTCATCAGTGAGTATCAATTACAATTATTGATCATAAAAGCAACTGAACTATAAAATAATCCACGCTGAATCCAGATAATGTGACTGTTATGTTTGTGTTGCCTTGGAGTATACCTTCAAGGTGAAGGACGAAGACAGCGCTTCAAGTCGTAGTTCTCTCTTTATGTCCAGCTATTAAAATAGCTTTGAAGATAGACACAAAATGCCGGAGTAACTCAGCAGGACAGGCAGCATTTCTAGAGAGAAGGAATGGGTGACATTTCGGGTCGAGACGCTTCCCCAGACTTCATCTCTGTCTGAAGAATGGTCTCGACCCAAAACGTCACCCATTCATTCTCTCCAGAGATATTGCCGGTCCCGCTGAGTTGCCTCAGCATTTTATGTCTATCTTTGGTGCAAACCAGCATCTGCTGTTCCTTCCTACATCTTAAAATGGCTTCAACAGGCTTCTCATTCTGCAACTGTTTGCGCTACCTAATTCCATGTCCTAACTACATCATACACTTAATCTGCACGTCTAAACCCAGTTTCAGTTGTAACCATATAAGAGCGGCCAAACAATAGTTTGAGTGGACAAAATGGAACTGCAGATGCTGGCTTACTCCGAAGAGAGGCACAACATGCTGGAGTAACTCAACGGGTCAGGCAGCATCCCTGGAGAACATGGATAGGTGAGGTTTCGGGTCAGGACCCTTCTTCAGACTGATTGCGGTTGGGGGAAGGAGGGGGAGAAAGCTGGAGAATGTGAGATAAGAATAGAAGAATAGAACAATTGAAGAGACACGAATTGTGAAGCCAGAGGTAGGTTGAAGTGGATGGGGGGGGGGGGGGGGGGGGGGGGGAAGGGGAAAGGGACAAATGGGTGTGAATCTTGGTGGGGTACAGGGAAGAGAGATAAAAGGGAACATAAAAAGACAGACAGACAGACAGACAGACAGACAGACAGACAGACAGACAGACAGACAGACAGACAGACAGACAGACGAATAAAAAAGGGGGATATGTGTAGGTTAGTTACCTAAAATTGTTGAATTCAATAGGTTTCATTTATGTTGATTTAAATGAATGAATTTAAATGCACTTGATTATCTACTTATTTTTCTGTGTACTTTTAAAATTATACTAACTTAAATCAAATGTTTTTTTTTAGGTGTTCTAAGTGGTTTAGAATGCTTGAGAATATCAGAGGCCTTCACATGTTGTGTATCTGACAGCAGGGACGCCAGCAGCTAGAGCTTACCAGTATTCAAAGCAACTCTGACCTCAACCACACTAGCAATGGTGCTTACAGAATGTACAGAAGGGTCTCGTACCGAAGGTAATGAATTTCCACAGTCTGCTGTAAAGTAAGGTTCCGGCACAAGATTAAACCTGGAGCTCCACTCGAGCACAAGATAGACTGCAAGACGAGCCAGGATAAGATCCAGACCCAAGATACTATCTTCCCAATCATTAGGGGTTTGAAATGGACAGCTGAGAATGGTGCACTTGGCCACCCTAGCCACGCTCTTATTTCACTCCTGCCATCACGAGGAAAGTACAGGAGCCTGAAAACTCTAACGACCAGGTTCAGGAGCAGCTTCTTCCCCACAGCCATCAGGCTACTAAACACTACAACCTCCAAATGAGTTCCAAACTATGGACTTGGGGGCATTGTATGTATGTGTGTGTGTTATTTGTGTACGTGTGTGTTATTTGTGTGTGTGTATATATACCAGGCACGTGCCGTGGGTAATTACTCAGTGTAGGCAGTCAGCCGGCTTTAAAAAAAAAATCTTAAACCGCGCATGCGTAGATTGTTCTCTTCGTAAAAAATAAAAAATAAGTAACAATTCAATTTTACCAAGGCTTCACAATCTCCTTCATTTTTTAATCACTGAATGGGTGGGGGACGGAGGATGAAGGCAGGTGGAGAGATGGTGGGAAAAACGGGAGCACACCGGGACGTTGAATCAGTTGTCATCTTATTGAATGGCAATACTAATTCAAGGGTCCATTTGGAGGGAGAGTTCCTTTCACAGCGTGTGGAGAGTCTGTGCCAGGGGTTAATGATGCGGGGAGGGCAGGAGTGTTGAAAAGGAGGGGGGGGGGTCAGAGATCATATCAGTAACTCACTCACCGCTGCCGCAGCGCTCCGGGCATGGACAGCAGAACTGGCCGCCACTTCCGAGGATAGAAGCAGCTCGGGTGCGTGCAGCCGCTGGGACCCGACAACAGAACTCGCTGCCACTTCAGCGCCTTCTGCCGGCCCGCTCACCTCTGGCAGTGCTCTCCGTCTGAACATCTCTCACCTGCCGCTCGCCGGCTTCGCTCATGTCAACCGCATCCCGCAAATCCTTAAATTCCCACAGCCGAGCAACCTCAACTGGTCCCGTTAACGCGCTGTCGGAATTTAAAGATTTGCGGGATGCCGGCCGGCGAGGAAACAGGCCATCTCGGCCCTTTTACTCCGTGCCGAACACTTACTCTCACCTAGTCCCATCTACCTACACTCAGACCGGAGTGTGGCAAGTGGGTTACTGACCCCGAACCTCTCCTTCACAACGCCAGACTCCCCAAACACTGTGAACGGAGCTCTCCCCCCACCCCGGGAAATACAGTATTTATAAAAATTAAGCACCAAGAAATGCACTTGCCACGTTATTGGTACATTAAGTCCATTCTTCACTCTTTGTTTCCTGAGAAACGATTAAAATAATGGCAATCCATATTCGAAAATCCCGCCAAGAAACTCGCGCTGGGCATGCGCGGTATACTGCTGCACCTGCGCAGTACTGCAAAGGCAGAATTTCTGCTGCCTTTAGCTTCACTTGAAACTGATGACTCAGGCAGTGCTGACGGCACGTGGGCTGCACAGCCCTTCCCGTGTTACAAGCGCTGCGGATGAAAGGCACGGAGAATTATGCCTACCTAAGAGAACCATCTCTTGGATAGGCATAATTCTCCCATGCCTTTACTATTTATATTTAATAATTGCCATTTCATAATTTTAGTCGGGGTAGGCAGTGCCTACCTTGACTACCCTGACGGCACGTGCCTGTAATATATACATATATATATATATATATATATACACATACACACACATACTTGTATATGTGTGTATATATATGCACATGTGTGTGTATACATAAATGCATGCAAGTGTATATATACACAGAAATATATGCAAATGTATATGTATATATATATATATGTGTGTGTGTGTTAATGTGTATATATATATATATATATATATATATATATATATATATATATATATATATATATATACATACACATATATACATATATATATATATATATACACACACACACACTCACACACACTGTACACTCACACACATATATAGACTGAATTTGTTTATTATGGGTTTTGCAGAGTACTATATTTACATATCGATTGGCCTGCTGCAAGTTAGAAATTCAATGTTCCCATTTGGGACAAATGACATAAAACGCTCTTGACTTGATCTGAAACAAAATCAGTGTCAATAAAATGCAACAGGAAAAGAAAAGTTGCAGAAAGTAAAATAATAGTTTCTGTGTGGAAATAGTAAGTTGCCATGTAATACGCCATTTGGAGAGTGTCTATGACTGTCAGGTATGATATTTACTAACCATTCACCTGCAGGATGTGGGTCTGGAAGAGGTCTTCATAGCCAAAGGCATGGCACGTGTAGTTGCCCATGTGGATTGTTGTCACTTTTGTAATGTAGAGGGAGCCGTCATCACCAAAATCCTGCAAAAAAGAAATGGAGACACTTCCCGTGTTTTTCCAAAAGAAATGGCCCTGCAAATTGGCGGCACAGTGGCGCAGCGGTAGAGTTGCTGCTTTACAGCGCTGGAGACCCGAGTACGATCCCGACTACGGGTGCTTGTCTGTACAGAGTTTGTACGTTCTCCCCATGACTGTGTTTTTTTTTTATCTCTGAGATTCTCTGTTTCCTCCCACACTCCAAAGGCGTACAGGTTTGCACGGTAATTGGCTTGGTATAAATGTAAATTGTCCCTAGTGAGTATGGGATAGTATTAGTGTGCGGGGATCGCTGGTCAGTGCGAACTCGGTGGGCCGAAGGGCCTGTTTCCGCACTGTATCTCTAAACTAAACTATACTAAACTAAATCGATAGGAAATAAGCACAAAGGCAAAATTTACATTCTATAAATTTCCATTCTTGGGCGACAGGAGCCCTGATGGAAATATGTAAAATTATGGTAGACCCTTTAGTGTGGCAATGTCAAGGGGGAGGGGGGGGGGATTGCCTGGAACGCCCTGTCAGGGGTAGTGGGTGTGACAGATACAATGGTGGTGTTTAAGAGCATGTTAAGAAATTGCCAGCCAGTTCTCTATCCACATCAATACTGAACCCCTAATGCCGTATGCTTTAAGTTTGTATACTAATCTCTTATGTGGGACCTTGTCGAAAGCCTTCTGGAAGTCCAGATATACCACATTCACTGGTTCTCCCTTATCCACGCTACTAATTACATTCTCGAAAAATTCAACAAGATTCGTCAGACATGATTTACTTTTCGTAAATCCATGTTGACTTTGTCCAATGAGTTCACCACTTTCCAAATGTGCTGCTATCCCATCTTTAATAACTGACTCTAGCAGTTTCCCCACTACCGATGTTAGACTAACTGGTCTGTAATTCCCCGTTTTCTCTCTCCCTCCTTTCTTAAAAAGAGGGGTTATGTTTGCTACCCGCCAATCCTCAGGAACTACTCCAGAATCTAAAGAGTTTTGAAAGATTATCACTAATGCATCCACTATTTCCTGAGCTACTTCCTTAAGTACTCTGGGATGCAGCCTATCTGGCCCTGGGGATTGATCGGCCTTTAATATATTCAATTTACCCAACACCACTTCCTGACTAACCTGGATTTCACTCAATTCCTCCTTCGACCTGCGGTCCCCTGCTATTTCCGGCAGATTATTTATGTCTTCCTTAGTGAAGACGGAGCCAAAGTAGTTATTCAATTGGTCCGCCATAGTCTTGTTCCCCATGATCAACTCGCCTGTTTCTGACTGCAAGGGACCTACATTTATTTTAACTAATCTCTTTCTCTTCATATATCTATACAAACCTTTGCAGTCAGTTTTTATGTTCCCTGCCAGTTTCCTTTCATAATCTATTTTTCCTTTCCTAATTAAGCCCTTTGTCCTCCTCTGCTGGTCTCTGAATTTCTCCCAGTCCTCTGGTATGCTGCTTTTTCCGGCTACTTTGTACGCATCATCCTTTGCTTTGATACTATCCCTGATTTCCCTTGTTATCCACGGATGCACTACCTTCCCCGATTTGTTCTTTTGCCAAACTGGGATGAACAATTTTTGTAGTTCATCCATGCAGTCTTTAAATGTCTTCCATTGTATATCCACCGTCAACCCTTTTAGAATGAATTGCCTGTCAATCTAGGCCAATTCACGTCTCATACCCTCAAAGTTACCTTTCTTTAAGTTCAGAACCATTGTTTCTGAATTAACAATGTCACTCTCCATCCTAATGAAGAACTCAATCATATTATGGTCACTCTTGCCCAAGGGGGCACGTACAACAAGACGGCTAACTACCCCTTCCTCATTACTCAAAACCCAGTCTAAAATAGCCTGCTCTCTTGTTGGTTCCTCTACATGTTGATTTAGATAACTATCCCGCATACATTCCAAAAAATCCTCTTCCTCAGCACCCCTGCCAATTTGATTCACCCAATCTATATGTAGATTGAAGTCACTCATTATAACTGTTTTGCCTTTGTCGCACGCATTTCTAATTTCCTGTTTGATACCATCCCCAATTTCACTGCTACTGTTAGGTGGCCTGTACACAACACCCACCTGTGTTTTCTGCCCCTTAGTGTTTTGCAGCTTTACCCATACCGATTCCACATTCTCCAAGCTAATGTCCTTCCTTTTCATTGCGTTAATCTCCTCTCTAACCAGCAACGCTACCCCAACTCCTTTTCCTTTCTCTCTATCCTTCCTGAATATTGAATATCCCTGGATGTTCAGCTCCCAGCCTACATCACCCTGGAGCCATGTCTCCGTGATCCCAACTATATCATAATCATTAATAGCTATCTGCACGTTCAACCCGTCCACCTTATTACGAATACGCCTTGCATTGAGACACAAAGCCTTCAGACTTGTCTTTACAACGCTCTTATCCCTTATACAATTATGCTGAAAAGTGGCCCTTTTTTATTTTTGCCCTGGTTTTGTCTGCCTGCCACTTTTACTTTTCACCTTGCTACCTATTGCTCCTACCCTCATTTTACACCCTCCTGCCTCTCTGCTCTTGTACCCATCCCCCTGCCATCTTAGTTTAAATCCTCCCCGACAGCACTACCAAGGACATTGGTTCCATTCCAGCCCAGGTGCAGACCGTCCTGTTTGAACTGGTCCCACCTCCCCCAGAACTGGTCCCAGTGCCCTAAAAATTTGAATCTCTCCCTCTTGCACCATTTTTCAAGCCACGTATTCATCTGCAATATCCTCCTATTTCTACTCTGACTGGCCCGTGGTACTGGTAGCAATCCAGAGATTATTACCTTTGAGGTCCTACTTTTAAGTTTATCTCCTAGCTCCCTAAATTCACCTTGTAGGACCTCATCCCTTTTTTTACCTATATCGTTGGTGCCAATATGCACCACGACAACTGGCTGTTCACCCTCCCCCTCCAGAATGTTCTGCAGCCGTTCAGTGGCATCCCTGACCCTTGCACCAGGGAGGCAACATACCATCCTGGAGTCTCGTTTGCGGCCGCAGAAACGCCTATCTATTCCCCTGACAATTGAATCCCCTATTACTATTGCCCTTCCCCTCTTTTTTCCCACCTCATGTGCTGCAGATCCACCCATGGTGCCATGAACTTGGCTGCTGCTGCCTTCCCCTGATGAGCCATCTCCCTCAACAGTATCCAAAATGGTATACCTGTTTAGGAGGGAGATGACCGCAGGGGACCCCTGCACTACCTGGCTACTGCTTTGCTGGCTATTGGCCACCCGCTCCCTTTCTGTCCTCTTACCTTTTACCTGTGGTGTGACCAACTCACTGTACGTGCTATCCAAGACTTTCTCCGCATCGTGGATGCTCCAGTATGAATCCAGCCGCAGTTCCAATCGTTCAATGCGGTCTGCCAGGAGCTGCAGCTGGGCACACTTCCTGCAAACGTAGTCACCAGGGACACCGGCCATATCCCTGATCTCCCACATGTTGCAGGCTGAACAAACCACGGGGCCAATCTCTATTGACATATCTTACTCCCAAATTACTCTGTATTAAATATTAAAAAAACACAAAAACTTATCCTTTAAACTTTACTAATAAATATCGAATCCTTTACTCCCAGAATCCTTACACCTGAAGGCAGATATGTAAAATTGTAAACCTGGGGTTGCACCCAATCAGCTGCTTCCTCGGGTCCTCTTCCACCAATCAGAGGCTTCACCAGATTCCTTCTTTGGAAGTGAGATGGAACGTTGCCGATTTGGTCTAACACATACGGGCATACACTCACAGCTGAAAAATGTCTGCTTCAATATTCACTATAACACTGTTTAAGGAGGAACTGCAGATGCTGGAAAATCGAAGGTAGACAAAAATGCTGGAGAAACTCAGCGGGTGAGGCAGCATCTACGGAGCGAAGGAAATAGGCAACGTTTCGGGTCTGAGAAGGGTTTTGGCCCGAAACGTCGCCTATTTCCTCCGCTCCATGGATGCTGCCTCACCCGCTGAGTTTCTCCAGCATTTTTGTCTACCTTCACTATAATACTGTTTTGTTCATTGAATTCAAGTAATTATAATCACGCTGGAATGTTTGTTTAATCTTTTGATGTTCCAAGATAGTTTGGAGTGAAAAATATTCCACTGGTTCAGATTGAGGTAAATGTGTCCTGCAAATTTATATTTTTAGTTTGGAAATATAGTGCGGAAATAGCCCTTTCTGGCCACCGAATCTGCACCAACCAGCTAACCCCGCACATTAACATTACCCTCCACACCTTAGGGACAATTTACATTTATACCAAGTCAATTAACCTACAAACCTGTACATCTTTGTGGTGTGGATGGAAACCGGAGCTCCTGGAGAAAACCCATGCAGTTCACGGGGAGAACGTACTAACTCCGTAAAGAGGGCACGCCTAGTCAGGATCAAACCCGGGTCCCTGGCACTGTAAGGCAGCAACTCTACTGCTGCGCTACCAGCGCGTATTGGCTACGAAAATAGCATTTGTTCCACAGTACCTGCTTAGGGAAATAAGAGCCGAACAACTGAGACTTAATTACATGCTTCTGATCCCATTATTGGATCCTGATATATTCATGTACTGCAAAAACTAGAAAGAAAGAAATGAGATCTGGTCCTGAAACTCTTGTACAGCTTCAGGCTAAATAGATTAATATTCCTGAAAGTGCTGCAGTTATTTAAAAGTAATTGCTCATTTGATATGATGGAGGTGTAGAAAGTGCGTTGAAGACAAAAATGTGCAACCTAATGTGAAGAACGGACACATTACTGATGGGAATCTTAGGTAGCTTTGTTTGGGGTGGATAACAAGAGGCAGTGGTTCACCTGTTTGTATTGTAGACTACCCGATACAGTTAAATACAAATGACACTGGATTAGATTTGGTTGCTTATCACACCTGATGGAACAAAGGAAATAGGCCATTTTCAGGTCGATTCCTTCTTCAGACTGATGTGAGGGTTGGGGATGGGGGGGGGGGGGGGGGGGGTGTGGAGAAGAAAGGAAGAGGTGGAGCCAGTGGGCTGAGGGAGAGCTGAGAAGGGGAGGAGAAAGTAGGGACTACCTGAAATTAGAGAAGTCAATGTTCATACCGCTGGGGTGCAAACTGCCCAAGCAAAATATGAGGTGCTGTTCCTCCAATTTACGGTGGTCCTCACCCTGGCCATGGAGGAGGCCCAGGACAGAAAGGTCGGATTCGGAATGGGAGGGGGAGTTAAAGTGCTGAGCCACCGGGAAATCAGGTTGGTGGCAACGTTTCGGGTCGAAACCCTTCTTCAGACTGATGTGAGGGTGGGGGGGGGAGGGGGGGGGGTGCGTGGGAAGAAGAAAGGAAGAGGTGGAGCCAGTGGGCTGAGGGAGAGCTGAGAAGGGGAGCAGAATTCCACAAATTCACAACTCTGTGTTGAAAAAGTTTTTCCTCATCTCAGTTCTATATGATCTTCCCCTTATATTGTCTACTCCACAGGGAAATGAACCTGGATTTGATCTTGACCTTGATCTGTCTGTGTGGAGTCTGCATGTTCTCCCTGTGACCAGGTGGGCTTCCTCTTGGCGCTCCAGTTTCCTCCCACATCCCAAAGAAAAGTGGGTTTGTAAGTTAATTAATTGCCCCTGGTGTGTAGGGAGTGAATTAACGTGAAAGTGGGATGACATAGATCTAGTGTGCCCTTTTCCAGGCTGTGTCTATAAAAGTCCTAATTTGAGGAAGGACATTCTTGCTATTGAGGGAAGTGCAACGTAGGTTCATGAAGTTAATTCTTGGGATGGCGGGGACTGTGATATAATGAAAGAATGGAGCGACTGGGCTTGTATACTCTGGAATTTAGAAGGATGAGAGGGTATCTTATAAAAACATATAAAATTATTAAAGGATTGGACATGCTAGATGCATCAAACATGTTCCCGATGTTGGGGGAGTCCAGAATCAGGGGCACAGTTTAAGCATATTGGGTAGGCCAGTTAGAACTGAGATGAGGAAAAACCTTTTCACGCAGTGTTGTGAATTTGTGGAATTCTCTGCCTCAGAAGGCAGTTGAGGTCGATTCACTGGATTCATTCAAAAGAGAGTTAGATAGAGCTCTTAGGGCTAGTGGAATCAAGGGATGGGAGAAGGCAGGAACGGGGTACTGATTGTGGATGATCAGCCATGGTCACATTGATTGGCGGTGCTGCCTCGAAGGGCTGAATGGTCTACTCCTGCACCTATTGACTACTTTTCTATGTATCTATGTAAAAGTAACCCCAACTAAACTCAATTTTAGGGGCGGCACGGTGGTGCAGCGGTAGAGGTGCTACCTTAAAGAGCCAGAGACCCGGGTTCGATCCTGACTGCGGGTACTATCTGTACGGAGTTTGTATGTTCTCCCTGCGACCGAGTGGGTTTTCCCAGAGTGCTCCAGTTTCCCTCCACACACCAAAGACATACAGGTTTGTAAGTCAATAGGCATTAGAATAAGTGTAAATTGTCCCTAGTGTGTCGGATAGAGGTAGTGTACGGGGTGGTCGCTGGTCAGCCCGGACTCGGTGGGCCGGAAGGGCCTGTTTCCGCACTGTATCTCCAAAGTTTAAAGTCTAAAAATCTAAACATACCATGAAATAATACAAATGGCTTGTATGACATATCACTTACATTGATATCTTCCAAGTCCAAGAAATTCAACGTGATTCCATTGTGTTTCCAGATGATAGGCGGTCTCAAGGTGCCCTGAACAGCACATGACAAGACGGCACTGAGTCCAACGGTCACCGTGGTAACACTGACCTTCATATTTTCTGGAAGATTTAGCTGAATAACCTCTGGAAAGAACAACATTGAAATCTCAGCTCGTCAAACACTTCCAATAGCCGCAAAATTGTCTATATCCAAATCTAATGTACAAATTGGGCACATTAAACAAGTGATCAACCAGGTTAAAATTCTACTGCTCACATTTCCAGTAATGAAGACAAAGTAGTACTCACTTCAATAAGAAGATGGCAAAGGACAAATGCTTCTCCATTTGATTTTGTGAGACATTTGTGGACAGTTGCAATTTTAATGGACGGATATAGAAAATAGACAATAGGTGCAGGAGTAGGCCATTTGACCCTTCGAGCCAGCACCGCCATTCACTGTGATCATGGCTGATCAACCACAATCAGTACCCTGTTCCTGCCTTCTCCCCATATCCCCTGACTCCGCTATCTTTGAAAGCTCTTTCTAACTATCTCTTGAAGGACTTCCGGTGGCGCCACGGAGCGGTGAGAGGCGCTGCATTTAGTTCCGCTCCTGACGAATGCGTTGAATCATTGAAAAAGACGTTTTGGAAGACGGGACTGATTTAAAAATACTTACCGGAGCTGCCTGACGTCGCTTAAGTGACGTCATCAGAAATCGCCGCGAAATATCGGAGAATAGCGGCAGTTTTAAATGTGAAAGGGGAATCTTCCCCAAAGATCTACAAGACCTGCTACGAGACTCCATCTGAAAGAGCTGGGTAAAACTCTGCAAACAGCAGCAGAAAGTTCTGAAGAAGAATCTGAGGCTCAAAGAATAGCCACTGAAATGGCTTCAAAGGAGAAACAGATGGAGCAATTGGAGCAATGGGTTAAGAACCTCATTAATGACTGACTTTGCTAAAATGACACAAGACGGGAATTCTGCACTGGAGAAAAGTCTGTCTAAAAAAATTAAGCGTGGTAATGAGGAAGTCATTGAGGAAATAGCTACTCTAAGGAAACGTATTGAAGAAATTGAGGATGATTTAAGTACAGAAATCAAAAAGGTTGAAAAAGATTGCAACGAGAAGTTTGATTCTGTTCTCAAGACCACTAAAGCATACACCACGGTTATGGAAGATATGGAAACTGCGGTGAATGATATGTCTGAAGAGATGAAGAGACTGAAGAAGGAGCAAAAATGTGTCTCGGGGCAACTGGCCAAAATGACTGACAAATGCCTGGACTTGGAAGCACGATCAAGAAGGCAGAATTTAAGAATAGTTGGAGTGAGAGAGTGAAGGGAAACTGGAAAGAACCCTTGGGAGTTCGCTGCCAACTTACTTAAACAAGTATTTAAGATGTCTGACAAACCGAAAATAGATGTGGCTCATCGGGTTCGAAGAGTTCAAACAAGGCTAGGAGCCCCTCCAAGACAGATCATAGTGAAATTTCATGACATTTCTGCTCTGGAAGATATTATGAAACAAATTCCTTTCGGAACGAATCTGATGTTTGAAGAGGACAATCTGAGATTCTTTCGAGAGTACCCAGCAGAAATAGCTAAAAAACGGGACATGTTTACAAAGACAGATTCTGAAAGGAATCCAAAATGTAAGATAAGGCATAATGTACCCTGCAAAAATGAGAATTATTTATAAGAATGTGGAACGTGCCTTCACTGACCCAGAAGAGGCACGCAAATATGCACAAGAAATTTCAGGAGCTGGTCCTTTATAATATCGGCAGAGGAGAAGCAGTGAAGATATGACTTTTAAATGAAAGAAAATGCTCTCGGTAAGATAGCGGAATTTTACATGAGGCGATGGCTAGACATTTTATCTCTCTGGAATGCTAACTCAAGGTCGAACTTTATGTTTCACTTTGAATGAAGGACAAAACAAAGCGGAGCCGTGGAACATGGAAAACCAATACAAAGGGACTTGAAAACAAAAATTTATGAATTAAAAAATGTTTTTATAATCTTATACTAACATATAAGTAATCAAGTAATTTAATTAACTTAGCAATAGCAATAGCAACCTAATATGAATTAGTATAACATAATAATGATTAACTCCTCCGGGGGGGAGGGAGGGGTTTATTTCATAGTGCTAATTAATCTCTAGATTTAGGATAATGAGCTAAATATATCGATATATAATATTTCATACTAATAAACTAAAACATATATGACAGATTCGGCTCCAGTTGTGGGCAAATGGAGGGGAGGAGACTCAGACACTTGGCAGATAGCCAGGAGTCTGATTCTAGTTGATCCCTTCTAACCTGCTGTTCTCTAATATAAGAGACTGGGACCTAACTGGGAAGTAAAATGTAATAATTGTTAGTATATATTTAATGCTAGATTATTTTAAGATGCATTTAGATATACAGATTCGAAGTATTTTCTTTTATATATATCACTCGGTTTTGAACTGGCCTTTCATTCTTTTTAGTCAAGGGAGCAGAGCTTAACGTAAATTAACATCTATGGAAGTTCTTAAGAACTTAGCTACCACCAATAGGTGATTATTTTTTTATAGTATCCTTATTTTTAGATACTATAATATAATCTTTTTTATTTCCATGTCACTTTACACTTTTCTGGTTTATTTTTCAAGTTTAAAGGGGGTATACAAACATAATTTAGCAACTGCGAGTGCCCACCCAACACCTAGAGGTCTGAGCTATTGTGTTGCACCATATGACTTAAAGGTATTAAAGTAATTCATAATGCAAGACGATAAACAAAAGAAATTCGGAGGAATCACGTTTTCTAGCTGGAATATAAGTGGTGCCAATGAGCCAATCAAAAGGGGTAAGATTTTCGCACAATTAAAATCACTTAATACAGACATCATTTTCCTACAGGAAACACACCTGAAACTCCAAGCTCAGACCAGACTGAAGGCAAATTGGATCGCACAAACATATTACTCTTCATATATCTCTAAATCTAGAGGCACGGCAATTATCATTCGTAAAGGTATACCATTAAAATCAAAGAATATCACAGCAGATAAAGAGGGGAGATATCTTATAGTTACGGGAGAAATCAACTCTACACCACTTACTATGGTAAATATATATGTGCCTAATTTTGACAATCCTCAATTTTTTAACAAAATACTGAATATAATTTCAGTTTAATTATCAAAATGTGATAATTGGGGGAGATTTCAATTGAGTTTTAGAACCATACCTGGATAAATCTGCACAACAAAAGAGGCTTAACATAAAATCAAAAGCTAGTGAACTCCTAAATACATATATCAAAAAAACAAATATAACAGACGTATGGAGGATCGCTAATCCAGTTGGAAGGGAATACTCTTTTTACTCAATGGTACATAAAACTTACTCACGTATCGATTATTTTTTAGTTGACACAAAATTAATTCCTTATACAACGAATCCTAAATATCATAATAGTATCATTTCTGATCACTCTCCGTTAACCTTTTCCTTAAAAATAGAAGGAATGCCCAATAAAAAATCATTTTGGAGGTTTAATCCCCAAATTTTAAATGATCCACAAGGTGGTATACATCTAAAACAACAGGTGGAATTTTCCTTTGAGACTAACGACATGCCAGGCATCTCACCCTCTTTATTATGGGAATCTATAATTAAGGCATTTATTAGAGGATCTATAATTTCATACCAAGCATTTCAAAATTTAAAAAAGGAAGAATAATTGCAGTTAGAAGAACAAATTAGACAATTAGACTTAGATAATGCTAACGAACCAACCATAGACAAACACAATAAAATAACAATATTGAAATTTAAATTAAACAGAATCTTATCTACAAGAGTTATAAGACTATTTCAAATTACAAAACAAGAAAACTTTGAATTTGGTGATAAGCCACATTAACTCTTGGCACGTCAACTGAAAAAACGGGAAACGGACCACACGATTTCAAAAATTAAATCAGATAAAGGTGAATTGTTATACATTACCTTAAAGACATTAATAAAAGATTTGCTCAATTTTATCAAAATTTATACCCATCAAAAACATCAGCAGAAAACACTAAAGTCACAAATTTCTTGGATAATTGTAACCTCCCTAAATCTGCTGGAACAAGAGGAATTAGGAGCTCAGACCTCAATTAAAGAAATAGAAGAGACAATAAACTCACTGAAGAATGGTAAACTGCCAGGACCAGATGGATTTAGTAATGAATTTTATAAAAGATTCTTCAAGACAATCTCACCGCGCCTACAAAAATTGTACACATACGCTTTTAAAGAACAAATACTACCAGAAACATTAGCAGAATCAACTATTACCTGAATCGAAAAAAGATAAAGATCTAGACGATCCCAGTTCATATAGAGCCATTGCATTGTTAAACACAGATCAGGAAATACTAGCGAAAATTCTAGCAAGAAGATTGAGCAAATATGTTAGTAAATTCATAAATGCGGATCAAACGGGATTTATACCTAAGAGATACTCATTCAATAATTTGAGATGTCTGTTTAATAAAATGTATTCATATAATACTGAAGAGGAAGGCATCAATTATTTCATTGGATGCAGAAAAAGAATTCGACCAGGTGGAATGGGAGTATCTCTTCAAAGTATTGCAAAAATTTCAAATGGGAGAGAATTTTATCTTATGGGTAAAATTATTATATGACAAGCCACGTGCTAGAATGCTGACTGATAATATACTCTCTCCGAAATCTCAACTATCCATGGGCAATAGACAGGGATGTGCACTATCACCCCTGCTATTTGCTCTTGTGATAGAACCCTTAGCAGAAAGTATAAGAACGCATCCGAACATCCCTGGTTACAATACAAAACATTCAAAATAATAAAATATCACTATATGCAGACGACGTATTATTATACATTACAAAATCGCAAATCAGCATACCAAATATATTAAATTTAATAGAGGAATTTGGATCCTTTTCAGGATATAGAATAAATTGGAATAAAAGCGAAATTATGACGATAAAACCTCAAGAACCGACACACCTTTTAAAATTCCCCTTTAGAATTGCATCAGAAAAATTGCAACAGAAAATTTAAATATCTGGATATACCAGAAAATATAAATCTTTATTCAATGCAAACTATATGCCCTTAATTACCAAATTAAATACTTTGATTAAATTTTGGAAAACACTTCTGATGTCTTTAATAGGCAGAATAAACGCCATAAAAGTGTTTTTTTTTGCCACATAAATTTCTTATATTTATTTCAATCAATACCAATATATTTACCTAAAATAAAAAAATAAAAACTCGACTCTGATACCACAAATTTCATATGGGACTATAAGTCCCACAGAATTCAAAGAAGACACCTGTGTAAACCCAAGGAATTCGGTGGACTGACACTACCCAATTCCTTGCACTATCACTGGGCAACGAATATCAAAAATGTAATTTACTTGTTGGACAATTCTGCCCAACGAGTGGATTGGATAGTAATGGAGAGAGAGGATTGCTCTCCTTTCAATATAGGAGCGATCCTTCTCTCACCGATAAAACTGAATAGTACAATATACAAGAAAAATCCAATTATTCATAGTACAATACGAATTTGGAAACAAATAAAATTAACTTTCAAATTAAGAAATTTATCACTTCTCTCTCCTATTGTTAATAATCCGTCGTTTAAACCATCTATTATCGATAAAACATTTACATATTGGGAAAGAATAGGAATTAAAACGTTTGGAGAAATGTATGAAATGGGAAACCTTTTATCATTCCAACAACTACAACTCAAATACAACCTGAAAAGTAATCAATACTTTATATACCTTCAAATCCGTGACTTCCTGAAAAAACATACAAAAGAACATAAAACGTTGACTTCAAATATATTAGATGAACAGAAAGGCGAATTCTACTAATTTAATATCATTTTGTATAATATCATTTTAAACATAGAGATACCACCGTCTGATGCTATTAGAAGAGATTGGGAACAAGAATTATCTATAAATATCTCAAAAGACAGATGGGATAAATATTTGCTATATGTACATAAATGTTTGGTAAATGTAAGACATGCCTTAATTCAATTCAAAATTTTACATAGATTATATTACTCAAAAACTAAACTGAATAAAAATGTTCCAAATGTGTCTCCCATCTGCGATAAATGCTCATCTCTAGATGCAACTATAGCACACTCCTTTGCCTTTTGCATAAAACTTCAGAAGTCTTGGAAGGACATTTTTGAAATTTTTTGAAAAGTATTTAAAATTAAATTGAACCCCAACACAGAACTGATTATCTTTGGAACAATGGAGGTCGGCTCTGAGTTGACTTCGTTCCAAAAGAGTTTCCTTAATTATGGCTTAATAACGGCAAAAAAACATTAAAATTCTGGAAAAATGCACCAACACCAACGTTTAAAATGTGGATTTCAAACATGTCTGAAATGTTACACCTAGAAGATATGAGATTCATCCTAGCAGGCAAATCAGACCAATTCTTAAAGATTTGGTCTCCCTTTATCGATTTATTACAAGCATATGGTGCAACATAACCCTGGAAATTAACTGTTTCAGAACCGGGTGAGGGGTGCGCAAAGATAAGTAGGTATATCCCTTTTATTTTATTTTTTATTTTTTCTTTCTCTCTTTCTTCTCTCACTTTTTCTTGTGCTTTTTCACGGACTATCACTTTCACCACTTTACCTAACTTTCTTTCTCTCTCTTTTCGCTTCTACTACTTTTTTATTATAAAATTTAAAAACAAGAAGTTTTGTACATGAAATGTATTATATTATTCTTGGTTTACACTACTGTGTATGACTTCTAATAAAAATATTTAAGAAAAAACAAAAAAAAACTCTCTCTTGAAAGCATCCAGGGAATTGGCCTCCACCGTCTTCTGAGGCAGAGAATTCCACAGATTTACAACCCTTTGTGTGACCAAGTTTTCCCCCATCTCCGTACGAAATGGCTTACCCCTTATTCTTTAACTGTGGCCCCTGGTTCTGGACTCCCTCAACATCGGGACTATGTTTCCTGCCTCTGGCGTGTCCAAACCATTAATAATCTTATATGTTTCAATAAGATCCCCTCCCATCCTTCTAAATTCCAGAGTATACAAGGCCAGCCGCTCCATTCTATTAACATATGACAGTCCCGGCATCCCGGGAATTAACCTCGTGAACCTACGCTGCACTCCCTCAACAGCAAGAATGTCCTTCCTCAAATCTGGAGACCGAAACTGCACACCATACTCCAGGTGTGGTCTCATTAGGGCCCTATACAACTGCAGAAGGACCTACTCAACTCCTCTTGTTATGAAGGCCAACATGCCATTAGCTTTCTTCACAGCCTGCTGTACCTGCATGCTTACTTTCAGTGAGTGATGAACAACGACCCCCAGATCTCGTTGTTCTTCCTCTTTTCCCAACTTAACACCATTCAGATAATAATATGCCTTCCTATTTTTGCCACCAAAGTGGATAACCTCACATTTATCCACATTAAACTGCATCTGCCATGTATATATGCCCACTCACCCAACCTGTCCAAGTCACCCTGCATCCTCATAGCATCCTCCTCACAGTTCACACTGCCACCTAGCTTTGAGTCATCTGCAAATTTGCTAATGTTTGAATTCCTTCATCTAAATCATGGATGCATATTGTAAATAGCTGCGGTCCCAGCACCGAGCCTTGAGGCACCCCCACTAGTCACAGCCTGCCATTCTGAAAGGGGCCCATTAATCCCTACTCTTTGTTTCCTGTCTGCCAACCAATTTTCTATCCATGCCAGTACCCTATTCCTAATGCTATGTGCTCTAATTTTGCCCACTAATTTCCTATGTGGGACCTTATCAAATGCTTTCTATCAGTTCTTAGGTTATAGAGCAGAATAAGGCCATTTGGTACATCGAGTCTACTTTGCCATTCAATCATGGCTGATGTATCTTTCCCTCTCAACCCTATTCTGTCTTCTCGCCATAACCCCTGACAACTGTACCTTGTGGATGGCTTGATATAGACCCTGTATTGTCTGGTTTGCACACAACTGTGCCTCGGTACACGTAACAATAAACTAAACTCAAACATAAAAAGTTATCAGGGTTTCCTGAGGAATAAAAATGAGATTGACTTGACATGGTTAAACATAAGGTTTGGGACTTGCCACTGCTCATCAATCCTAGAGCTGACTGCCGGTGGCACCATGCAGTGGTGAAGGTGCAGCATTGAACTCAGCTCCTGCTAAAAATCGTGTAAAAAGCTGTTTCTAAAGTCGGGACCGATTTAAAAACATCCACCGGCGGCAGCTTGGTGTCATGGGAGTGATATCAGCAGATAATGTCGAGAAATTTGAGCTTTAATAGGACCTTTAGATGGAAAAGGTAAAACATCAAAGGGGACCTAAGAAATCCACTATCAGACTCCTGCTGGAAGACGATTTGGCAGCCCTCCAAACAGCAACTGAAAGTTCAGACGAAGAATTTGATTCTCAACATGCAGTATCTGAAATGGCTACAAAAGGAGAGACGTAAAGGACAGAAAAGGAGAAAGAGGTGAAGCAGTGTGAAGAAATGGTAAGAGCTAATCTTACTAAAGATCTTACCGTAGATCTTACTAAGGAATTCTCCAAAATGCTCACTAATATGAACAAGATACTGGAGAGCAAATGATCTAAAATGGAGGTTAATCGCTCCAAGAAAACAGAGGCTGGGCGTGCTGAATCAAAGGAACAGTTTGAATTTTTGGAGCAACAGCTGTTGGATTTGGATCAGAGGACAACTCAGGAATTTGCGAGAATGGATAATGATTATAATAAGAAATTTGATGAATTGAATGAAGGAGTTGATAAGTCGATAGAAGATATGAAGATTGAAATATGTGAGATGTCTCGGGAAATATCGACACTGAAAGAAGAACAAGGGGTTAATCGGGCAGCAATTGAATAAATTGACAGATAAAATTCAACACTTTGAAGCTAGATCAAGGAGACAGAACTTGAGGATTGTAGGAGTAAAGGAAGGGCAAGAGCTAGGAATTTTAATGACTGAACTCGTTACTAAAATACTCAAAGATGTCTTTAAGTTGAAGGAAAACCCGAGGATTGATGAGGCACATCGGGTAGGTCGCAGAAGAGAAATAAATGCGCCCCCAAGACAGATTATTGTGAAATTTTTGGACATTTCAAGTTTGGATAAACTTATGAAGATGATACCACATGGGGAGAGGCTTACATTTGATGGAGAAATTGTCAGATTCTACAGAGAATACCCACGCAAAATACTGGAAATAATAAATAAATTTAAAAGAGTAAGCAGCATTCTGCAAGGTAAATCAGAGGTGAAATACGGAGTAGTGTTTCCCGTGAAAATGAAAATTAATTATAACTCTATTCAACGCGCCTTCACGGACCCGGATTTGGCATTTAATTACGCACAAGAAATTGTAAAGAAAATAGAAAAAACAGAAGTAAAAGCGGATGAGTAAATGTCTATTGGGAATCTGTGCTGTAATTAAGACGATGGAACTGCTCTAGGCATTAACCAGACAGGCTTATCTGTCAGGAATGTGTATGCAATGAACAGGCCCTGGTTTCAACCTTGAACAGATAAGGAGAAGAGAAATAACTGAAAGAACATTTTGAAACAACACGATCAGATTTGAAAGAAAATCAAAGGACATTATGGACTTAAGAAATGTTTTATAATACAGCATATATGTAATGTAAAGAATGAATTAACTATATAAACTTAATATCACTAATTAATGGTTATGCTATTATAGTAATTTTATACTAATATGAGGAACGCATATAGAGATGATTATTATTAACAGATATATAAGGTTAATTTGGTTGAAAAGAAATGAAATACAATTTAGGATGTACGCTAACACATTATAATTAATGAAAAGGGGTATAAGAATATTAGAACATCATAAACATGTGGGAAGAAAGAGGCGTTAATGATCTGGAAAAGTTTCAGAGGTTTGGGCTGGAAGATGGTTGTATTTAAGATAAGAAATGCAACCCTTGAAACAGGCTGGTAATTAAGGTACTGATGAATACTGTATATTCGGACAGGGACAGGGACAGGGACAGGGACAGGGCAGGTGTTCTCATGTTTTTTAATTCTAGGACTTGGGGATACCGAGCAAGTAACATAGAAAGTTTAAAATCGGGGTAGAAAAGAGAATACTTGAAACATTAAGGATGACTTTTTTTTTGTCAGATATATTAAGACATATTAAGATATATTTATATGAAATGGCATGTAGTTATAAATCCCAATATATTTAGGTGGCTGAACTCAATGTATAATTCCATCTACGGAGGTCAATCAATTTTTAGCCATCATAGATGGCTTCTTGTATTTAGGGTATCACCTTTTTGGTACCTTAAAATCACGTGGTTTTTTTTTGTTGTTCATTTACTCTTATGTGGCTCATTTAACTATTTTTCTTTTTTTCATCACTATTTTTCAACACACCTTTCTCTTTTTATTATGGAGGTTCAATATACGGAGGAGAGGTAAAATAACGTCAGAAGTGTGGGATGATACCCACATACTCAAAAGTATGAGGTACCTAATTACACCACATGAAGTAAAATTACTAAAACCTATTTATAATGCAGGACAATAAGGAAAATAAGAATGGAGGAGTCACATTTTGTAGTTGGAATATTAGGGGTGCGAATGATCCAATTAAAAGGGGCAAGATTATGGCCCATTTAAAATCTTTGAAGGTGGATATAGCGTTTCTGCAAGAAACGCATACGAAACTACAAACACAGATGAGATTTAGGGCAAACTGGATAGGCCAAATGTATCATTCGTCATTTACTGCTAAAGCCAGAGGAACGGCTATTATTATTCGGAAAGGTATACCGTTTATATTAAAGAATACAATATCTGATAAAGAAGGAAGATACACAATAGTGGTGGGAGAAATTTATTCCACTCCACTGACTCTGATAAATATTTACGCTCCAAACTTTGATAATCCAATTTTTTAAAGAAAATTATGAATCAAATAGATGAGTATAATTTTCAAAATGTAATATTGGGGGGGGGGGGGACTTTAAATGTGTTATAGATCCATACTTAGACAAATCATCAAAATTTAGGAAGGGTAGTGCTAAATCCAAGTCTAGTGAATTCTTAAACACTTATATAAAAAACACTAATATAATAGATTTATGGAGAATAACTAACCCAACTGGAAGAGAATATTTGTTTTACTCATCAGTACACAAAACTTATTCAAGAATTGATTATTTTTTAGTGGACTCAAAACTAATACCATATACGATTAATCCTAAATACCACAGTATTATTTCTGATCACTCCCCGCTGACTTGAGGGAATGCCAGGTACAAAAGTTTTTTGGAGATTTAACACACAAATATCTAACGACTCACAAGGTTACGAGTATTTAAAACAACAAATGAAATTTTTTTTGAAATAAATGAGACTCCAGGGATTTCACCATCTCTATTATGGGAATCTTTTAAGGCATTCATTCGTGGAGTTATAATTTCGTATCAAAGTTTTCTAAATAAAAAAACAGGGCAGAACAAGGGATGTTAGAAAAGGAAATTAAATTATTAGAATTAGGAAACGCAAAAGACCCAACCATAGATAAACATAATAAGATAACATTACTGAAATTTAAATTTAATCGAATATTATCGGCAAGAGTAATAAGATTATTTCAGATCACAAAACAAGTACAATTTGAATTTGGGGATAAACCACATAAACTTCTAGCACGACAATTGAAGAAACAGGAAAAGGAAAAAAAACAATTAGTAAAATCAAATCAGAGAACGGGGAACTATTAACTTTACCTAAGGACATTAACAAAAGGTTTGCTCAATTTTATCAAAATTTATATACATCTAAAACTAACATTGAAGACAATAAAATTATAAATTTTTTAGATAAGTGTAACTTGCCAAAACTGGATATCTTAGAACAAGAGGAATTAGGAGCCCAGATTACAAGTGAAGAAATAAGAGAAACAATAAAATAATTGAAAAATGGGAAGACTCCAGGGCCTGATGGTTTTAATAATGAATTTTATAAAAGATTTCAGGAGTTAATGGTCCCACGATTACTTAAATTATACAGGTATGCTTTTACCGATAAGAAATTACCAGAAACTTTAGCAGAAAACTACAATTACGCTTATACCAAAAAAAGATAAAGATCTAGATGATCCGGGCTCGTATAGAGCTATATCACTTTTGAATACAGACCAAAAAATTTTAGCAAAGATTTTAGCAAGAAGATGGAGCAAATATATTAATAAATTGATAAACCAGGACCAAACAGGGTTTATACCCAAAAGACAATCATTTAACAATTTGAGACAACTTTATAATATAATGTATTCACATAAAGGGGAAAAGGAAGACTTATCAGTTATATATTTGGACGCAGAAAAAAGCATTTGATCAGGTAGAGTGGCAGTATTTATACATAGTACTCCAAAAATTTAATATGGGAGATAATTTTATTAGATGGGTAAAATTATTATACGATAAACCAACAGCAAGAATATTAACTAATAATATGTTGTCTCAGAAATTCCAACTATCACGGGGCAATAGGCAGAGATGTGTTTTATCACCCCTGCTATTTGCCCTTATGATAGAGCCACTGGCTGAAAGGATAAGAACTCATCCGAATATTCAGGGATATAATTCTAAGGACTCTAATAATAAAATTTCATTATACGCAGATGATATACTTTTATATATTAGAAATTCAGAAACGAGTATCCCGTATTAAATGTAATAGAGGAATTTGGTTCCTTTTCTGAATATAGAATAAATTGGAATAAAAGTGAAATTATGTCATTACATCCTCAGAAAGTGAATCATCTATTAAGATTTCCATTTAAAATTGCAACAGAAAAATTTAAGTATTTAGGTATTCAAGTTACCAGAAGATATAAATCATTATATTAGAAATTCAGACACGGAGTATCCCGTATTAAATGTAATAGAGGAATTTGGTTCCTTTTCTGAATATAGAATAAATTGGAATAAAAGTGAAATTATGTCATTACATCCTCAGAAACCGAATCATCTATTAAGATTTCCATTTAAAATTGCAACAGAAAAATTTAAGTATTTAGGTATTCAAGTTACCAGAAGATATAAATCATTATTTAACGCTTAGTCCTCTGTTAAATAAATTGAACGCTTTGAATACATTTTGGAAAACGCTCCCACTATCATTAATTGGCAGAATAAATGCTATAAAAATGATAGTGCTACCACAAATATTATATTTATTTCGATCCATACCAATATATATACCAAAATATTAAAAAAAAACTAGAGTCTAATATTACGAATTTTATATGGGACTACAAAGCACATAGAATTAAAATAAATCATTTGTGTAAACCTGAAGATGTAGGGGGACTTGCACTGCCTATTTTTTTATATTATTAATGGGCAGTGCATATTAAGATATTATTTATTGGTTGGATTGTCCTTCTCAAGCAGATGGAATGGATAAGAATGGAAAAAGAGGATTGTTTCCCTTATGATTTAGGAGCGATCCTCTTTTCCCCGATAAAATTGAATAATATATTATATAAGAAGAATCCAATTATACACAATATAATTCGAATTTGGAAACATATAAAATTAAATTTAAAATTAAGAAACTTATCTTCATTAACCCCAATAGTGAATAACCCGATATTTAAACCATATATTATGGATCAAACATATAGACAATGGAAAAGACTGGGAATTAAAAAGTTGGGTGACATGTGTGAAATGGGAAATTTATTATCATTTCAACAATTAAAATCAAAATTTAATTTGAATAATAACCAATACTTTAAATATTTACAAATATGTGACTTTATAAAAAAAATATATACCAAGATTACAGAATATAACGATAGACCCACTGGAAGAAGCAATGAATATTAAGGCGGACTCACAAAAATTATTATCATATCTATATAACAGTATTCTTAATAGAGAATTGCCTTCAACAGAGGCAATTAGAGAAGACTGGGGAAAAGGATTTAATGATAAAAAATTCTAAAGAAACATGGGAGAGGTACTTGATATATATACATAAATGTTCGATTAACTCTAGACACAATTTAATTCAATTTAAAATATTACACAAACTATATTATTCAAAAACTTAGGTTGAATAAATGTTATTCAAATATCTCACCAATTTGTGATAAATGTCTTTCTTAAAATGCCAATCTTACACACTCTTTTGTTTCTTGCATAAAACAAAGTTTTTGGGTGTGATATATTTGATACATTCACTGGTTTATTTAAGATAAAAATGGAACCTAGCATGGAAATGATTATCTTTGGAGATGTAAATAAATTAAATATATCCCAAATCTAATTTTTTAATTATGGTTTAATAATAGCGAAAAAACTCATACTTAAATTTTGGAAAAAGGCTACTATACCAACACTCAAAATGTGGATTGGTAATATGTTGGAAACGGCACATTTGGAAGAAATGAGACTCCTCCTAATAGAAAAAAAAGACCAATTCTTAACGAGTTGGTCTCCATTTATTGACCTTGTGGAATCATGCGATGTAATATCATCATAAAATTAAAAATTCTGGGTTTGACCGAAAATTGATTAAGAATATTAAAAAAAACATCGACTGGTTGCGTGGGAGAATCTCCTTTCTGCTTTACTTTCTCACATTTCTTTCTTCACTCTACACTCACTAGTCTATTCTTCACTCTTCACTACTTCTTTCTTTCTCATTTCTTTCTAAAAAAAAATATTTAAAAAAAAGAAAGTTGTACAAATAATGTTTTAATAATTCTGGGAACCTGTAAAAAGGTACCATTAAAATGTAATGTACTTACTTCTAATAAATTAAAAAAAAAAAAAAATCAATCCTAGAGCTTTGCGATGGATTTGAGTTCTTGCTCTTCAAAGAATCGTTCCCTCAGACGGCCAAGGGCTGAACTAGTGCACAAAGGAAATGGTGAATGTAATAAATCAATGCCTGACTCTGCTGAGAGATGGCTCCGAAGATACGGGAAGCACTCCAGTCTTTTGGCAGAGCTTCATGGACGGGGGAAGTGTTGTACTGCATGGGCAGATTGATAAAAGACCATCGATCTGCATTTCTTCAACGAAAGACCCATTCTTTCATTTGCTTCAGTGAACAAATCAATCATCTGCTTGTGAATGAAACATAAACCAAAGTAATAGTTAGATCTCAAGCCAGGTGTTGAGCAGCCAGGTTGTTGTCTCTGCATCAATGATGACTTGAAGCTTGGTCTCCGAGCTGGCACGTTTGCCAGCACTGGGGGAGACTGATTGTACAGGGTCCAATATGCCTGGAGACCAGCCCATCTCTTGTGGGAGGTAGACCAAAATGCTGGAGAAACTCAGCGGGTGAGGCAGCAACTATGGAGCGAAGGAATAGGTGACGTTACGGGTCTCGACTCTCTCTAACTTCTACAGGTGCACAGTAGAGAGCATGCTGACTGGTTGCATCGTGGCTTGGTTCGGAAACTTTAGCGCCCTGGAGCGGAAAAGACTACAAAAAGTAGTAAACACTGCCCAGTCCATCATCGGCTCTGACCTCTCGTCCATCGAGGGGATCTATCGCAGTCGCTGCCTCAAAAAGGCTGGCAGCATCATCAAGGACCCACACCATCCGGGCCATACACTCATCTCCCCACTACCTTCAGGTAGAAGGTACAGGAGCCTGAAGACTGCAACGACCAGGTTCAGGAATAACTGCTTCCCCACAGCCGTCAGGCTATTAAACCTGGCTCGGACAAAACTCTGAACATTAATAGCCCATAATCTGTTTTTTGCACTTTATCAGTTTATTTATTCAGATGTGTATATATTTATACAATGGTATATGGACACACTGATCTGTTCTGTATTCATGCCTACTATGTTCTGGTGTGCTAAAGCAAAGCAAGAATGTAATTGTCCTATCTGGGATACATGACAACAAACTCTCTTGAACTTAAACTCTTGAACATTTTTGTCTACCTATTTTCCCAGCTTCTGCAGTCCTTTCTTAAACATCTCTCGTGGGAAATTTCTTGAAAGTGAGACACGGCTTTTCAGTGAGATAGATTGAGGAAAGTGCTGGTGCAATAAAGCCCCTCAGCTTTGCCATCAAAACTGCACTGAGACTGGGTCTGTCACTGAGTCATTAATAGAAATTGTACGCCATCATGTAGCAGCTTATTTCTGCAGACAGCAACATTTGAGAAGGACGTTCACACTCGACTTGATTGTCAGAACCTGTTTAGTGTAGTTTGTTGCCACATGTACTGAGGTACAATGAAAAGCTATCCAAACAGAGGAAAGACAATACATGGTTACAATCTACCGACCTGTCCTCAGATGCGCAACCTCCCTTTGTATCTCAGGCCCTTCAGTCCAGGCAAAATCCGCACGAAATGTGCATTGGGGAGCAAGAATCAAAGCTCAGCTAAATCATTGTGCTCGGAGATCGACACGAAAAGGTGGAGTAACTCAGCGGGACGAGAGGAGGAATGGGTGATGTTTCAGGTCTTCTTCACAGTGAGAGTCAGGGAAGAGGGAAAGTGGAGATATGGAACGGTAAGGTGTGAAAATGACAGATAAAAGCAGACGGTGATCAGGGAAATGCAGAATGGTTCATTGTTGGGTGAGGGAAAGGTGGCAACGAGGCATACAACAATAAAATTAATCAGGAGGACAGTGAAACTAGTCGGCAAACATGGGCGGGGGAGGGACAGAGAGAGAAGGAAAGCAAGGGTTACTTGAAGTTAGAGATATTAATAATAATGCCACTGGGCTGTAAGCTGCCCAAATGACTGAGTTACTCCAGCATTTTGTGTTCGGTGTAAACCAGCATCTGCAGTTCCTTCCTACACACATTATTGTGGGCTCTTTGGCCATAGGTGCTGGCTCTGATCTAGCCTGTACCTTTCCTTACCATTGGTTTCCCTCTCCTCTGACTCTCAGTCTGAGGAAGGGTCTTGACCCGAAACATTAAACATTATTATTAATGTTTAATGTTTTGTGTCATTTCTAACTGTCACTGTGTGTCATGTTGTCACTTGCGGGCGGAGCACCAAGGCAAATTCCTTGTATGTGAATACTTGGCCAATTCATTCATTCTGAATACACTGCTATTACAGAAATGATCTTCAGCCAATTCAATTCACTCATCAGGATATGAAGAATTATCGAAGAGGATCGGATACACAGAGATTATAGAGCCAGGCATTATCCTAATTGTAACACTGAAGACCTCTGCTCCAGAACCAACTGCATCTTTAATCAAACTGTTCCAGCAGAGTTACATCTGGCGTCTACCTGATAGGTGATAAATCGCCCAGTATGTCCTGTTCTCACTAAGCACAAGAATTCAATCTGTCTAATTACCTATAAACCGGGGTGGGAGATTGCAACCTTCACGTGGTCCACCCTGTTTTGACGAATGCAAACAACCTGGCGTGCACAAACAGAAGATCAAACAGAACAAGTTGTCTTACAACTTTAGGCTGTGCATGCCATACGCAAGAAGAAGGTCTATAAACCTTCTACTCTCTGACAACAACAAGTGATAGAAGTGGGTAACAACAAGGCTCAGGAGTGGCGCAGATTTACCGGTAACCTATCAGGTGCATGAAGAAGGGTCCTGACCTGAAATGCCATCTGTCCGAGTTCTTCAGAGATGCTGCCTGACCCTCTAGGTTACTCCAGCACTTTGTGCCCTTTTAGAACCTCCTATCAGTGCCCAGATTGGATTTTTCCAGGACCGTTCAGCTTTAGATCTCATCACAAACTTGGCTCTGGCGTGGACCAGTGAGCTGAACTCCAGACGTGAAGTGATGGTGACTGTCCTTGAGATTAATACAGTTTTGTTTAGAGATACAGTGTGGAATCAGGCCCTTCGGCCCACTGAGTCCGCATCGACCAGCGATCCCGCACACTTGCACTATCCTACACACTCGGGACAATTTACTATTTTTACTGAGGCCAAGTTAGTCCACAAACCTGCACGTCTTTTGAGTGTGGGAGGAAACGGGAGCAACTGGTGAAAACATACAATTCTCCCCATGAATTCTCGCCATTCAGACAGCACCCGTAGTCAGGATCGTACCCGGGTCTCTGGCGCTGTAAGGCAGCAACTCTACTGCTGCCCCACTCTAACCCTCATCAAGACAACATTTGCAGCCAGGTTCCTTGGTGAAAATGACGATGGCGAGCATCAAGTGGAAACTACTCCAGTCGTTGAAGTCAGACATCAGGCACAAGAAGATATCAATCTTCCCCAGGTGGCCATTGTATTAGATTATCAGGGCCATATCCTTGGCCCAACCAGCTGCAACGATTTCATCCAGACCATCACATGAACCAATCCATTGACTCCATCTACACTTCACGCTTCGGCAAGGGACTTCCTTTTCCCTCCACTCTTAGGAAAAGGGGAGATCTGGGTGTCATGTACACCAGTCATTGAAAGTAGGCATGAAGGTGCAGCAGGCAGTGAAAAAAGCGAATGGTATGTTAGCTTTCATAGCAAAAGGATTGAGTATAGGAGCAGGGAGGTTATACTTCAGTTGTACATGAGACCACACTGGAGTATTGCGTACAGTTTTGGTCTCCAAATCTGAGGAAGGACATTATTGCCGTGCAGAGAAGGTTCACCAGACTGATTCCTGGGATGTCAGGACTGTCTTATGAAGAAAGACTGGATAGACTCGGTTTATACTCTCTGGAATTTAGGAGATTGAGAGGGATCTTATAGAAAACTTACAAATTCTTAAGGGGTTGGACAGGCTAGATGCAGGAAGATTGTTCGATGTTGGGGAAGTCCAGGACAAGGGTACAGCTTAAGGATAAGGGGGAAATCCTTTCGAGATGAGAAAGACTTTTTTCACACAGAGAGTGGTGAGTCTCTGGAACTCTCTGCCACAGAGGGTAGTTGAGGCCAGTTCATTGGCTATATTTAAGAGTGATGTGGCCCTTGTGGCTAAGGGGATCAGAGGGTATGGAGAGAAGGCAGTACGGGGATACTGAGTTGGATGATCAGCCATGATCATATTGAATGGCGGTGCAGGCTCTGGAGCCTGCACCGCCATTTCTATGTTTCTATGTTTCTCCCATCGGGCACGAGGTACAGAAGTGTGAAAACGCACACCTCCAGATTCAGGGACTGTTTCTTCCCAGCTGTTACCAGGCAACTGAACCATCCTATCACTGGCCGACCAACTACCTCATTGGAGATCCTTGGACTATCTTTAATTGGACTTTACCTTGCCCTAAATGTTATTCCCTTTACCCTGTATCAGCACACTGTGTATGATTGTAATCATGTATAATCTATATGCTGACGACTGCACTTTGGTACATGTGGCAATAAACTAAACTAAACAAAGGTGGAGATGTTTGTGGCTGACTGTACATTGTCCACCTCTGTTCAGAACCTATTAGCCAATAAAGAAGTCCATGCTTACCCGCAGCAAGACCTAGGCAACATTCTGGCATGGGCTGATAAAGTGGAATGTAACATTTGTGTTATGGAAATAATAATCATCTCCAGCGAAAGAGAATCCAACCAGCTATTCTTCACATGAAAATACATTACATTCAACTCCCTCCCCATCAATAGTCTGGCTGAGAATGCCTGAAGCACCATACAAATATTATGGCTGCAAGCCAACGTCAGAAGCTGGTTGTCCTGAGGTGGGTGACCCACCGTCTAAAGTCTTTCTGCAACCTACAATGATTCAATGATACGCTATTGTCACAGATACTTAGGTACAGTGAAATGCTTTGTTATTGCAGACAAGTTGGACACAGCAGACCTCACCTCGGCAGCACACAAGTGTCGCCATGTTTTGGCACCCACAGAGTTACAAGAGTTCACCGAACAGTCCTATCTTCTGCCTGCCGCACCAAGTGGCAGCAGGCAGCCCCCCCCCCCCTCTGGCTGGTCCCCCTTTGTTCTCGGCGGCCCCTGGCCAGGTAGCTCTCGCCGTTGGGGTCCCCGGCATGCAAGGTGGTCCCCCTACGCTCTCGGCAGTGGCTCATGGGTCGCTCCTCGTTGTGGGTGGCGCGGGGTCCCAGTCAACGTCGATGGGTCGGGGCCGTTGGGCGCGATTCAGGAGCCTTGGTGAAATGCTCTGCCCTTGACTCGTTGAGCTCAACGCCGACACTTCCCCGGAAGCCGGGCACCGTCCGCAACAAAGCAACAGCTGCTGAACTGGCACCTCATCAACAACTTTGCACATTCATGCCATCCATCATGGCTGCACACTGACTGCAGGACATAGCATCCAGAAAATGCCTGGAGGTTATTTGTCCAAGCTACGAGGACAGCACTTCACAAAACCAGGACATCCATCACCATGGACAAGACAGCAGGCAAATGAAAACATGCGCAGCTGCAGGTTCCCGGACAAGTACATCCATTCCCCGACTCACGTAAATGTAACGTTCCATGACCCTTATGTAAGTCACATTTTATGAAAGTCGCAATCATCAACTCTGTGTAAGAAGGAACTGCAGATGTTGGTTCAAACGGAACATACACACAAAAGGCCGAAGGGGAGTAACTCAGCGGGACAGGCAGCATCTCTGGAGAGAAGGAATGGGTGACATTTCAGGTCGAGACCCTTCTTCAGATGTCTGAAGAAGGATCTCGACCCGAAGCATCACCTATTCCTTATCATCAATTCTGCGTCCGTTTCCATCCCCTGCCCAAAATAACTCACAGAGACTATTGATTCAAGCAGCATGTCGATACTGCTGGGTTAAAGCTCATTATCTCAGCAGCGTCCAGTTGCAGTGGCAAATAACTCAAGCCCTTGCCATTGCATGTGTGGAGGAAATATACATCCCTATTTTCCAAGATGCTGCCTGACCCGCTGAGTTCCTCCAGCACTGTGTGTTTTGCTCAAGCTACTTGTAGACTTGCAACTTGAGTTCCATTTCGCCATTGGGGCAATTTATTTTTTAGACAATTGACAATCGACAATAGGTTCCGGATGTAGGCCATTCGGCCCATCGAGCCAGCACCGCCATTCAATGTGATCATGGCTGATCATCCCCAATCCGTACCCTGTTCCTCCCTTCTCCCCATATCCCCTGACTCCGCTATTTTTAAGAGCCCTATCTAGCTCTCTCTTGAAAGTATCCAGAGAACTGGCCTCCACCGCCCTCTGAGGCAGAGAATTCCACAGACTCACCACTCTGTGTGTGAAAAAGTGTTTCCTCATCTCCGTTCTAAATGGCTTACCCCTTATTCTTAAACTGTGGCCCCTGGACGCCCCCAACAACATAGATTTACCAAAAATAGATTTGTTAAATTATTACAATAATATGTACAATATTAAACAATACAAACAAACCCACCACCATAATACAAGTAAAACAAATATTCTTAAATCACTTTCTCCCCATCCTTATCAACGGGCACCCTGGGGGATTTCTGGGCCCAGCGGTCCCAGAAATCCCCCAGGGTGCCCGTGGACAGCGTAGTCCCTCTCTAGTGTAGAAAAAGCCCTCTTCCTCCTGGCGCCGTGACCTGCACATGGTCAGCTTGGCCAGACCCAGGAGCCACCAAACCAGGCCATCTTTGGCCCTACCATCTCCCCTAAGCACAGGGTGTCCAAAGATGAGGATGGTGGGTGTGAAGTGCAACCAGAAGGAGCAGCCCCGTCAGGTATTGGAACTGGGGTTGCAGCCTCACACACTCCATATACACGTGGAACACAGACTCGTCCAGCCCGCAAAAATGGCAGGTATTCGGGCACTTCCTGTGGTGTGCGGCCCTCTGGGTAAGCACTGCCACCATTGTTGGCTTGTTTCCCATGTAAACTTGAGCGATCGTTCAGAGTTGTGGAAATCACAAACTGTCTTGATGACACTTGGGAGAGACGCAAAGCTGGAGTTCATACAGCTTATATTCTTTGATTTTATTTTGCAAAGTCCGAGTGGGTCTGGCCAATGTAGAAGGGATGTGCTGCTGAGAACAAAGCGAAGAGCGTGGTCTAAGGGGGAAGTGGTGGTCGGCGATTTTGAGCAAATAAGGAATTAGTGTCACTTTGTTGCTGCCTTGGTGGCAACTCTTTTGTGTAGTATGTCTGCTGAAATACAAATGACAAACCAGGTTTAATTCCCGGGATAGCGGGACTGTCATACTGTATGTTGATAGAATGGAGCAGCTGGGCTTGTACACTCTGGAGTTTGAAGGATGTGAGGGAGAAACATACAAGATTATTAAGGGTTTGGACGCTAGAGACAGAAACATGTTCCCGATGTGAGGGAGCAAGGGGGGTAAGCATTTTGACGGAGATGAGACGAGAGAGAGGCTATTTTAGACTGGGTTTTGAGTAATGAGGAAGGGTAATTAGCCGTCTTGTTGTACGTGCCCCCTTGGGCAAGAGTGACCATAATATGGTTGAGTTCTTCATTAGGATGGAGAGTGACATTGATAATTCAGAAACAAAACTTAAAGAAAGGTAAACTTTGAGGGTATGAGACGTGAATTGGCCAAGATTGACTGGCAATTAATTTAAAAGGGTTGACGGTGGATTATACAATGGAAGACATTTAAAGATTGCATGGATGTTGTTCATCCCAGTTTGGCCGGGGAAGGTAGTGCATCCGTGGATAACAAGGGAAATCTCAAAGCAAAGGATGATGCGTGTTGTGTTAGTTAAAACAAATGTAGGTCCCTTGCAGTCAGAAACAGGTGAGTTGATCATGGGGAACAAGGATATGGCGGACCAATTGAATAACTACTTTGGTTCCGTCTTCACATAAATAATCTGCCTGAAATAGCAGGGGACTGTGGGTCAAAGAGGAATTGAGTGAAATCCAGGTCAGTCGGGAAGTGGTGTTGGGTAAATTTTAAAGGCCGATAAATCCCCAGGGCCAGATAGGCTGCATGTACTTAAGGAAGTACTCAGGAAATAGTGGATGCATTAGTGATAATCTTTCAAAACTCTTTAGATTCCGGGTAGATGGTAACCCCTCTTTTTAAGAAGGGAGGGAGAGAGAAACCGGGGAAATTACAGACCAGTTAGTCTAACATCGGTATAGAGTCTAGCAGCACTTTGGAAAGTGGTGAAATCATTGGACAAAGTCAGCATGGATTTACAAAAGGTAAATCATGTCTGACGAATTTGTGGAATTTTTCGAGGATGTAATAGTAGCGTGGATAAGGGAGAACAGTGGATGTGGCTGGACTTCCAGAGGCTTTTCGACAAGGTCATAAGAGATTAGTTAAAGCATACGGTATTAGGGGTTCAGGTGGATAGAGAACTGGCTGGCAAACAGGAAGCAAAGAGTAGGAGTAAAGGGTCCTTTTCACAATGGCAGCAGTAACTAGTGGGGTACCGCAGGGCTCAGTGCTGGGACCCCAGCTATTTACAATATATATTAATGATCTGGATGAGGGAATTGAGGCAATATCTCCAGTTTGCGGATGACACTAAGCAGTGTTCGCTGTGAGGAGGATGCTAGGAGACTGCAAGGTGACTTGGATAGGCTGGGTGAGTGGGCAAATGTTTGAAGATGCAGTATAATGTGGATAAATGTGAGGTATCCACTTTGGTGGCAAAAACAGGAAAGCAGAATATTATTTAAATGGTGGCCGATAGGAAAAGGGGAGATGCAGCGAGACCTGGGTGTCATGGTACACAGTCATTGAAAGTAGGCATGCAGGTGCAGCAGGCAGTGAAAAAAGCGAATGGTATGTTAGCTTTCATAGCAAAAGGGAGTACAGGAGCAGGAGCAGTTGTACAGAGACAGGAGAGATGGCCATGCATGTTGGGGAAGGCGGGAAATCCTTTAAGACCGAGATGAGAAAGACATTCTTCACACAGGAGTGAGTCTCTAAGAGGGTAGTTGAGGCAGTTCATTGGCTATATTTAAGAGTGAGTTGGATGTGGCCCTTGTGGCTAAGGGGATCAGAGGGTATGGAGAGAGAAGGCAGGTACGGGATACTGAGTTGGATGATCAGCCATGATCATGGCTGCAGGCTCGAAGGGCTGATGGGCCCTACTGTTTCTATGAGGAAATACTTTTTTCACACAGAGTTGTGAGTCTGTGGAATTCCCTGCCTCAGAGGCCAGTGGATGTCGGTTCTCTGGATGCTTTCAAGAGAGTTAGAAATAGCTATTAAAGATAGCAGAGTCAAGGGATATGGGCAGAAGGCAGGAACGGGGTACCAATTGTGGATGATCAGCCATGATCATATTGAAAGGCTGTGCTGGCTCGAAGGGCCGAGTGGCCTACTGCTGCACCTATTATCTATTGTCTATTGAAAAAGTATCATCATCATCATCAGCGTGCTGGAGAATTTCAGCCACTCAAGCACCACCTCTGGAGAAAAAGGACGGGTGACGTTTCGGGTCTGATGAACAGTGCGAGAGAAATGACAATATAAAAGATTCAAAAGGAGTGGAAAGAAAAGCAGAGCGAACATTTCAGGTCAAATGTCCTTTGTCAGAACTGGGGGGAGAAAGAGAGAAAACAAGTTATGTTTAAGTAGTACAGAGGTGGGGGGGGAGGAATGTAAAGGCCGCACGGCTTAGCGGTTAGAGTTGCTGCCTAACAGTGCCTGAGACGCGGGTTTGATCCTGACTACTGGTGCTGCCAATGACTTCGGAGTTGGTACGCTCTCCCCGTTACCAGCGTGGATTTTCTCCAGGGTGCTCCGGTTTCCTCCTATATTCCAAAGGCTTACAGGTCTGTAGGTTAATTGGCTTGGGTAAAATTGTAAATTGTCCTTGGTGTGTTGGATTGTGTTAGTGTGTATTGGGTGATCACTGGTCGGCGCGGACTTGGTGGGCTGAAGCGCCTGTTTCCGTGCTGTATCTCTGGTCTCAAGTCTAAAGAAATGTTTAGGATGATAGGAATATTTCCGATAGGGTGAGAATATAAACAAAGGAACATTAAAAAGTTCTCTGGAGGACTTCCGGTGGCGCCATGGAGGGCTAGAGAGTAACGCCAGCCAGCTCCGTGGAAAAAACGAGGAAAAAACCGGGGAGAAAAGACCTACCTGCTGCCTGCTGTTTCTGCACCGGCTGCCGTGAGTGACGTCATCAGGCGTGCGACTCGTAATGGCAACACAGCGCAGCCCACCCGTGGATAAATCAAAACTTCGGTATACAAGGCAAAAAACGGCAGAACAAGAACGAGACCCGACTGAAGCCTCGGGCTCAGGTAGGACACTATCCCAAGAAGATGTGTCAAAAAAATCGAAGAAAAAATCGGAAATTGAAGAACTTACATTTTTTTTGTGCAAGAAATGGCAGAGTTAAAAAAGAAATAAAGTTGGAATTAAAAACTGAACTGGCAAAAATGAATTTTAAGGAAGAAATAGAAAAAATCAAGGAGGAGATGAAAACGTTAAAGTCTGAAATCAATATCTCGGCCACGGAATTATCTGACACATTGCGAAAGGAAATTGCAGAAATATTAACGGATCAAGCTGCAAATATAGTAGTAGAGATGAATGATAAAATCCAAAATAAGATGGAAACAGAGTTGGAACCTGTGGAGGAAGAACTCAAGGAGCAGTCGACAGCCATAAAGAACCTTGAAGATCTAGCCGAAACAAGTGTTCAGAGTATGAAACCATTCCTCAAAGAAAATCAACGTCTATCTGATTTACTGGGCAAAATAACTGATAAATGTACCGAGTTGGAAGGACGTCAGAGAAGACAGAACCTAAGGATTGTGGGTATTCGAGATGGGAGAGAAAAGAATCAAGATACCCGAGAGTTTACTGCAAACTTATTGCAAAAGATTTTATCTCTGGAACAAAAGCCTTTGCTAGCCCGAGCACACAAAGTAATGAGACGTTATACAAAGCAAGACTCCCCTCCAAGACAAATTATAGTAAAAGTCCAGTATGATCATGTCCTGGAGGAGATGATGAACAAAATTGTAAAAAGTAGAAATCTTACATACGAAGAAGATTCGATCAGCATTTATCGAGACTACCCAGCAGAGGTCTCCAAGAAATGAAATGCGTTCAAGGAGACCAAAAGAATTTTGAGGGAAGTGAAGAATTTGAAGTACAGTCTGAGGTACCCAGCCACTCTGAGAGTCACCTACAACCAGAAAGAACATTACTTCAAAAACCCAGCGGATGCAATGAGCTTTGCCCAGGGGATTAAGGAACGCGAGGAAGACTGAATGAAATCTTCAAAGATGAACTATACCAACAAATAAATTGTATTTTCAGGGTTGGAGTGGACTATGGACTTGTGGCACCTAAAGAAGATGGAGAAGGATGCGAATTGGAGACTCGGATTGGAGATACGGATTGGAGACTCTCCTATGGATACTAACAATTAGAATAATAACACTACTAATATTAATAAATAACACATACTAAAATTCATACAGCGGTATTATTATTAATTAAAGCTGATAACTACCAATTATTGATTAACAACTAATTATAGCTGATTTACTTAGAATTAGGTAAACAGTAAATATAATCACACAGAATATAAAGTTTGACTTCATTTATCCCCCCTGGCACTTTTTAAAAAAAATGTTTTTATTTTTTATTTTCCTCCCTTTTTTTAACATTAAAAAAAACATTATATCTTTTAAGGGTACACAAAAAGCTGGAGAAACTCAGCGGGTGCAGCAGCATCTAAGGAGCGAAGGAATAGGCGACGTTTCGGGTCGAGACCCTTCTTCAGACTGGAGCCCTTTTAATAGGTATTAAGTATAGATATTATCATATACTTGACCGATGGATCCTGTACACATCAGAGTTTAATATTCCCGGTTAAATATTTTTATGGAATAACAATTTTAAGGAACCATGGAGATGGATAAGTTTGTAACATCGACTACGGAAGTCGGTAGATTGCTAGCCATGGTAGTATGGCTAACACTAACAACACTAATATGAATGTAGTTTTTTCTCTCTTTGTGCACCCTATTAATCTCTTAATCTATCCTTTTTTTAATATTATTCTTTGTTATTATTGTTTTATATTTGAATGGAGTTATAAATTAATACAAAGGAGATATATACGCGAGAGATACCCAAGGGTCTTGAAATTCATCTATTCGGAGTTTGGGTGTAAAGTCGGGTATGTTGAGCTGAACCATTTTCTCTATTACATACCTCCTTAGATAAAAGATGCAAGACTTAAAAACGAATACTGGGAATGGAGGAATAACGTTTTGTAGCTGGAATGTTAAAGGTATTAACGAACCAATTAAGAGAGGTAAGGTATTAGCACATTTAAAAGCACTTAAAGTAGACGTGGCATGTATCCAAGGGACACATCTAAAAAAAGATGCAGAGCATAGATTAAAGGTTAAATGGATTGACAAAGCATATCATTCTTCTTTTACACACAAATCTAGAGGTGTGGTAATATTAATTCGTAAAGGCATTTCATTTAAACACACTTCAACTATAACTGATAGTGATGGTAGAAATATTATTGTAATAGGAGAATTATATACACAAAAAAAGATTTTTGTCAATGTATATGGCCCAAATTTTGACAGCACACTGTTTTTTAAGAAAATATTTCATACTATCCCTGAATTACCACAACACAACCTAATAATTGGAGGAGATTTAAATTGTACACTAGATCCTTATTTAGACAGATCATCAAGACAACGGAAAATTAAATCGCATTCCAGTGATCTAATAAATGCATATACAGATACCAGTAATATTAAAGATGTTTGGAGAATGCAAAACCCAGCTGGATGAGAAGATTCATTTTACTCACCTGTGCATAAAACTTATTCAAGAATAGATTATTTTTTGGTAGATTTAAAACTTATCCCATTCACTTATAATTGAAAATATCATAATATTATAATTTCGGATCACGCACCTTTAACTTTTATGATTAAAATAACTGGTAAAACGGAAAAACAGGGACAATGGAGATTTAACCCACAAATTGTAAAAGACAAAATAACTCAAGAATACATCACAAAACAGATTAAGATTTTCTTTGAAATAAATGATAAGCCAGAAATACCTTCGTCCCTATTATGGGAAACTTTTAAAGCGTATGTTCGGGGAATTAAGATATCCTCTCAAGCATTTTATAATAAAGAGAATCGGAGGGAACAACAGGCATTGGAAAAGGAGATCAAACAATTAGACACAGAAAACGCTGCTAACCCAACAATGATAAAACATAATAAAATCGCTGCATTGAAATATAAATTAAAAAAAATACATTCAGACCAAGTTGTAAAACTCTACCAATATATTAAATAAATACAATTTGAATTCGGAGATAAACCACAAAGATTATTCGCTCGTCAATTACGTAAATTGGAGGGAGAAAAATTAATCCATAGGATTAAATCAGACAAAGGTGAATTACTAGTACAAACTAAAGATATAAATGAGAGATTTTTGCAATATTATAAAAATTTATAGTCAGCCAAAACGACAGAAAATCGGACAGGAATAGAAACATTAAAAAAAAATTGTAATCTAAAAGGACTGGATTTAGAAAATAGAGAATCACTAAATGCTGAAATAACTACTAAAGAAATCGAAGAATCTATTAGGTCATCAAAAAATGGTAAAACTCCAGGACCGGATGGTATTGGTTCGGAATTTTATAAAACATTCTATGATCTGAAAGCACCACGTATGAAGATACTTTATGAATATATTTATGCACAACAGAAATGACCAGAAACATTAAATGAATCTATTATAATGCTTATATCTAAATTAGATAATGATCTGGATGATCCAGGGTCGTATAGAGCCATAGCTCTTTTAAATACTGATAAAAAAATATTAACCAAAATACTAGCACAAAGACTAAATACAGTGATCAATAAAGTAATTCATTCAGATCAAACAGAATTTATACCAAAACGATACTCCTCATATAACCTGAGACGATTATTCAATATTATATACTTGAAAAGAAATATTAATAAAGAGCTAGCAATTATTTAATTAGACGCAGAGAAAGCTTTTGATCAGGTTGAATGGTCTTATTTATTTTCGGCTATGGAAACTTTTCAGTTGGGAGAGAAGTTTATAACGGGTTAAACTACTATATACTAATCCAACAGCTAGAATATTAACAAATCAAATGTTATCAATTAAATTTAATTTATCCAGAGGCTGTAAACAAGGTTGTCCTCTATCCCCACTACTGTTCGCACAGGCAATTGAACCATTAGCACAATCCATGAGATTACATCCTGAAATATACGGGTATGAAACTAAAGAAACTGAAAATAAAATCTCTTTATACGCAGATGATGTATTGCTTTATATTACAAAGCCTGAAACTAGTATCCCTAACTTATTAGATTTAATAACTCAATTTGGCTTGTTTTCAGGATATAGAATTAATTGGAATAAAAGTGAACTTATGTCAATAATGGGAAATAACCCACATATACTACAACGATTTCCTTTTAAGATAGCAAATGAAAAAATCAAATATCTTGGAATTTATGTAACAAAAAGATATGATTCTTTATTTAAATCTAATTTCCCACCCCTACTGAATAGACTACTTAAGAATATCCTATATTGGAAAACATTACCTATTTCAATGCTAGGTAGAATTAATGCGATAAAAATGATTTTTCTTCCGCAATTATTATACCTGTTTCAACTGATCCCGATATATCTTCCTAAAATTTTTTTTAAGAAAGTGGACTCTATAGTTACCAATTTATTTTGGGATTATAAGAGTCATAGGATAAATAAAAAACATCTATGTAAATCAAAAATAAATGGAGGTTTTGCACTGCCTAATTTTATGTTTTACTACTGGGCAGTTAATATTAAAACTATGAATTTTTGGTTGGAAGAATTAGATAAACAGCCAAACTGGTTAAAAATGGAAAAGGAAGATTGTTTACCTTTCGAAATGAGCTCGATTTTATTTGCCAATACTAAAATTCGTAAGAAAATTTATAGAGGAAATCCAATAATAGAAAGTGGGATACGTATCTGGAAACAATTAAAGACATTAAAATTGGAAAGTATCCCACTGGCTCTTCCCATTGTAAATAACATTACTTTTAAACCCTCAATGATGGATAAAGGTTTTTTTACAATGGAAGAACAATGGAATTAATAAGATGGGTGATCTCTACAGGGAAAGTCACTTTCTTTCATTTCAGGAATTACAACAAAATTACGGATTACACTCAAAAGAGTACTTTAGATATTTACAAATTAGAGACTATGTTAAATCAAATACACAGGATTTTAGAAATAGAAAGACAGAAATTTTAGATGAATGTCTAAATAAATATCCGAACACAGAAAAATTAATATCATATATTTATAATATTTTATTGAAAAATGATGTACCAATGTCGGAAATATATAGGCAAGTATGGGAAAACGAATTAGGTCAAACAATTAGTCTAGAATTATGGAATGAAAGTTTACAACATATACACCACTGCTCATTAAATGCCAGGCACTCTTTGATACAATTTAACGTTTTACATAGATTACACTTTTCAAAATCCAAATGAAACAGAATTTGTTCAAATGTTTCTGCTATATGTGATAAATGTCAGCATTTAGAAGCTAATCTAGCACATTAATTCACAAAATGTATAAAAATGACTAACTTTTGGATAGAAATTTTTAAGATAATCTCGAATGTAGTTAATACAAATCTGACTCCAGACTCAAAATTAATCATATTAGGAATATTAGAAACGGATCAACTACTAACAACACAGCAAATACTTTTTATCGATTATAGTTTAATAATTGGTAAAAAATTAATATTAAGATTTTGGAAAGGTCCTACATCCCCCACAATCAAAATGTGGATTACAGAAAGGTTGGAGACACTTCATCTGGAAAGATTAAGACTTGTCCTTTTGGACAAGCTAGATCAGTTCAGAGGAATATGGTCTCCATTTATTGAATATTTAGAGGGTCAAGGTGGTCCGGTTCGAGGGCCTGACTGAAACCTGAATGAAGGAATAGATGAAGAACTATATATAATAGACCACTGATATATCTCCAATGAAGAATAGCCTGCTTAATACTCCACTCATATTATTGATTTTCTACTTTTATTTTATTTCTCTTTATTATTTCTCTTTACTATTTTCTTTCTGTTATAAAATAATAAAAAGTATAGAAGTATAAATAAGAATGTCTGTAAACTTTAAAAATATTAAGAATGTATGTGACGAATAATATGTTTCTTTTTATTTTATGTTATTCTTTCTTAATATGTATTTACTTCTAATAAAAATATTTTACAAAATAAAAAAAAAAATTCTCTGGAGAGAAGGAATGGCTGACCATTCAGGTCGAGACCCTTCTTCAGACTAGTCTAGTCTGGTCCAGTGTACACCAGTCTGAAGAAGGGTCTCGACCCAAAACTCACATTCCTTCTCTCCAGAGATGCTGCCTATCCAGCTGAGTTACACCTGCATTTTGTGTCTATCTTCGGTTTAAACCAGCATTTGCAGTTCCTCCCTACACATAAGAAATTCTCTCTCTCATTCCCCACTTTCTAATTGCCCCCATTGACTGTGATTTTTCCTCTTCAACCTCTCCCACAGAAATATTCCCTTAGTCCTATCCATCACTGCCCCCTGCTACTCTATATCTTAAAACTAACTTTCTCAGTAGGTAAGGATAGGTCACCTGTTTGGGTCAGGGACTTCTCCAGTCTGAAGAAGGATCCCAATCCAAAAATTTGTCTATCCAATTTCTCCGAGATGCTGCCTGACTCGCTGAATTACTCCAGCATTTTGTGCCATTCCTTGGTAAACCAGCATTTTTAGTTTAGTTTAGAGAAACAGCATGGAAACAAGCCCATTTTGCCCAACGTGTCTGCGCCGACCAACGTGCCCCGCACACTAACACTACCCTGCACACACTAGGGGACAATTATAACAGTTATAACAAGCCAATTAACCTACAAACCTGCAAGCCTTTGGAGTGTGGGAGGAAACCGAAGATCTCGGAGAAAACCCACGCAGGTCACGGGGAGAACATACAAACTCTGTACAGACAGCACCCGTAGTCTGGTTCGAACCCGCTGTAAGGCAGCACCTCTTCCACCCAAGGTGCCACCTTAGTTATGCAATTCCTTGTGTCTACCTTTCTTTTTCTCTCTCTCTCTCCCAGTTTCTAGGAGGGGGCTTGGGCTAAAAAGTGATGTGTGTATCTCTTTTCTCAGATGCTGTCTGGCCTGCTGAGTATTTCCAGCGTCTTGCCTTTGTTTCTGTTTCCAGCATCTCGACTTTGTGTTGTGGTTTTTATACAGCGCGAGTGTTTTGCCACATAGCTTGCTGCCCAGATGGTAGGGATCACCTTAACACCTGCATTTTCTTTTAAAAATATGAAAAGCTGCAACTTCAGATGTACCGTGTCAGATATTCTGGTGAGAACAAATTCAATAAGAATCCTGCCGTGTTGAATCTACACCTTTTGAACGATTTTTCGATGTTAAAGGGTTCCAGGGATGTGGGCGACTGCAGGAAAATAGCACCAAGGTAAATGATCAGTCAATATCTTGCTGAATTGCTGAACACACAAGGGAGTCAATGCCCTAACACTGCTCCATTTCTTATGTTCTTCCTCTCGTCTTAAGATCCCACAATAATACGAAGCCTGCATTGATCGCAGAATGGTTATAGTTTAGGAAGGAACTGCAGATGTCGGTTTACACCGAAGTTAGACACAAAATGCTGGAAGGAATGGGTGACGTTTCGGGTCTGAAGAAGGGTCTCGACCTGAAACATTACCCATTCCTTCTCTCCAGAGATGCTGCCTGTTCCGCCGAGTTACTCCAGCATTTTGTGTCTATCTATGGTTGTAGTTTAATTTAAGAAGGAACTGCAGATGTTGGAAAATCAAAGGTAGACAAAAATGCTGGAGAAACTCAGCGGGTGAGGCAGCATCTATGGCGCGAAGGAAATAGGCAAAGTTTCGGCCCGAAATTAATTTTTGTATACAGTTCACTGCAGGTATCACTACACAGAAGCACTTGGATGCATTTTGGATGAGCATGTCAGATACAGTACTCATGTACAGCAGTAGTACACTGAGAGAGTATACAGAGTCTGAAACGTTGCCTATTTCCTTTGCTCCATAGATGCTGCTGCACCCGCTGAGTTTCTCCAGCACTTTTGTCTACCTTTCGATTTTCCAGCATCTGCAGTTCCTTCTTAAACAGTGCACAGAGTCGCCAGTTTGCTGCCATTTTCTTGTCCCAGTTGTTGTAAATGCAGGGATCTTGACCTGACCATGAAGGCCTGTGGTCCTGGTGGTGTTGCAGGGTCGGCCTGGCCTAGATATCCAGTTGCTCTGGCTTCTGTATAACTGCTCTCCAACTGGCTACATGTCCCCGCTATCCTCCACGTTCCTTCCGTTCAGAAGATATCCAGCTCTCCTTTTAACATTACAACATTGAATCTGCCTCCACTGTTACCTCTGGCAGCACACTCCAGACTCTGCCCACTCAGTGCTTTCCTCAGAAGATGGACACAAAGTGCTGGAGTAACCTGGCACGTCAGGCAGCATCTCTGGAGAACATGGATAGGTGACGCTTCGGGTCGGGATCCTTCCTCGGTGTCTGAAGAAGTGTCCCAACCCGAAACATCATCCATCCTATTTCTCCAGAGATGCTGCCTGACCTGCTGAGTTACTCCAGCACCTTGTATATATCTTCAGTATATACCAGTATCTGCAGTCCCTACAATTTGTTTTCCTCATGTCAGCTTTGGTTCTTTGGTCAATCCATTTCACTCCAGACACACCTATTCTTGATCCTGCTCCATTAGGAGCGGTTTCTTTCCATCAAAAACAGACACAAAGTGCAGGAGTAACTCTGTGGGTCAGGCAGCATCTCTGGAGAAGATGGATAGGCAATGTTTCGGGTCAAGACCCTTCTTTAGAATGGTTGGAACTCTTCTTTCTGTAATGCCTTGTGATTTTAAATACCTCTCACATCTATTTACAATCTCCTCTTCTGAGGAGAACAATGGTCAATGGTCAACTCCTCCATGCCAACCAAGATGCCCCATCTAAGCCAATACCATTTGCCCATGAAACCTTTCCTATCCTTGTACCTGTCCAAGTGTCTTTTAAATGCTGTTATAATGCCTGCCTCAACTCCTTCCTCTGTCTCCTCCCCTTCCCACCTCTCCCTCAGCCCTCGGGCCCTGGCATTCCCTCTCTCTCTAAATCTCTCCCCCACCCCAGTCGCACTAGCTTCTCATTTTCACACCACAAACAGCTTACAATGGCTTGTTCCCTTTATCATCGATACTTTTTTGCATATCTTTCATTCATTGTTCTTTATCTCTCCACATCACCGTCTATATCTCTCGTTTCCCTGATCCCTGACCAGTCTGAAGAAGGGTCTCGACCCGAAACGTCGCCTATCTCCTTCGCTCCTTAAATGCTGCTGCACCCGCTGAGTTTCTCCAGCCTTTTGTGTACCCTCGATTCTCCAGCATTTGCAGTTCCTTCTTTAACTCCTTCCTCTGGCAGTTCATTCCATATACCCATTGCCCTTGGAGTGAAAAATCTGCCCCTCAGGTTCCTATTGAAACTTCCCCCTCAAACCTTAAACCTATGTCCTCTGGTCCTTGATTCCCCTGCCCCAGGTAAAATAATTTAAGTATTCCCCTCGTCATTTTATACACCTCTATAATATCATCCCTCAACCTTCTGCGCTCCAAGGAATAAAGTCCTCGCCTGCCCAACCTCCCCATATAGCTCAGGTCTTCGTGTCCTAGCAATATGCTTGTTTAAAAGTATGTTTTGGAGGATTTCTTTTAGTATTTCTCTGTGGGGGAGGGAGGTAGGGTAAGCGGAAAACCATTTCCCAGTCACCTCCTGGTTGAGGGTGCGGCTATCCTCCAAGTCGTGCCTTTGCCTCCCCTCCCTCGCGGCCTACCAACTGGATTGGCGCGGCCAGAGCTTCAGCAGCGGCGCAGCACTGGATACATTGCGGAGCGGGCGATGCCTTACCCGGATCGGCGTTTGAAGCTCCGGAATGTTGGGCCTGCTGCTTCACCATCGGGGAACTGTACCATAGTTAAAGCTGCACCAAGCCAGGCGGTTCAGACCGAGAGCCAAGATGCGTGTCCCACCTCTTTGTGTGAAAAGGATCACCAAAGTTGGAGGTGAAAGGACAATCTGCTGCTTTATGAAATCATCTATGGCGGCACGGTGGCGCTAGCGGTAGAGCTGCTGTCTCACATCGCCTGTCAGAAGAAGGGTTTCGGCCCAAAAACGTTGCCTATTTCCTTCGCTCCTTAGATGCTGCCGCACCCGCTGAGTTTCTCCAGCACTTTTGTCTACCTTCACAGCGCCAGAGACCCGGGTTCAATTCTGACTATGTGTGGTGTCTGTTCGGCGTTTGTACGTTCTCCCTGTGACCGCGTGGGTTTTCTCCGGGTGCGCCGGTTTCCTCCCGCATTCCAAAGACAAGCGGGTTCATAGGTTAATTGGCTTTGGTAAAATTGTAAATTGTCCCGAGTGTGTAGGGTAGTGCTAGTGTACGGGGTCACTGGTTCATGTGGACACGGTAGGCCGAACAGCCTGTTGCAGTGCTGTAGGTGTTATGGGGAGAAGGCATGAGAATGGAGTTCAGACGGAGAGATGGAGCATCCATGATTGAATGGCAGAGAAGACGATGGGCCAAATGGCCTAATTCTGCTCCTGATTCTGCTCCTATCATGAACTCATGAACTTAAACTATTCCCATGGAATGTTTCATTTGTTGGACCTGGGCTGATTTTGAGAAAGGTTTTTCCCCACAGCTGCCCTGCATGCTGCCAATGAATGCTGACTCACCAAAAGCTAAACATCGCTCCTCATTAAAATGAGGGATTGTCTTAATTGCATGGAAGTTGGCAGCATTTATGTAGATCTCTAGCCCACCATCAGATCACAAAAGCCGGATGAAGATAGTATTCTCTTCCACTGAAGTGAACATGAGGTAACCTGCATAATATGAATGCAATCATCCCACTGCTATCCTGGCCTCATTTATTTATCATTTCAAATATGCTCTCTTCAAAGAACCTTTATCACCACGACACTAAGAAGAAATGATGCTCAATGTTAAAAAGGAAAGAAAGGGGAACTTAAACAGCAGACAGACTCAAAATGCCGGAGTAACTCAGCAGGTCAGGCAGCATCTCTGCATAAGGGTCTCGGCCAGAAACATCACCCACTCGTTTTCTCCAGAGATGATGCTTGTCTTGCTTAGTTTAGTTTAGAGATACAGTGCAGAAACAGGCCCTTTGGCCCACCGTGTCCGCACCCACCAGCGATCCCCGCATTTTAACACTATCCTACACACACTAGGGACAATTTAGATTTATACCAAGCCAATTAGCCTACAAACCTGCACGTCTTTGCAGCGTGGGGGGAAACTGAAGATCTCGGAGAAAACCCACGCAGGTCATGCGGAGAACGTGCAAACTCCGTACAGACAGGATCGAACCCGGGTCTCTGGTGCTTCAAACGCTGGATGGCAGCAACTCTACCGCCGAGCCACAGCGTCATTCATTCTCCCTCGATGCTGCCTGTCCAGCTGAGTTTTGTTTCGTTTAGAGATGCAGTGCAGAAACAGGCCCTTCGGCCCACTGAGTCCGCCCCAACCAGCGACCCCCCGCACATTAACACTACCCTACACACACTAGGAGCAATTTACAATTTTACCAAAGCCAATTAACCTACAAACCTGTAAGTTGGAATGTGGGAAGAAACCAGGGCTCCCAGGGAAAGCCCACGCAGGTCACGGGGAGAACGTACAAACTCTGTACAGACCACGCGTGTGCTCGGGATTGAACCTGGGTCTCCGGCGCTGTAAGGCAGCAACTCTACCGCTGCACCACCGTGTGAGTTACGCCAACATTTTGTGTCTATCTTTGGTGTAAACCAGCACCAGCACTCCCTTCCTACACAACTTAAACAGCCGGATTGGTATTCAGGTCAATATCTCCCAGATTTGTGTCCAATACCGTGATAAAGATGTTAAATTGTGATGAGGCTGAATTATGCAACATGTTGACCAAATTTACAGAATCATAACTGTTATCGTGACAATGCTTGAACTGATGAAAGACAGCAGGAAATATATTATGTGTAGGGAGGAAATGCAGATGCTGGTTTACACTGAAGATGCTGGAGTAACTCAGCGGGACGGGCAGCATCTCTGGAGAGAAAGAATGGGTGACGCATCAAATAAGACAGAGCAAAGCTTGCAATTGCAAATGCATAAAATGATCCAATCTGAGATTCGTAAGAATAGAATAATTAAATCCAGTGTTTTGATGATATAAGACGTGGAAAACTAAACATTGGTTTTGTTCAGAGTTGTGTGTTTTGTTTTACAAAGCCCTGTGGTTTTAACTGTTCACATAGCTTCAGTTTTCTTGGTTCTTCTATAACCAAGAAACCACATATTTTTCCAAGGTCGGTACAAGCAACAGATGATCTATCTGAAATTAAACCACATCACGTAGGAACCCAGAGGGAGAACCTACATCCAACTGATCCACGGTCGGAGAGCTTGTCAGTACCTATTTCAACAGGATAAACTGATCTTAACCCTTTCAGTGGCAAGAAGATTTGCTTATGCAACTCATCATCCTTCCTATGGATACTCGTCCGTTATAGAAACATAGAAACATAGAATATAAGTGCACAAGTAGGCCATTTGGCCCTTCAAGCCAGCCCCACCATTCAATAAGATCATGGCTGATCATCCAAAATCAGAACCCCGTTCCTGCTTTTCCCCATATCCCTTGCTTCCGTTAGCCCTACGAGCAATATCCAACTCTCTCTTCAATACAAGTCTCTCTTGAATTATCCTATTGAAATGGAGAAAGGACAAAGGGCATTTATTATCACGTACACCAATTGGTGCAGTGAAATGTGACTTGCCAATGCAGCACACTAATAAAGATAATACACAACATTAAAGAATAAAGAACAGTAAACATAAAAACATCCCACCCACAATGGTTCCCACTGTGGGGGAAGGCAGCAAAGTCCAGTCCCATCCCCAGTTCACCCATAGTCGGGCCTATTGAGGAATGTAAATTGTGCATCACTGTATCTTTTTAGCATTGCCCCATTCTCTTCTGCCCTCTCTCACCAGGCAAGAGGCACAGTGTGAAAATGTACACCTCCAGATTCAGGGGCAGCTTCTTCCCAGCTGTTGTCAGGCAACAGAACCATCTGATCACCAAGGAGAGAGCCGCCCTGAGCTACTATCTCATTGGAGACCCCGGACTATCTTCCATTGGACAATACTGGGCTTTATCTTGCATTATACGTTATTCCCTTTATCTTATATCTGTACAGTGTGGATGGCTTGATTGTAATCATGTATAGTTTTTGCGCTGACTGGACAGCTGCAAAAAAGCTTGTGACAATAATAAACTAAACTTAAAGTAAACTTATAATATGCAGCCAACAGTACACACTTAATTGCGGTGCCGGTTGTAGCTTAGAGTGCATATCGGCCAGTGAGATGTCTGCTGCGCACAAGTTATTTGCTGTAATAAATTAATGGGCAGAAAATCATTCACACTGTATGTGCCAGACACAGACACTGTGGGAAGTGCAAAAACAGAAAATAATCCATGATCAGATTCAGTGAAGTTAAATGGTGCACAGGGGAGTTTCCATTGCAATACCAACACTGCCTTACAGCGGCAGACACCCGCGTTCGATCCTGACCACGGGCGTTGTCTGTACGCAGTTTGTGTGTTCTCTCCATGACCTGCTTGGGTTTTCTCCGGGTGCTCCGGTTTCCTCCTACACTCCAAAGACATGCAGGTTTGTAGGTCAAACTTTGTAGGTTTGTAGGTTTGACTTTGGTAAAATTGTAAATTGTCCCTAGTGCGCGTAGGATAGTGGTCGTGTGCGGGGATCGCTGGTCGGCGCGGACTCGGTGGGCCGAAGGGCCTGCTTCCGCGCTGTATCTCTAAACTAAACTAATAGCTAGAGGGCATAAGGTGAGAGGGGAGAGATTTTAAGAAGGACATCGGGGGCAACCTTTTCACGTAGCAGGCAGTCCATCTGTATGTGGAATGCGCTGCTAGAAGAAGCTATAGAAGTGGATACCATTATGATACTTGAACAGTTATATGGATAGGAAAAGTCTCGAGGGATATGGGCCAAATGCAGGCAAATGAGACTACCCCAGAATGCCAACTTGAAGAGTATGGAGTAGCTGCGCTAGAGGGCCTGTTTCCATGCTATTCAGCTCTGTGACTTTCGTCAATAAAGTAATTTCAAAAGACAACACTACCGATACTAGTTTTTATTTTAAATCCCAGATTTATTTAATTGCTTCAGTTTAACATTCTCAGCAACTGTAGTGCAAATTTAACATCAATACAAGAAGCCTCTGGCTATGACTGCAGTGAGATGGCAGCTATATTCTGTCATGCACTTCCTGCATTTGCCTGACAGCTATGTGCTGATGCTGATGTCTGCATTTAAGTTTGGCTCTTGGCAAACATGATATGATTGTATTCTTATCAAAGAAAAATACTTTTTGGAACCAAGAAACTTTCGGCAGAGATCTGTCCATACGACACAAAGCAAATGGTTGTTTTACATAGTCATAGAGCCAGAAAGCACGGAATCAGGCCCCTCCATGCTGATCAAGATGTCCATCTCCGCTAATCCCATGACCCGTATTTGGCCCAGATCCCTCTAAATCTTTCCTATCCCTGTACTTGTCCAAATCTCTTTTGAATGTTGTTATTGCACCTCCTCTGGCAGTTTATTCCATATACCCACTCCCTCTGTGTGAAAACGTTGTCCTCAGGTTGCTATTACATCCTTTCCCTTTCACCTTAAACTTATGTCTTCTGGTCCTTGATTCCCCTACTCTGGGTAACAGATTCTCTGTATTCACCCTATCAATTCCCCTCATGATTTTATACAATTGCTTTTGAAACCACTTCACACGTATGTTAAATGCCTGCAACACTTTAGACTTTTAGATAGTAGACAGTAGACTTTAGAGATACAGTGTGGAAACGGACCCTTCAGGCCACCGGATCCGCGCCAACCAACGACCACCCTGTACACTAGCCCTATCCTACGCAGTAGGGACAATTTACAATGTTTACCAAAGCTAAATAACGTACTAACTTGCACATATTTGGAGTGTGGAATAAAACCGGAGCAGCCGGGGAAAACCCGCGCAGGTCACGGGGAGAACGAACAAACTCCCTACAGACACCACCTGCAGTCAGGATGGAACCCGAATCTCAGGCGTTGTAAAAGCCCTGTCCCACGGTACGAGTTCATTCCAAGAGCTCTCCCGAGTTTGCCCTTATTCAAACTCGGAGATTTACGGTAATGGCCACTCGTCAGTACTCGGGGCTCTCGTGGACATTTTTCATCATGTTGAAAAATCTTCACGAGTCTTCCCGTGCTTACCTGCCGTGAGCCAATCTTCCCGAGTACCTGCCGTTAGCGCTAAGAGACGTCCCCGAGCTCCGACGTACCCGCTTCGTTCATTCTCCATGCTTACCAAGAGTTCGATTTTTTTTTAAACTCGGGAGAGCTCTTGGAATGAACTCGTACAGTGGGACAGGGCTTTTAGGCAGCAACTCTACTGCTGCCCCACAGTGCTGCCTCTATGTAATTCTGCTCCTGTGTCTTATGGTCTTATGGGTAACTTGGAGACCTGCCTCAGTGTAGAGTGGACTCCTTACTTGCCTTGGTTAAAATGCAATGGAAATAAAGAAGTCCAATTTCTGCTCGTTGTTTATAGTCAGATGACTTCCAATGGGAAAAGGAAGGAAAGGAATTTCAATTAACTGCTGTGTCTTTCAATAGCCACCTCTAGAAAAATGATTAGAATGAGGTGGAACAACTGGCCACAAGCTTTCCAGATGCATACAATACTTTAAAATATTAGTTTGAATTACAGGCCTGAATTATATGCAGGAATTTGCCAGATGTTTACATGTATTGGCCAGTCATTGAAATTCCAGTAAAGGATGGAATATGCAGTGGCTTGCAAAAATTTTCATACCCCTTGAACCTTTCCAAATTTTGTCACGTTACAACCACAAACGTTAATGTATTTTATTGGGATTTTATGTGATAGACCAACACAAAGTGGTGCATAATTGTGAAGTGGAAGGAAAATGATACATGCTTTCCAAATTTTATTACAAATAAAAAACTGAAAAGTGTGGCGTGCAAAATTATTCAGCCCCCCCCTGAGTCAATACTTTGTAGAACCACCTTTCGCTGCAATTACAAGCTGCAAGTCTTTTGGGGTATGTTTCTACCAGCTTTGCACATCTAGAGACTGAAATTTTGCCCATTTTTCTTTGCAAAATAGCTCAAGCTCAGTCAGATAGGATGGAGAGCGTCTATGAACAGCAATTTTCAAGTCTTGCCAGAGATTCTCAATTGGATTTAGGTCTGGACTTTGACTGGGCCATTCTAACACATGAATATGCTTTGATCTAAACCATTCCATTGTAGCTCTGGCTGTATGTTTAGGGTCGTTATCCTGCTGGAAGGTGAACTTCCGCCACAGTCTCAAGACTTTTGCAGACTCTAACAGGTTTTCTTCCAAGATTGCCCTGTATTTGGTTCCGGATCCATCTTCCCATCAACTCTGACCAGCTTCCCTGTCCCTGCTGAAGAAAAGCATCCCCACAGCATGATGCTGCCATCACCATGTTTCACAGTGGGGATGGTGTGTTCAGGGTGATGTGCAGTGTTAGTTTTCCGCCACACATAGCGTTTTGCATTTAGGCCAAAAACTTCAATTTTGGTCTCATCAGACCAGAGCACCTTCCTCCACATGTTTGGTGTGTCCCCCACATGGCTTGTGGCAAACTGCAAACGGGACTTCTTATGGCTTTGTTTCAACAATGGCTTTCTTCTTGCCACTCTTCCATAAAGGCCCGATTTGTGGAGTGTATGACTAATAGTTGTCCTGCGGACAGATTCTCCCACCTGAGCTGTGGATCTCTGCAGCTCCTCCAGAGTTACCATGGGCTTCTTGGCTGCTTCTCTGATCAATGCTCTCCTTGCCCGGCCTGTCAGTTTAGGTGGACGGCCATGTCTTGGTAGGTTTGCAGTTGTGCCATACTCTTTCCATTTGCGGATGATGGATTGAACAGTGCTCCGTGAGATGTTCAAAGCTTGGGATATTTTTTTTATAACCTAACCCTGCTTTAAACTTCTCCTCAACTGTATCCCTGACCTGTCTGGTGTGTTCCTTGGGCTTCATGGTGCTGTTTGTTCACTCATGTTCTCTAACAAACCTCTGAGGCCTTCACAGAACAGCTGTATTTATACTGAGATTAGATTACACACAAGTGTAATTTACTAATTAGGTGACTTCTGAAGGCAATTGGTAATTTACTAATTAGGTGACTTCTGAAGGCAATTGGTTGCACTGGATTTTATTTAGGGATATCAGAGTAAAGGGGGCTGAATACTTTTGCACACCACACTTTTCAGTTTTTTATTTGTAAAAAAAAATTGAAAACCATGTATCATTTTCCTTCCACTTAACAATTATGCGCCACTTTGTGTTGGTCTATCACATAAAATCCCAATAAAATATATTTACGTTTGTGGTTGTAACGTGACAAAATGTGGAAAAGTTCAAGGGGTATGAAAACTTTTGGAAGCCACTGTACTTTCAGCGTTTCCAGTTGAACACAATGCATTTATTCTATCTCCCTGCATCAGGTTTGGACATTTTGTTTTAGTTATTGTTTGTTGTAATTGTATGCAGTATTCTTTCTATTCATACTATATATTCCTACTCCAAATAACTCGCAGTGGAGAATAAAGAAAAGTACTTCATAGTGTCTACAGTTCCTGATAAGATATTGAATCAGTGAAAACCTTAATTAAAGAGATGTTGGCTAAACAAAGGATTGTTTTAAAGCAAGGTTTTCTTTGTTTAGTTTAGAGATACAACGCAGAATTTCTGTCGTGGGGTAGACTGAGACTGACCCCCCCCCCTAATCATTGCACATCCCCAATCCATTCCACTCGTCACTTTAATTTCATGTTTCATGTATTTTGTGTTCTTGCGTTTTTATGACTGTTGGCAGATCGGTTTCCCTCCTGGGATAAATAAAGTTCTGCCGTGTCGTATCGTATCATATCATATTGAAACAGGCCCTTTGGCCCACTGAATCCGCGCCGTCCAGCGATCCCCGTACACTAGCACTATCCTACGCACGGGGGATAATTTCCAATTTTTACCGAAGCCAATTCGACCTACAAACTTGTACGTCTTTGGAGTGTGGGAGGGTACCGGAGCACCCGGAGAAAACCCACCCGGGTCACAGGGAGAATGTGCAAAGTGTATCCAGACAGCACCTGTAGTCAGGATCGGACCCAGGTCTCCAGCGCTGCAAGGCAGCAACTCTACCGCTGCGCCACCGTGCTGCGTCTTAATGCAGACTTTACTTTTTCTCTCCCGTATTCACTCTGCACCGATTTTTTAATTTTCGAAAGCTTATTGGATATTTATTTTCGTGCTTCCTACACAGCGACCATCTCTGAATAAAAAGTTAAGCTGAGCAGTTATTGCTCATCACGATGCTTCAACATGGATATCATCGGGTTGCCATCATCTGCAAGCTGCTGCAGGCAATGTTTAATATTGGGATGAGGACTTTACATAATTGAGGTCAGTGCTTGGATCATCCAGCAACAGGCCTGTGGCGAAGAAAAGCACTTTAATTTGTCATGCTCCGGCATAAAAATCACAAAGTGAGGTAATGTGAGTTAACATACATCATGGGCTGGGGATTATTTTCTTGATAAAATAAACGTAACCATTTCATAACCAGTGATCATTTTGCATTAGTTCATAAGGGATAGTAGCAGAATTAGGCCATTCGACCCATCAAGTCTACTCCGCCATTCAATCATGGCTGATCGAGCTCTCCCTCCCAACTCCATTCTCTCGCCTTCTCCCCATAACCCCTGGCATCCTTGCTAATCAAGAATCTATCTATCTCTGCCTTGAATTCTCGATGCACAAACATAAACGGCAGCACAATGCTACAGCTGGTAGAGCTGCTGCCTCACAGAGCCGGAGACCCGGGTTCAATCCTGACTGCGAGTGCTTTCTTGGTGGAGTTTGCGCGTTCTCCCTGTGACCGCGTGGGTGCTCCGATCTCCTCCCAAATCTCAAAGACGTGCGGGTTTGTAGGATAAATGGCCTCTGGAAATTGGCCCTAGTGTGTAGGGTGCGGATAAGAAGGAGGGGTTGAAATATCACCTCTTCCTTTTCTCCAGAGATGCTGTCTGTCCCGCTGAGTTACTCCAGCATTTTGTGCCCTATCTTCGGTGTGAATCAGCATCAGCGGTTCCTTCCGGAACATTGAACCAGTGTGAATTTGTGATCAATGGTCGGCATGGACTCGGTGGGCTGAAGGGCTTGTTTCCACACTGTATCTCTAAACTAAACTAAACGCACTCCTGGTTGAACTTATAGACCTGAGGTTGCTTCAAGAAATAAACCCGATCTGCGAGAGAACTGTAGAGGTCTGTGATTCATGGAAGGTTCAGCTTACAGTGATTCAACAGGACAAGAATATTAGTGCAACCTGTAAACCCAAGGAAAATTCCAATCTCTTTTACACCAAGGGCGGGTCGGTGGAGGTTCCTCTGACGTGGATATTGAATGTAAAGTCAGCCTTTTGTATATTTCAATGAACAAGTCCATGATTTACTATCACAACACAATGTTTAACAAAAATTTGGACAGGTGCTTGGATAGGACAGGGTTAGAGGGAATATGGGCCAAACACAGTGTGGATGGGGCATGTTGGTCAGTGTGGGGGAGTTGGGCCAAAGGGCCTGTTTCCACGCTGTGTGACTCGATGACTCGATGAGTTGAGCTCAGTTTCTGAGTGCAAATGCAAGCATCGTTTACATACTGCAGCTTCATTCTATTGAAGGTTGGGTGACCTTGGCTCCAGACTGTAGTCGGATAGTTTCCCATTAACTCCGAAGATTAACGGCGTACCTGCAGTAAGTTTGTCGGAGGTGAGCTACAACTTTGCGACAGACAAGATTAAAGAACTCGCCTGCACAATGCCACTCACTGTCTCATTTGACACTGATCTGCACTGGACTCTATTGTAGACCGATCAGTTCGGAATCTGGGCACTAGGCTTGTACGCGCTGGAGTTTAGAAGGATGGGGGGGCATGTCATTGAAACTCACCGAATAATGGAAGGCCTGGATAAAGTGGATGTGGAGAGGATATTTCCACTAGTGGTACAGCCTCAGAATAAAAGGACGTAGAATGGAGATAACAGGAATTTCTTTAGTCAGAGGATGGTATTCATTGCCACAGAAGTCTGTGGAGGCCAAGTCAATGGATAGTTTTGAGGCAGTGATTGGTAGATTCTTGATTAGTGCGGGTATCAGGGGTCATGGGGAGAAGGCAGGAGAATGGGGTTGAGAGGGAAAGGTAAGTCAGCCATGACCTCATGGACCAAATGGCCTAATTCTGCTCCCTTAACTTATGAACATGAATCGTGATTTGCACGCCATTTTGAAAAAAAAATGTGGACCGCTGACTGGATCTAGGGAGCTGGCAGGGCTGACGATGTCCTGGTTGGGTTGCTCCTAGGGCTGGCCAAGCTGGTCATCCGCGAGTCACGGCGGCAGGCGGAAGAGGGCTTTGTCTGAGCCTATTGCTATCCCCTTTACCGGGGTTATGTCCGCGCCCGGGTGGGGTTAGAGAGGGATATCGTAGTTGTATCGTAGTTATTTAGTTTAGCTGTAACATAGAAATTTGCTGTCACCACGGTTTATTTTTTTTGGTTTTTTGTATCGTGATCGCAATTAAATAAATTATTTTTAATACAAAAAAAAAGAAAGAAATATAGGATGGAGCTGCTCCACATCCACTCCTGTAGCAAACGGAAGCCTGGTAATGAGCTCAAAGGAACTTTGCTAATAACAAAGGCTATAATGAGTTCAAACCAAAGCTATGTGTAGTGGCTGATCTCTGCGTTAACCTTTAAATTATTGTGCTGTGAAATCACGTGCACTTTAATGCTGGAGTAACTCAGCGGCACAGGCAGCATCTCTGGAGAGGAGGAATGGGTTGTGTTTTCGGGTATCGACCTGAATGTAAGAATTCGCAAATCATTCTCCATTGTGAAAAAGTTACCTCTTACGCCCCTTTTAAATCTTTCCTCTTTGTCCTCTAATTTTAGACCCCCTATCACGGGGAAAAGACTGTGGCCATTCAACTTATCTACGCCTTATCATTGTTAACCATAACTGTTATTTAAAAAATAGTCAACCTATTATGTGTAGGAAGGAACTGCAGATGCAGGTTCACACTGAAGGTAGACATAAAACGCTGGAGTAACTCAGCGGGTCAGGCAGCATCTCTGGAGAAAAGGAATAGGTGACATTTCGGGTCAAGGAGAAGGGTCTGGAGGGAATGGACCTGAGGGGCAAAGTTCTGAAGAAGGGTCTCGACCCAAAACGTCACCCATTCCCTCTCTCCAGAGATGCTGCCTGCCCCGCTGAGTTACTCCAACATTTTATGTCTATCTTTGGTAAAATCAAATAGCAGACTTCACCTACGCAATACACAAAGAGTCGCCACATTTCTGTTCTTCGTGCAGTCTTATCCTCAAAAGTTTCAAAAGTTCTTAGTGCAGTCTTATCCTCTCATATTTCATTGTAATATTTGCACAATAATCCATTTTATTAATAAATGGTATTAACATTAACATTTGTTCTTCATTGGTGTGCGCTCTTGATGTAATAATTCCAGAAAAAACAAATTTAGTCTTTTTTTATTTGTAAACAAATTAATTTTAAGAACTCTGGCGTTCTTTCCAGTTGAGTAAACCAGCGTAGAGACAGGTTCTAACCCTTGACCAGGTTATGTTCGAGTGACAGCTTCTTCAGACTTGTAACACTTTGAATCTTGACTTTGTTAAAATGACAATAGCTGGTATTATGCAATGCAGCCTGCTTAGTGAACTCAGTCAAACATCATTGGTAAAAGATTCAGCCCAGGGACATGTTACTGGTTGAACTGAGCAGATTGTTGCAGTGAAGTTTAATGCTCCAACCGTTGTGTAGATGGGAACTGCGGATGCTGGTATCCACCGAACGGATAGACACAAATGCAGGCAGGGTGAAGGAATGGGTGACGTGCCCCACGTCAGAGAGCTCCGTGACTGGAGCCCCCAGGTGGTTCCGGTTAGAAGCCGCTCTACGGTGCTAGGCCCCAACGACAACGGAGACCCGACAGGGAAAAGATCGGGTCACCCGTACAGGGAAGAGATTTTAAACGTTTCCACCCCCCCGACCCCCACATATACACAGTTAAAAACAATATTAAAAAAACACGAACAACTATATTTAACTCGACAAAAAATTAAAAAAAAGACAGACATGCTGTTGCAACGTGAAACGGCCGCGGAGGTTTTTGTCAGTCTCCCTAATGGTCGAAACGTCGAAGCCGGTTGCGATGCTAGTTGAAGGCGGTTGCCGGAGGACAAAAACCTCCGGGAACCGCACGGAAACACTGGGTGGGGCGCAAAGTCTCCAGTGGTTTCCGTTCAGGTTTCCTAAGTGGGACAGGGGCATTACCCGCTGAGTTTTCAATCTATTATGTTTAGTTTAGTTAAGTTTTAGAGATGCAGCACAGAAACAGGCCCTTTGGCCCACCGAGTCCGCTCCGACCAGTGATCCCCGCACATTAACACTATCCTATGCGTTATGAGTCATGTAACTAACTGCTCTCTAGCCTACAATGATGTTTAAGCAAAGTCTCGGCAATTGTCTATGAAGAGCCCTTGTCCAAACTATACGTGCATATTGCTTGACCTTTGTGTGACCCATACATATAATTCTAGATAGTCTGCAGTGGACTTTATTAATGGTTAAAACTTCACCCACCACACACATTTTACAGACTACAATATATAGTGGAAAGTACTTTTACAAAGATCCTACTGAAAAGGTCCAAAGAGGAGGAAATTTCTTTGGCCAGAGGCTGGTGAATTTGTGAAATTCATTGCCACAGACGGCTCTGGAGGTCAAGACATTGGGTATTTTTAAAGCAGAGAATGATGGGTGCCTGATTAGTAAGGGTCAGAGATTATTGGGAGAAGGCAGGAGAATGATGTTTGGAGGAAAAAAATAGATCAGCCAAGTTGAATGGCGGAGCAGACTTGAAGGGCCAAATGGCCTCAATCTGCTTCTATGTCTTGTGATCTTATGAAAACATCTTTCTAATGCGGTCTGCCCGTACGTTATATCTACTGTGCAAGTGGAAGCAGGAATTATTTTAGATTTAGTCATTGTGACTATATTTGGGCAGCACGGTGGTGCAACGGTAGAGTTGCTGCTTTACAGCGCCAGACACCCGGGTTCGATCCTGACTACGGGTGGAGTTTGTACGTTCTCCCCGTGACCCGCGTGGGTTTTCTCCGGGATCTCCAGTTTCCTCCCACGTTCCAAAAACGTACAGGTTTGTAAGTTAATTGGCTTGTAGATTGTCCCTAGTGTGTGTAGGCTAGCGTTAGTATGTGAGGATCGCTGGTCGGTGTAGACTCTGTGGGTCGAAGGGTCTGCTTTGCGCTGTGTCTCTAATCTAAACTAAACTAAATCTACATATGTTGGCACCCTATGAAATGGACACATTTAGGAAAGCACATTTCTAATGATAGAGATTACAAGAATATTAATTCACGACAATTTTAGCTGTGGCCATTGCAAATTGTGGGTTACTACTTTACATACTAAATTATCTTTAAATATGAAAGGCAAATGTACTTTTGGAAGAATATATTAAGTACATTCGCAGACTGTTATTACAAGGGAAGGATGGCAGAGTATTCAAAGGTTTTCCAAATGATGTACTACGGGAGGTTAATGATCACCATTGACCCACAGGCTGGGAGGAAATGAGCTAACAATATTACGACTGACTGAAGATTTCTTGACATCATTCTTCTCCAGTTCGCCCTAACCATTTTATTTTAATGAGACATATCAAGATGAATAAACAATAGTCTTCAAGGCTTCAGTGTTTTTCTCACCATCGAGTCGTCTCGTCATAGAGTCTTACAGCGTGGAAACAGGCCCTTCTGCCCAACTTGCCCACACCGGCCAACATGTCTCATCTACGCTAGTCCCATCTGCCTTTTGTTTGTTCCAAAGACAGAAAGTCTTACGGCACAGAAACAGGCCCTTCGGCCCAACTGCAATATATGGCGGCACAGTGGCGTCGCGGTCAAGTCACTGCCTTACAATGCCAGAGAGCCGGGATTGATCCTGACTACGAAGATCTCGGAGAAAACCCACACCGTCACGGGGAGGACGTACAAACTCCATACAGACAGCACCTGTAGTCGGGATCGAACCCGGGTCTCTGGCACTGCAAGGCAGCAACTCTACCACTGCGCCCCCTGGTGCTAACAAAAGAGAAACACCACCTAGTATTCTAACCCACAGTTTAAATGGCCAGCGATAGCATGACAGATTCAAGCGATGGAGTGAGAGATAGGAATATTTGGAGCTGCCTCCAGCATCTTTGACGATCTTCTAGCTGGTGAAGCAGGGCATGAAGCCGGAATGAAGGGTCCCGACCCAAAACGTCACCTATTCCTTTTCTCCAGAAATGCAGCCTGACCCGTTGAGGTACTCCAGCATTTTGTGTCTATCTTCAAGGAAAGCATTAATCAGGAGGTCCTGGTCCGAAAAGTCATGTTTTAAAGTGGCTGCGGGCGAGTCAAAAACAAAACAAAATAAAATAGTAAGATTAAACGAGAACTTACCAAGTTTGAAGGTTGATCTGTGTTTTACGAGGAGTCGCGGTGAGGGATTTCGTGAAGACCCCGCCAGCACGCATGCGCAGCATCCTTCAAAGCAGCGGTGTGGAATCACAGAACGCACCATGACTAAAAATAGTAAGATGAAGAACGTAGAACTTCCGAGTTGACCTTATGATAGAGGGTGGGAGCGGGGGGCACGAAATCCCTCACCGCGACTCCTCGTAAAATACAGATCAACCTTCAAACTTGGTAAGTTCTCGTTTAATCTTACTATTTTACTTCGGAGTCACATGAGTGACTTCGTGAAGATTTCAAAGCTCTGTGATTTCACGCCCTGGACAACGTCCATGCTTATCACACTGCCGCAAGTCTGATGGAGGAAGGCTGTTAATGCAGTTCAGTCGAAACTGGGTGAAAAAGTAATACAATTTATTAATCAAATAAAACAAACAAACAACCCCTAATTCGGGGACAGACATTCACTGAGCGGTTCCCAGCACAGCTTCTGCGAATGTCGCAGGGGCGACCAGTGGCTTATTGTAGAACCGTTGAAAGGTTTCTTCACTGGCCCAGCCCGCGGTGGCGAGGATGTGGTCAATGGGCACCTCCATGGCCCTTGCCACTGATGTGGATGCAGCCCTAGTGGAATGAGATTTAAAAATGTTAGTAGCAACTCCTGCTGCATCCAGCACTACCCTGAGCCACCTGGCGATAGTCTGTACAGTCACCCGATGATGCGGAGGTTTGTGGCCTCATCAGGTGGCCCCTGCTCCTTCTTCCTGATGGCTCCTGTGATTCCGATATAGTGGTGGAGATGGGTGACTATGCAGAGAGTGGCATCTACAGGGTATGCCCGAAACTCCAACTGCAGCCCATGAACCCCGGCCTGTGCTGCTTCAATAAATCTCGGACAAAGAAATTTATTTGACCAGGGGTGGCCACCATGCTGTCCAGTCGCAGTTTTTGTAACGTCTGGACTCGTTGGGCTGTAGTCAGTGCCATCAGCATCACCACCTTGAGGGTGAGCTGTTTCAGTGGTAGCTCATTCATTGGAGCCCAGCTCCTCAGTAGGGTCAGCACGATCCCCACATCCCACGTGAAAGTATAGCTGGGTCGCGGAGGGTTGGTGTTGAACACTTCCCTCATGAGTTTAGACACCAGGTGGTTGGAGCCTATACCTATAAACAGGTATGAGGACAGCGCACTCCTGGCGCTGTTGATGGCACTGTAGCTAAGGCCAGCATCGAAATGGAGGCCAGCTAGGAATTCCAGGACATCAGGTATAGTTGCTGTGTTGGAAGTCTTGTTGGTACGAGCACAGAATGCCTCCCACTTTCTGATCTGCGTGAGGTACTGCTTCCGAGTTGATTCTCGGCATGATGCTGAGATGAGTTCCATGGCTCGTGGTGAGATGCCCACCTTGATGAGTGGTCTTTTCAGACCCTGCAGGCCAACAAGTTTAGGTGACCATGGCATGGATGACTATCCCCCGTAATGGGGTGAGTAATCAATTTGGGGTGTTTCCCAATCGAAATCCATGGTTGTTTTAAAATTTTAACGACCATCGGGTACCATGGCTGTGTAGGCCAGTCGGGGATGATCAATATGCCAGTTGCAGAGTCCAGTTTAATTTTCTGCAATACCCGACTGATGAGGCAAAATGGGGGAAATGCGTAGCAAAACCATTTCCCCCAATGGATAGAAAACGCATGGATTGCTATTGCCCAGGGTCTGGTTCCCAAGACACATACGTTGGTATCTGATGGTTCAACCTGGATGCAAAAAGGTCAATATCTGGTGTCCCTTAGTGAGCTATAATGTCTCCAAAAATTTGGGGGTTCAACATCCACTCGATGTTGTCATTGAATACTCGTGACCTGGTGTCCGCCACTGTATTAAGCTTCCCTGGCAAATAGGTCGCTGTAATCCAAATATTCCTTTCAATGCACCAGTGCCAAATTGTGTTTGCCATTTCATCACAATATAGCGACCTGATACCACCCATATGATTGATGTAAGCCACCACTGTAGTGTTATCTATTTGGAAGTGGACATGTAAATCCCGTGAGTTAGTACAGTAAGCCCGCAGTCCATGAAATGCCCCCAGCATTTCTATATAATTTATCCCGTGTGACTCCAGGAAGGTAGACTCACGAGAATTCCATCTACCACCACAACTGGACATCGTATCAGTTGCTCCCCAGCCTTGTGCGCTTGCGTCAGTTTGTAGCACGACGTCTGGGTTGCTTATTATGATGGGTCTATGACACTCACTAATATTGTCAACCCACCATTGTAGCTCGGTTCTAGCCTTTGGTGGTAACCGGATTGGCCGATCAAAGTGCTCAGCATTTGCATTTAATGCTGTGATCTTTGTTCTTTGTAAATTTCGGTAGTGTAGTGGTCCGAATTGTGCAGCTGGGAATGTAGCTACCAATTTCCCTATTAGTTTTGCCGTTTGCCGAATGGTCGGTACCCTGGCACAAGTAAGACTGTGGCACTCTTCTTTTATAGCAGTAGCTTTATTGGTTGGGATGGTAATCTTCATTAAGTTGGTGTCTAGGGTGAACCCCAAATAATCCATAACCCGTACCGGGTGCAATTTTGACTTGTCTGGATGGATTACAAATCCCAGCTTCTCGAAGAGAGCCTTAGTTGCAGCCACTGCCCGTGTAGCCAATTGGAGGGTCTGACCCACTATAAGGATATCATCCAAATATGCCATAACCATATAATTTTGTTGTCGGAGAAGAGCCAATATAGGTTTTACTAATTTTGTAAACAGCCTAGGGGCTGTGGTGATTCCATTGGGCAATGCCTTGTATTCCCATAATTGATCCTTCCAGACAAACTTTAAAAATTTCCTGTGAGCCTCATAGATGGGCACCGTATAGTACGCATCTTTTAAATCGATGCATGCCATGAAGTACCCTGGGTAAAGCATCTGCTTGGCTGTTTCAAAAGTATCCATTTTGAAGTGGGTATATTGTACAAAAGTGTTCAGCTCAGTTAAGTCTATTATAATCCGACATCCCCCATCTTTTTTAATTCTGGTGAAAATGTTGGACACAAACTCAATAGGTTCATGCGTTGTTTTGCCAATTACCCCTTTTGCTGCTAGCCGTATAATTTCAGCATGTCCTGCCTCCACCTCTTTTTGGGATAGTGTAAATTTCCTATGAGGCGAATGCTGGGTAGGGGGATTTATACCACCAATAAATTCTATAACATAGCCTTGAACACTTTGTAAAATAAACTCATCTGTAGTGACAGTGTTCCATATTTCCAAAAAAGCCCGCAATCGCCCACCAATTTGTGCAGGAGGGGATGCTACGGCGTGAGAGGAACCAGGCCCCCTTACCTCCATGGTTAACGACGGGTCCTCACGTATGTCGTTTTGGGTGGACGGGATGGCGGCCGCATCTTCCATGCAGGCCGCTGTTGGCCTTGTCCTAAAAAAGGTCGTTGTGTTTGGGGAAGTGGAGGTGGATAGGTCCTTTGTGTCCTGTCCGGCAGTCGTGGTTTCCAGGTTGTGTGTGGCTGTTGCCGGTGGTATGGGTGAAGTCTAGCCGTAGGAGGTTTCATGAGGCCAGCTGTTTTGGCCTCCTCGTCCAGTTCCTTCACTTGTTTGGACAGGTCTCCAAACAGTTGATGAGGCGGTGGAGCGGTTGATGGACGGCACAACCCCGCGAATTTGGGGTTGAGTGTGGGCTTAATGGAGCTCTTACGCAGGCAGTTGATCTCATACTGGGCGTTGCATAGGAGTGCCAGGGCATCTTGTTGTTCACTGGACACATTATCCCCATCAAGGGTCCTAGCAAACACCGTATGCCCGTGGAGAGGACCTTTAAGAATACGCTGGAGGCGGACATCCTGCATCCTGGTGGCCGTACTCAAGTGTCCCCAGATCTGGGCATTAACCAAGGGCACACTGAGGTTGATGCAGTTCTCGGGCAGTTTTATTTTCTCCATAGTATCATTGAGTACCTGACTCTGGAGTTGGTGAGTAGTCAGGTAATCAATGGTGCCCGCCAGTTTGTGGTGCAGGGGTTCCCCTGTTTGTGTAGTAGCGGCAAACTTGCCCACCACGTCCAGCATATCCTCCTCATGCTCTGGCTCAGCGGTCACTGGCTGTCCCGGGCCATCTTCAACACTTTGGCTGGGCAACTACTAGCACTTCTGGCTGGTGAAGACGAGATGCTGAGAGGACTCCTTGCACGGCTTGTGGATGCCCGTGAGTCCCGCTCTTCCCGGTCCCGGTCCCGCTGGAGGAGTTGCTCCACTAAGAGCTCCAACCGCTCTATGCGACCGTCCCTGCTATGTGCAGCGGACAAGCCGACTACCCCAGGCCCTGCGAAATCACTGGGGCTTCCACCATCGGACCACACCTCCATAAGGTGCTGTCTAGGGTCCAATGGCAGGTCGTCGTGGCCTACCGCCCGAGTAGGCTCATATGACTCCCGCACGGACTCTCCGCTAGTCTGTCTTCTTCCAGACTGTGGCGGCCCACCTGTCTGTACGAAAACAGGTGAGTTGGATCGGCGCCGGCCCCCGGAACCTGGCTCCCCGGAGTCCGTGCAGGCTTACCTCCACAATCGCCCAATTTTTGGCGTGGAGGCGCATGGTCGGCCGCTCCCAGAGCTGAGCTGACCGACCGTCTACTGCTGCCACCTCCGCCCTTGACCGCAGCCTGACGGGGTGTTTTGTCGGCGGCACCTGCTCCTGCAGGCCTACCTCGACGCAGCAGTAGAGCTGCCAGACTGCACTACGGCAGATCTCCCTGGCAGTGGTACGTGGTGGAGCACAGCTGTAGGGCTCCCCTGTAGTGCAGCTGTCCCCCGGCCCAGCCCCCTCGGGTCTACTGGAACTCAGGGTGAGGTCGCTAGCGATGAGCGAGGCCCCTTTGCACGTACCTGTTTCCCCCCTCTTTTCTTGGGGGAAGGGGGCTCGAAGTCTGGATCCGTTGCATCCAGCTCCGGGGCGGTAAACCACTCGGGTGAGTCGGGCGCTAAAGTAGCGGGAGCGCCCGACTTCCGCATTCTTGCTCCCACATGTCTCGAAGCTGCCGGTGGAGCTTGCAGCTCCGGGGACAAGGGCCGTTGGCTGGTCCTGGACAGCCAACGGACCACACCTCCATAAGGTGCTGTGTCGGCTCCTGGACAGCGTCGCCTTCCACTTGCCCTTGTCCATCCTGTGGAGTGAAGGTGAGTACTTACCTGCCGGCCTTTTATGAAGGAGCCGGAGGAGAGAGCGCACTCCCCCCCCCAGCCTGCCGATGCAAATGCGCGCGACGATATGCCGCGTATGCGTGCTGGCGGGGTCTTCACGAAGTCACTAACGTGACTCCGAAGTAAAATGTAATTCAAATGTAGGAAGGAACTGCAGATGCTGGTTTAAAACTTAGAAAGACACAAAATGCTGGAGTAACTCAGCGGGTCAGACAGCAGCTCAGGAGACATCTACGCTCGTCCTATTTGTTACATTTGACTCATATCCCTCTGAAGTATCCCAACTCCAGTTTTTTTTTGTGTAAAACATGATACAAGCGGGTATTGTAAAACACCGAGTTCACATCGATATGTGTTAATCTTGTAATCTATCAGTAATCTCTGCTGAAGAAATGCTGGCATATTAAGTCATCCAGAATTCCATGTGTGTTCCATCTTACCAACATGGTGTGAGTGCTACAGAAAGCTTCAGGAAAGCTAAGGCAGCATTGAAGAGGTGCAGGTCCAGAGGTTACTTTCCTAGGTTCAAAGGTATTATATTGTGACGTGTACTGTGAAACTCGATTTAAGTTTAAGTAACTCAGCATGACAGTGGAATGAATATTGCTTTCTCTAACTCCTGTACTTTTAATGAGGACCTTGGTCACAGTGGTTCAGTGTTGGAATATAATGGGCAGAAAGCAGCCAAATGAAGGTCAGAGAAAACAAAATTGCGTAGTCAACCGAGTTCTACCTGTCCTTCTGGAGGGCATAGGTTTAAGATGAGGGGGGAAGGATTTAATGGAACCTGAGGTGTAGCTTTTTTCCACAAAGGGTGGTGGGTGTATGGATCAAACTGCCGGAGGAGGCAGTTGAGGCTGGGACCATCATAACGTTTAAGAAACATTTAGACAGGTACATGGATAAGGTAGGTGCAGAGGGATATGGGCCAATCGCAGGCAGGTGGGTCAAGTGTAGATAGGACATGTTGGCCGGTGTGGGCAAGTTGGACTGAAGGGCCTGTCTCCACGCTGCAAGCCTCTAAGACTCTCTACGACTCTATGAGAGGGAAACTCGAGGTATGAAAAGGTTCAGAATAAAACATGATGGACTTGCTTCATGTGAGACTGATTACACAGGCATTAGATCATATGAACCAACTTGAAGCCTTTGGCAAACATTCTCAAACAAAAGTCGTCAGTCGAAATGATTTGAGTTGGGCGGCGTGGGCAAGTAGGGCCGCAGAGCCTGTTTCCACGCTGTTCCACTCTCTGACTACTGATATATGTCGGTGTTTCCAGAAGTCTAAACTCAAGAGAGATTTATTGTCTTATGTCCCGAAACGCAACGATGATATTCTTATTTGCCACAGCGCAGGAGGTATGTAAACATAGTACTCAGGAGATACAATAATTAACATCAAAAATAAGTTCAATAAAGTATTTTAAAATAGCACAATAGCACTGAAAGATGCATCGAGAATGGAGCCACTTTTTGAAACAAAGATAGGAGAAAAATTAAGAGTGACACAAAATTAAATGAACAGATAAATTAATTGTGGATTGCAAAGGACAGTTAGGTCCCAACTTTCATTTGATTTTGCCACAAGATAATGAGTTTATATAATGAGTGGCTTCTGCGACGTTACCTTGTAATTTATAACCCTCAGCTCTTTAGCAGTGGCTTAAAGGCAGGGAATGTGGGAGGATTCTTTTTTAACGCTTCAATTATTACACGATGAAAAAGATATTAAATAGATAAAAAACAGCAATATAAAAATTAAATGGAGGACATGTGAAACTTGCTGATGTGGGCTGAATTTATAATAAAATGGAGGACAAACAGATCATTGATGATTGTGGTATAAATCGTTATTGCAATGTCCTCTGATTTTCTGAATATCAAGAAACAGAAGGGGAGAGGGAGATTAGTGGAAATGGAATAATTTTATAAGATTATTTTATGAGATATTTTAGAGCGAGAACTCATCAGTTTATTTTTTCTTTCTCAGCTCTTATCAGGCAACAGAACCATCCAATCATCAATTACAAATTAAAAGCAGTCCTGACCTCCCACCTACCTGTTTGGAGAACTTCGCACTATCTTTCATCGGACTTTAGAGGACTTTATTTTGCACTGAACATTATATCCTTTATCCTGCATCTGTACACTATGGGCAGTTTGATTGTAAGCATGTACAGGCTTTTTGCTGACTGGATTGCTTGTTACAAAAAGCTTTTCACTGTACCTCGGCACACGTGACAATAGTACACTAACCTAAACTAAACTAAACTAAACTAAACTAAACTAACCTAAACTAAACTAAACAAGGACACAAAGTGCTAGAGTAACTCAGCGGGTCAGGCAGCTTCACTGACCCGAAACGCCACTCATTCCTTTTCGCCAGAGACGCAGCTTTGTCCCGCTGAGTTACTCCAGCTATTTGTGTCTATCTTCAGCTTCGCTGGACAACATGGGCTTGCCCCCACCTACATTAAAAGTCTCCTCACCCACTACACCACCTCCAGGTCCCTCAGATCGGCCGACTTGGGGTTGCTGAATGTCCCGTAGTCTAGGCATAAGCTCAGGGGCGACCGTGCCTTTGCGGTCGCAGCTCCTAGACTGTGGAACAGCATCCCTCTTCCCATTAGAACTGCCCCCTCCATCGACTCCTTTAAGTCTAGTCTAAAAACGTATGTGTTCTCCCAAGCCTTTCCTGCTTGTGTATACTACTCTTATAACAAATGTAATGCACTTTGGTCAACGAGAGTTGTTTTTTAAATGTGCTATATAAATAAATGTGACTTGACTTGAACATAGGTGATGTTTTGGGTTGGGACCCTTCTTCAGACTGAAGACGAATTCAACCCAAAACGTCATCTATTCATGTTGGCCAGAGATGCTGCCTGACCCGCTGAGTTATTCCAGCACTTTATGTCTTTTTTTGTAAACCATAATCTGCAGTTCCTTGTATCTACTAAACCTCTATCAAGTTAGATAGATTTGTCCTTAATACAGAAGTATGTACAGATTAATACAGGGGCCATCAATTTTAACATACCATTTCTTCGAGAGCTCGTAAAATAGAATGTAGACAGAAGTGCTGGAGAAACTCAGCAGGTGCGGCAGCATCTATGGTGCAAAGGAAATAGGCAACGTTTCGGGCCAAAACCCTTCTTCAGACTTCATAAAATAGAATTTCAGGCTAATATGTCTGGAATCAGTCAGAAAATGTGGTATGGTCGAAAATTTGGCAATTTTTCTAGATGGATTAAGTAAGTAAGTAAGTAAGTTTATTGGCCAAGTATTCACATACAAGGAATTTGCCTTGGTGCTCCGCCCACTAGTGGGGGAGGTGGGACCAGTACAAACAGGACGGTCTGCACCTGGGCTGGAATGGAACCAATGTCCTTGGGGGAGTGTTTGCTAGTGCTGTCGGGGAGGATTTAAACTAATGGGGCAGGAGGATGGGTACAAGGGCAGAGAGGCAGGTGGGTGTAAAATGAGGGTAGAAGCAATAGGTAGCAAGGTGAAAAGTAAAAGTGGCAGGCAGACAAAACCAGGGCAAAAATCAAAAAGGGCCACTTTTCAGCATAATTGTATAAGGGGTATGAGCGTTGTAAAGACAAGCCTGAAGGCTTTGTGTCTCAATGCAAGGAGTATTCGTAATAAGGTGGACGAGTTGAACGTGCAGATGGCTATTAATGATTATGATATAGTTGGGATCACGGAGACATGGCTCCAGGGTGACGTAGGCTGGGAGCTGAACATCCAGGGATATTCAATATTCAGGAGGGATAGAGAGAGAGGAAAAGGAGGTGGGGTAGCGTTGCTGGTTAGAGAGGAGATGAACGCAATGGAAAGGAAGGACATTAGCTTGGAGGATGTGGAATCGGTATGGGTAGAGCTGCAAAACACTAAGGGGCAGAAAACGCTGGTGGGTGTTGTGTACAGGCCACCTAACAGTAGCAGTGAAGTTGGGGATGGTATCAAACAGGAAATTAGAAATGCGTGCGACAAAGGCAAAACAGTTATAATGAGTGACTTCAATCTACATATAGATTGGGTGAATCAAATTGGCTGGGGTGCTGAGGAAGAGGATTTTTTGAAATGTATGCGGGATAGTTATCTAAATCAACATGTAGAGGAACCAACGAGAGAGCAGGCTATTTTAGACTGGGTTTTGAGTAATGAGGAAGGGGTAGTTAGCCGTCTTGTTGTACGTGCCCCCTTGGGCAAGAGTGACCATAAAAATATGGTTGAGTTCTTCATTAGGATGGAGAGTGACATTGTTAATTCAGAAACAATGATTCTGAACTTAAAGAAAGGTAACTTTGAAGGTATGAGACGAGAATTGGCCAAGATTGACTGGCAATTAATTCTAAAAGGGTTGACGGTGGATATACAATGGAAGACATTTAAAGACTGCATGGATGAACTACAAAAATTGTTCATCCCAGTTTGGCAAAAGAATAAATCGGGGAAGGTAGTTCATCCGTGGATAACAAGGGAAATCAGGGATAGTATCAAAGCAAAGGATGATGCGTACAAAGGAGCCAGAAAAAGCAACATACCAGAGGACTGGGAGAAATTCAGAGACCAGCAGAGGAGGACAAAGGGCTTAATTAGGAAAGGAAAAATAGATTATGAAAGAAAACTGGCAGGGAACATAAAAACTGACTGCAAAAGTTTTTATAGATATGTGAAGAGAAAGAGATTAATTAAAACAAATGTAGGTCCCTTGCAGTCAGAAACAGGTGAGTTGATCATGGGGAACAAGGATATGGCGGACCAATTGAATAACTACTTTGGTTCCATCTTCACTAAGGAAGACATAAATAATCTGCCGGGAATAGCAGGGGACCGAGGGTCAAAGGAGGAATTGAGTGAAATCCAGGTTAGTCGGGAAGTGGTGTCGGGTAAATTGAATAGATTAAAGGCCGATAAATCCCCAGGGCCAGATAGGCTGCATCCCAGGGTACTTAACGAAGTAGCTCAGGAAATAGTGGATGCATTAGTGATAATCTTTCAAAACTCTTTAGACACCCTAGTTGTTCCTGAGGATAGGCGGGTAGCAAATGTAACCCCTCTTTTTAAGAAGGGAAGGAGAGAGAAAACGGGGAATTACAGACCAGTTAGTCTAACATCAGTAGTGGGGAAACTGCTAGAGTCAGTTATTAAAGATGGGATAGCAGCACATTTGGAAAGTGGTGAAATCATTGGACAAAGTCAGCATGGATTTACAAAAGGTAAATCATGTCTGACGAATCTTGTGGAATTTTTCGAGGATGTAACTAGTAGCGTGGATAAGGGAGAACAAGTGGATGTGTTATATCTGGACTTTCAGAAGGCTTTCGACAAGGTCCCACATAAGAGATTAGTATACAAACTTAAAGCATACGGTATTGGGGGTTCAGTATTGATGTGGATAGAGAACTGGCTGGCAAACAGGAATCAAAGAGTAGGAGTAAACGGGTCCTTTTCACAATGGCAGGCAGTGACTAGTGGGGTACCACAGGGCTCAGTGCTGGGACCCCAGCTATTTACAATATATATTAATGATCTGGATGAGGGAATTGAAGGCAATATCTCCAGGTTTGCGGATGACACTAAGCTGGGGGGCAGTGTTAGTTGTGAGGAGGATGCTAGGAGACTGCAAGGTGACTTGGATAGGCTGGGTGAGTGGGCAAATGCATGGCAGATGCAGTATAATGTGGATAAATGTGAGGTTATCCACTTTGGTGGCAAAAACAGGAGGGTAGACTATTATCTAAATGGTGGCAGATTAGGAAAAGGGGAGATGCAGCGAGACCTGGGTGTCATGGTACACCAGTCATTGAAAGTAGGCATGCAGGTGCAGCCGGCAGTGAAGAAAGCGAATGGTATGTTAGCTTTCATAGCAAAAGGATTTGAGTATAGGAGCAGGGAGGTTCTACTTCAGTTGTACAGGGTCTTGGTGAGACCACACCTGCAGTATTGGGTACAGTTTTGGTCTCTAAATCTGAGGAAGGACATTATTGCCATAGAGGGAGTGCAGAGAAGGTTCACCAGACTGATTCCTGGGGTGTGAGGACTGTCTTATGAAGAAAGACTGGATAGACTCGGTTCATACTCTCTAGAATTTAGGAGATTGAGAGGGGATCTTATAGAAACTTACAAAATTCTTAAGGGGTTGGACAGGCTAGATGCAGGAAGATTGTTCCCAATGTTGGGGAAGTCCAGGACAAGGGGTCACAGCTTAAGGATAAGGGGGAAATCCTTTAAGACCGAGATGAGAAAGACTTTTTTCACACAGAGAGTGGTGAGTCTCTGGAACTCTCTGCCACAGACGGCAGTTGAGGCCAGTTCATTGGCTATATTTAAGAGTGAGTTAGATGTGGTCTTTGTGGCTAAGGGGATCAGAGGGTATGGAGAGAAGGCAGGTATGCGATACTGAGTTGGATGATCAGCCATGATCATATTGAATGGCGGTGCAGGCTCGAAGGGCCGAATGGCCTGCTCCTGCGCCTAATTTCTATGTTTCTATGTTTCTCAGTAACAACATGACATACAGTGACAGTTACGAATGACTCAGAAAACACTAAACATGAATAATAATAAGACATTAATGATAAAACACCATTGATCAAGCATATGAACCAACAAAATACCAGATGAAAGGGAGGCTACAGATTTTTGGCTGAAGAGTAGAGCAACTACTCATGGATAAAAACTGTTTTTATTAAGCAATCTTACTCATAATTCTTTAGAGCTAACCAAACTCATTTGACATGGGTTTGCATGGACATGGAGGGCTGAAAGGCCTGTCTCTATGCTGTAGACTCTATCCTTGTTATCGATCGTGAGAGAATTCCATCACCTCAACAGTCTGAGCAGAGGTTATACATGATTTGTCCATGCACACCACCATTCTACTCCACTCTATCAGGCTTCTGGTATATTTAATAGTGAATCTAGTGTGCAATATGGTCACATTTTCATAAAATTTAATTTTAACCATATAACCATATAACCATATAACAATTACAGCACGGAAACAGGCCCTCTCGGCCCTTCCAGTCCGTGCCGACCATTTGTTTTCCCCTAGTCCCATCTACCTGCACTCAGACCATACCCCTCCATTCCCTTCACGTCCATATACCTATCCACTTTACTCTTAAATGTTAAAATCGATCCTGCCTCCACCACTTCTGCTGGAAGCTCATTCCACACAGCCACCACCCTCTGAGTAAAGAAGTTCCCCCTCGCGTTACCCCGAAACTTCTGTCCCTTAATTCTCATGTCTATTTTGTCAGATGGATTTTATGCAATAATTGATTGATTGAACTAATTAAAAGATGCAGCATGGAAATAGTCCCATTTAGATCACCCATGCACACTAGTTCTATGTTATCCCCACTGCTGCATCCACGCCCTACACACTAGCGACAAAATGGTGGAGTAATTCAGCGGCTCAGGCAACATCTCTGGAGAAACGACGTTCCAGGTCGAGACCCTTCTTTAGATTGAGAGTCAGGGGAGAAGGAAACTAGAGAGGTGCAAATTGTTCCTTTCATACCTTCCATTCATTTGTTCTTTGCACCTTTTCATACCTCTATTTTTCCCTCTCCCCTGACTGTCAGTCTGAAGAAGGGTATCGGCACAAAACGTCACCTGCTCCTTTTCTCCAAAGATGCTGCCTGACACACTGAGTTACTCCAGCATTTTGTGTCTATCCTCGGTGTAAACCAGCATCTGCAGTTTCTTCATATTCATCTTCGGACAGCTCGTTCCATGTATCCATCTGTGTTGAAAAGTTGCTCCTCAGGTTCCTATTAAATTTTTCTCCTCTCACCTTAAACCCACCTCACTAACTGAACACAATACTGGAAATGTGGCCTAATGAATGTCTTGTACAACCAGAACTGTCTCTCTTTTCATCGTCTGATATAGTTATGGTTTGTGTGTTGTCTGTCTCTATGTGTCTGCGATACCAGCACAAGATTTTCTTTGTACCTGTTACTGAAGAAGGGTCTCGACCCAAAACCTTTAGAAAGGAGGTTAGGAGGAACTTCTTTAGTCAGAGGGCTGGCAGTTAATCTGTGGAACTCATTGCCACAGAGTCCAAGTCAGTGGATATTTATAAGGCAAAGATAGACAGATTCTTGATCAGAACGGGTGTCGACGGTTTTGGGGAGAAAGCAGGAAAATGGGATTAGGAGGCAGAGATCAGCCATGGTTGAATGGCAGAGTAGTCTCGATGGGCTGAATGGCTTAATTCTACTCCTATAACCTGTGAACTTGTGAAACATAGTAACCTAGAAAGTAGGTGCAGGAGGAGGCCATTCGGCCCCTCAAGCCAGCACCGCCATTCATTGTGATCATGGCTGATCGTCCCCAATCAATAACCTGTGCCTGCCTTCTCCCCATATCCCCTGATTCCACTAGTCCTTAGAGCTCTATCCACCTATCTCTTAAATCCATCCAGTGTTTTGGCCTCCACTGCCCTCTGTGGCAGGGAATTCCACAAATTCACATCTCCCTGGGTGAAAAGGTTTTTTCTCGCCTCAGTCTTAAATGGCCTCCCCTTTATTATAAGACTGTGGCCCCTGGTTCTTAGAATAAAGGTGCACTTGTGGAATTCCCTGCCATATCACCCATGCCTTCTCCGCAGAGAAGCTGCCCGTCCCGCTGAGCTACTCCAGCATTTTGTGTGTCTGTCTTTGGTGTAAGCCAGCATCTGCAGTTTCTTATGGCACGTTACTTCACGGTATGTCTGCCTGTGACGCTGAACTCCACTGGACTTATTCTCCGCTCGAATCTCACCACAGCCTACGTTTCATCGCACCCTGTCCCAGCTCAGCTGAGCAGCATCATTAATCACGCTCTCTGTTTGAATCAAAAGATGACAAAAATATCCCGTGTCGCCACAGAGGGCTCAAATTCATTATCAACAATCACTCAAAGAAGAGCCCCAAGTGAACAGCGGGACGTCGATTCACTAGAAAATGTAATGAGTGTTGAACCTGCCTGTGAAAGGTAATCAAAGCTTTACAGAAAAAAGGGATAAAATTTGCTGATTAGCAGATTATTTTTCTTCACGCTTATCTGCCTTTGATGCCATTGTCTGACTGTTTAACACATCCTTGTCAGATGATATTTGTATCTTTAATACGCAATATAATATGTAAGGCATGAATAGTTATTTAAATGCATTAATATGTTGGTCTTATACAAGGAAGACCGTCTGGTACCTTAACCAAATAAAAACCTGCGAGTGTGGTTTTGTTTAGTTGGGTCAGTATTGGGGAGGTGCTGTAGGTAGGGTTGCTGCCTTAAACCCCTGTCCCACTAGGAAACCCGAACGGAAACCTCTGGAGACTTTGCGCCCCACCCAAGGTTTCCGTGCGGTTCCCGGAGGTTTTTGTCAGTCTCTCTAATGGTCAAAAGTGGTTTCCGCTTCTTCTATGTTCCGACGATTATTTTAAAAAATTCAAAACCGGCCGCGACTAAAAATAGGTCGCCGTTTTAAAAATCGGTAATTTTTTAGTCGAAGCCGGTTGCAATGCTAGTTGAAGGTGGTTGCAGGTAGTGGAAGGTAAGACCTTTTTTTCACCCAGTTTTATTCCACCAGGGAGATCTTACCATCGTCGGGTTCGATCCTGACGACGGGTGCTGTTTGTGCGGAGTTTGTACATTTCCCTGTGACAGGAAGGGTTTTATCCGGGGGCTCCGGTTTCCTCCACATTTCAGGGATGTGCAGGTTTGTAGGTGAATTGACTTTTGTAAATTGGCCCGAGTTTGTACGATACGAAAGTGGGATAACTTAGAACTAGTGTACGGGTGACCAGTGATTAGCATGGGCCCAATCGACTGAAGAGCCTGTTTTCATGCTGTATCTCTAAACTCATCATCATCGACGATCACTCGAAACGAGTATGACTGTCCTCTTTTGGGAGGGCACCTGTGCGCGACTTTGTTTAACGGGGGGAGACTGGTGCACAGGCAGCCACCACACGGTTCTTGACAGACCTGGGTTAGGATCCAGGGGCACAGAGTCCAAGACGACCGGGGACCCTTTTCTGCTGCAGCCTCCATCCGCTTTCCCAGCCGCTGTGACGCTCCACTAAAGTCAGCCATCGTCCTCCACTGTTTAGTCTAAACTAAACCAAACTAAACCAAGTACTTCAGGACTTCTGCTCTGTGAGTCAGGACTGGTGTTATTTCTTCCCAATAAGGTTGCTCGACCAAATGTGTCTCATTCGATGCTCTCATATGTGAGAGAAATAAGTGGTTGGAGCTACAGCATGGAAAAATATAACATTGAAAATTCACCAGCCTGTTATCAGGCAACTGAGGCATCCTATCAACATCTAGACAATGGTCCTGAGCTAATATCTACCTCATTGGAGACCCTCGGACTATCCTTAATCGGATTTTACTGGACGTATCCTCTTCATCGTGTATCTGTACACAGAGGACGCTCGATGGCAATCATGTACTCTCTTTCGGCTGACTGGGTAGCACGCAACAAAAAACTTTTCACTGTGGCTCGGCACACGTGACAATAAACCAAACTAAACTACCTGCGCTGTACTGTTTCAACGTTGAAAAATGACTTCATTTCGTGGAAATCGAGGGCTATAGATCACGTGCAGGCAGATGAGATTAGTTTATCTTGCCATCGTGTTCAGCACACACATCGTGGTTCAAAGGGACTGTGCCTCCATCCGCTTTCCCAGCCTTTGTGATGCTGTATTTCTCTCTGCAGATGCTGGTTTAAACCGAAGATAGACACAAAAAGCTGGAGTAACTCAGACAGTCTGAAAAAGTGCCTCGACCCAAAACGTCACCCATTCCTTCTCTCCAGAGATGCAGCATCACTGGAGAGAAGGAAAGGGTGACGTTTCGGGTCGAGACCCTTTTTCAGACAGTCTGAGTTACTCCAGCTTTTCGTGTCTATCTTCGGTTTAAACCAGCATCTGCAGAGAGAAATACAGCATGGGGGCACAGTCCCTTTGAACCACGATGTGTGTGCTGAACACGATGGCAAGATAAACTAATCTCATCTGCCTGCACGTGATCTATAGCTTTTAGGTGAGAGGAGGCAAAGTTTAAAGGAGATGTGCGGGGCAAGTTATTTTTGCACAGAGGGTGGTGGGTGCCAGGAACACACTGCGGGGGTTGGCGGTGGAGGCAGATACAATAGTGGCATTCAAACAGGCGACGTTTCGGGTCGAGACCCTTCTTCAGACTGAAAAAGGGTCTCGACCCGAAACATCGCCTATTTCCTTCGATGGTACCTCACCCGCTGAGTTTCTCCAGCATTTTTGTCTACCTTCGATTTTCCAGCATCTGCAGTTCCACATGGTAGCATTCAAGAGACTTTTGCATAGGCATACAGATATGCAGGGAATGGAAGGAGAAGGATCAGGTGCATGTAGATAAGATAATTATTGTCAAGTGTGTATAAAGTACTATTGACACTGCGTCATAACACTTCATAATAAGTACTTTAATAAGAATACATACAGGAACCATATAAAAAGGTGCTGTCGGCTCGAAGTCGTAGTTTAAACTGAAAGTATGGTTGCGAACATGCCCCAAGGTGGCAATAGCAAAACCAGACATGGATCAAATCAGCAATAGTGTACCATTTAAGGCACATTGAAATTTGATTTGCTATACAGTCAGACCAGAAAAAGGCAACAAGACACACAACTACATCAAAGTTAACATAAGCATCCACCGCAGCAGCTCCCTCACATTCCTCTCTGTGATGGAAGGCAATAAAGTCTTATCTTCTTTCCTCCTCTTGTTGAATGCAGAATAGTGAAAGGCCTGGATAGAGTGGATGTGGAGAGGATGTTTCCACTAGTGGGAGAGTCGAGGACTAGAGGTCATAGCCTCAGAATTAAAGGACGCTTTAGGAAGGAGATAAGGAGATTTCTTTAGTCACGGGGTGGTGGATCTGTGGAATTCTTTACCACAGAAGGCTGTAGAGGCCAGGTCTGTGGATATTTTGAAGGCAGAGACAGATAGATTTTTGATTAGTATGGGTGTTAGAGGTTATGGGGAGAAGACAGAAGAATGGGGTTTGGAGGGAGAGATAAATCAGCCATGATTGAATGGCAAAGTGGACTTGATGGGCCGAATGGCCAAATTCTACTCCTATCACTTATTAGCTTATGACCACTTGAAGATAGAATAGCAACGGACTTGGAAGGCGATTCTAGGAGTAAACAACTTGCGTTGAAGTTGCCTTCCATATCTGACAAATAGGATTCTGTTTGAGGCACACTCATTCTAAAGGGCCTGTCCCACTTTGCAATTTTTTCCGAAACTGCCTGCGTCATATCAGTGTCGCCAAAATATTTTGAACATCTCAAAATCCAGCGGTGACAAAATAAATGTTGCGACGCTTGAAAAAGCACCGCGCGCCATGCGCCATCACGCCGTGTCACGCTGCGTCACGCCGCAAATTTTTCGGTGACCTGATACGTCGGTCAATGATGCCGGCAGTCGCCAAGTGGGACAGGCCCTTAATAGTCAAAACGCACAGCTATTTTTTTCCCATCCAAGACAAAGAGAATCCCAGTGAACCTGGAAATTGGTGATAAAAACCTGCTGCTGTCAATTGTTGCCCAGAGACCGTTTGCACATATATTTGATGTCTTGGAGCAGGCTGGCACTTAGTTTCGGACACATTCTGTGGGGCAGAGTTACTGTTGCACAGGATGACAATTGTTGCACCGGAGAACCATGAGGCTCTGGGAAAATCAATTAATTCTTGCGAAGTTTTTACATTCATGTGTTTCATGCCACACTTCCTAAAACTGGAATCTGTGAAAGTACGAGGCTGATTTTGCTCTGTATCTGCAATGTATTCTTCTTTATTTCTTTAATAAATGTCTTACTTTCAATTAATCACATTCATTTCTTTAATAATTTCTCTATTTCATTCACTTTTTTATTTGAACTCGAGACTCCTTTTATAGTCACAAAATAATACAGTGTGGAAACAGGCCCTTTGGCCCACCTTGTCTACACTGACCAACATACCCCATCTACACCAGTCCCACCTGCCTGCATTTGGCCCATATCCCTCTAAACCTGCCCTATCCATGTACCTGTCCAAATGTTTTTCAAATGCTGTCATAGTACTTGCCTCAACTACCTCCTGCAGCAGTTTGTTCCTTTTCTTGTAGTTTTTTCACAGTATTAGCGGCTGTGTCTTCATGATCTTCATTAGTTCATTAGTGATAGGAGCAGTATTAGCCATTCGGCCCATCAGGTCTACTCTGCCATTCAATAATGGCTGATCTATCTCTCCCTCCTAACCCCAATCTCCTGCCATCTGTGCTGACAACCATACTAACCAAGAATCTGTCTATCTCTGCCTTAAAAATATCCATTGTCGGCCTCCCTAGCATTCTGTGGCAATGGATTCCATAGATTCACCTCCATCTGACTGATGAAATTCCTCCTCATCTCCTTCCTAAAGGAACATCCTTTAATTCTAAGGCTATGACCTCTGTTCCTGGACTCTCCCACTAGTGGAAACATCCTTTCCACATCTAGGCTCTTTCCAAAGATTGCTCTCTTTGGACATTATATTTCTTTAGTTAAGGCTCTGCCCTACTTTCCCGAGTTACTCACAAACTCTCTCGAGTTTTCCCCTTGATTCGAACTCGGAGAATTACGGTAATAGCCATTCGTAGGTACTCGTGGACATTTTTCAACATGTTGAAAAAAATGCTCCGACTTACCTGATGCCCCGAGTTCCTGCGGCTGGCATTACAAGCCGCTACGAAACATCTACGGACTCCTACGGACTCACTACGGACATTCCCCGACATTCCCCGAGTTCGAATCAAGTGGAAAACTCGGGGGAGTTCGTGAGTAACTCAGGAAAGTGGGACAGGGCCTTTAGAGTCATTTTCACACAAAGGGTGGTGGGTGTATGGAACAAGCTGCCAGAGGAGGTAGTTGAGGCAGGGACTATCCCAACATTTAAGAAGCAGTTAGATAGGTACATGGGTAGGACAGGTTTGGAGGGATATGAATCAAATGTCGGCAGGTGGGACTCGTGTGGCTGGGACACGTTGGCCGGTATGGGCAAGTTGGGCTATCACTCCATGACTCTATGGGTAGTGAATCTGTGGAATTCTTTGCCACAGAAGGCTGTGGAGGCCAAATCAGTGGATATTTTTAAGGCAGAGGTGGATGGATTCTTGATTAGTACAGGTGTCAGAGGTTATGGGGAGAAGGCTGGAGAATTAAGTTAGGAAGAAAAGATAGATCAGCCATGAGTGAATGGCGGAATAGACTTGATGGACCGAATGGCCTAATTCTGCTCCTATCACTAATGATCTTATGATATTTCACTGATTCATGGCTGGTCCATCCATTTTTAGATACTAGGCCAAAGTGGTCCCCATTACTCCAGACGGAACACTACAAGGGCCTTGTGTAAATTCAGCATAGCTCCTTCAGCTTAGTACTTCCACAGCTCACCGTCTCCTCATGCTAAAAGCTGTTAATTATACCTTGTTCAAATAGTAAGGCAAAGTATTTTTTATATTTATAAATGTATTCCTTTTTTCAGATGCAGAACTCAAAACAATTCCAAACGCCTCCGAAGATGTAAAGGAAGTTCAAAATCCACTAAGGCGGCATGTTCCCTGAGGCTATAACAAGCAATATACACATTTTCACAGCTTTTTACCTTCATCTATTTTAAAAAAACTACTGCTATATGTATGGAGTTAGCAAGTTCTCCCTGTGAGCATGTGGGTCTCCTCCTTTGGCCTATGTCACTAAAGATGGATGGACCAGCCATGAATCTGTGCAATATTATAAGTGATAGGAGGAGAATTAGGCCATTCGGCCCATCAAGTCTGGTCCGCCACTCAGTCATGGCTGATCTATCTCTACCTCCTAACCCCTAATCTCCTGCCTTCTCCCCAAACTACAAGCATGAGTTTGTAGGTTAATTGGTCCTCTGTAAATTGCCTCTGGCGTGTTAGTGGTGGATGAGAAAGTGGGTTGTTGAAGAACTAGTGTGAACGGGTGATCGACGGTCGGCCTGGACTCGACCTGTTTCCATGCTGTGTCTTGAAACTGACACTGAATAAAATCATCACAAGGAAGAAGATTGATTCAATTAACTCTTCTCATGGAGTCCCTGACCTTTACAACTGTTAACTTCAGTCTCCTCTTCTCCTCATTGTGCAGGTAAAACGGTGCATGCGTTTTGTAGACAATCATCCTTCACCAGCACATGAATCTCGCTGTGGCTTAATCGTCAATATAAAACCTTAACGATAATGCCTTTGCCAATTATGTGCAAGTTATTAATTTCACACACTGTTACCACTTGTGTAGGCTTACTCAAAGCAGATCAGTAAAAAGATAATAAAAGCACACCATAAATATATTTTACTGTTTTTACAACAATAAAAGATAATCAGCAGTGTAGGAATATAATGACTTGTACAATTTGATTAGCATGTCACTTTACGCAGCCTACAGTAAAATATTTATAACAATCCTGGTTTAAGAGAAGACATGAGTCTCACAGTATGAGGGGAATAGTTAGATACTTGAATATTATTGTCCAAAATAGGCGTTAGAATGTGTAGAATGTGTTTTATAATCGCATGCCTGTGGAATAATAAGATACTGGTTTATCATTGGAAGTCTATGCCTGCCAAGTTCCTTAATATTGATACAGTTGGCATTAGTCACAGTGAACATAAAACTGTGTGAGACTGCCTTAAATTCATTAAAATCCAGAACTTTTACTGGAAGCCCTCAATAGCACTAGGTTTCTAACCTAGGGACAAATCCCTTGTAAACTGAGGGAGTTGTCATCATCTCTCATCATTAACCCGATGCCGTAGAAAATCAGGTCTCAGGAGCGGATAGATAACAAGTTAAGTCACAGAGAAGCACATCGTGTAATCTCAGTGGAAGCATGGTATTAGATTTAGACAATATTACTTTATCTAAATGTGTAGGAAGGAACTGCAGATGCTGGTTTGCATCGAAGGTAGGCACGAAACGCTGGAGTAACTCAGAGGATCAGGCAGCATCTCTGGAGAAAAGGAATAGGTGATGCTTCGGGTCGAGACCCTTCTTCAGACTGTCAGCACAATGTCAATTATGGCCACTCATAACTGGCCCTCGGTATCAGTAAATACATCAAGATGCTGGCATCATTAATGACACAGTGGCTCAGCGGTAGAGTTTTCATATTCCACACCAGAAACGCTGTCCGTTTCACAATGTCACTGTTAAACATGAACATTGTAACCATCAATATAACCCACAAGATTGGAATCGATATTTAATGGAATTGACGATATCATTATATTCCACATTTAGTTTAGTTTAGTTCAGAGATTCAGTGCGGAAATAGGCCATTCAGCCCACTGAGTCTGCCCCGGCCAGCAATCCCCTAGCAATGCACTAGCACTATCCTACACACAGTTAGGACAATTTACACACACACTAAGCCAATGAACCTACAAGCCTGTACGTCTTTGGAGTGTGGGAGAAAACGGAAGATCTCGGAGAAAGCCCACGTGGTCAAGGGTGGGGGGGACATACAAACTCCGTATAGACAGCACCCGTAGTCAGGATCGAACCCGGGTCTCTGGCACTGCAAGCGCTGTAAGGCAGCAACTCTACCGCTGCGCCACTGTGCCACCCTTATTTGTAAATATGAAAGAGCGGAATAGATCAGTATGCACCAAATCCATATGGTGCAATTCATCAGAGTTGCCAACAATTCTGTTTTGTTGAGATAAATTATTAACAAATTTGCTTTTGTGAATAACTTGAGCATTTAGCACTTTCACGCAAGGTCATGCTTATGACCATTTTTACCGGAGGCCATTAATCTTAAGCAGACAAAATGTGAATTAATTAGGAATTTAGCGTCAATTCCCTCTTTTAATCTGTGAGGAGACCTTCATGGGAGATAGATTTTACCGTTCCTCATAGGTCTATGAGTTTGCTTGTTGATAAATTAATTCTCTATCCCCAGCCCAGGCACAATGCTAAACAAATGATCTTGTCGGAAAACATTAAACGTGAGCAAGCAAATTTTCAGACTTTATCAAATTACAAGAATTTGCATACATTTGTGTTATTAATCACAATAGCATCACATTGAATAAGATTGTGTGTTAAAATTCATATGTTCATGAATTCTAGGAGCAGAATAAGGACATTTGGCACATTGAGTCTACTCTACCATGGCTGATCTATCTTTCCCTCACAACCCTATTTACTGTCTTCACCCCTGACACCCATACTAATCAAAGATATGTCAATCTCTGCCTTAAAAATATCCATTGATTTAGCCTCCACCGCCATCTGTGGCAATGAATTCCATGGAGTCACCACCGTCTGACTAAAGAAATTCCTCCTCATCTCCTTTCTAAAGGTACGTCCTTTTATTCTGAGGCTGTGGCCTCTGGTCCTAGACGCTCCCACTAGTGCTTTATGCATCACAGATCTTGTACCTCGAGTAAATTCTTGATCTCAGCTCCTGGTGTCAACTGAGTAATTTAACTATGTCACATCTTATGGAGCGTTAGGCCCTGGATTTGCCACAGCTCAAGGTATTATTCGCCAAATCACTGAGAGTTAATACAAAGTGTTTCCGTATAAAGAGGGCATTTCACCTTCACTCGTCCTCTCATTTATACCATTACATGCAAGTGGATTATTGTTGATCGTCCACGATCGATTGGAAATGATGTGTGCAGTAAAAGTCCCTGAATACAACGACTGTAACAGCTACGATTCAAACGGAACTCTGTTGTAGCTGTCCCAGTCATTGCTTTCAGGGACGTGGCAACGGTGGCGCAGCGGTAGAGTTGCTGACTTACAGCGCCAGAGACCCGGGTTTGATCCTGACTACGGGTGCAGTCTGTATAGAGTTTCTATACATTCTCCATCTGACCAGGTGGGTTTTCTCTGGGTGCTCCCACACTCCAAAGAGGTGCAGGTTTATAGATTAATTGGCGTCTGTAAATTCTGTAAATCACATCCTGAGTGTGCAGGATGAGATCGTGCGGTAACATAGAACTAGGTTACAGGTGATCAATGGTCAGCATGGGCACAGTGGGTTGAAAGGCCTGTTTCCATGTTGTATCTCTAAACTAAATTAAACTAAACCAAACTAAACTAAACAAAAATGGGAACACTTGCAACTCTTAGTTCCTAATGGAAAGCATGCAAACTTAAATCAGATCCTGAGGAATGGTTTCATTTTTAACTTTAGACAATAGACAATAGACAATAGACAATAGACAATAGACAATAGGTGCAGGAGTAGGCCATTCGGCCCTTCGAGTCAGCACCGCCATTCAATGTGATCATGGCTGATCATCCCCAATCAGTACCCCGATCCTGCCTTCTCCCCATATCCGCTATTCCTGACTCCGCTATTTTTAAGAGCCCTATCTAGCTCTCTCTTGAAAGCATCCAGAGAACCTGCCTCCACCACCCTCTGAGTTTAGTTTAGTTAGTTTATTGTCACACGTACCGAGGTACAGTGAAAAGCTTTTTGAGGCGCACTATCCCGTCAGCGGAAGGACTATCTATGATTGCAATTGAGCCATCCACTGTTCACAGATACGGGATAAAGGGAATAACATTTAGTGCAAGGTAAATTCCGATTAACGATAGTTCAAAGGTCTCTGATGAAGTGGGTGGGAGGTCAGGACCGCTCTCTAGTTGGATGGTTCGGTTGCCTGATGACAACTGGGATGAAACTGTCGCTGAACCTGGAGGTGTGGGCTTTCACACTTCTGTACCTCTCGCCTGATGGGAGAGGGGAGAAGAGAGTGTGACCGGGGTGAGACTCGTCCTTGAATATTCTGGCAGCCTTGCCGAGGTAGTGGTGCGGTGTAGATGTTGTCAATGGAAGGGAGGTCGGTTTGTGTGATGGTCTGGGCTGCGTCCACAATTCTCTGCAATTTCTTGTAGTCTCGGATAGAGGTGTTCCCGGCGTAAGCTGTGATGCATCTCAATAAAATGTGTTCCAAGGCGCATCAGTAGAAGTCGGTGAGAGTTGGTGGGGTCATGCCGAACTTGCTAAGCCGTCAAAACTCGCTGTAGTTTGCACACTTGCAGGCAGTTTAGCCTTGTCGAACACACAGACTAAAGTTAGGCACCAAAAGCTGGAGTAACTCAGCGGGACAGGCAGCATCTCTGGAGATGGGTGACGGGAATGGGTGACGTTTCGGTTCGAGACCCTTCTTCAGACTAGGTTGGGATAAGGGAAACGAGAGATATAGATGTTGATATAGAGAGATAAATAACAATGAATGAAAGATATGCAAAAAAGTAACAATGATAAAGGAAACAGGCCATTGTTAGCTATTTGCTAGGTGAAAAACAGTCTTGTATCTCTCGTTTCCCTTATCCCTAACTAGTCTGAAGAAGAGTCTCGTCCCGAAACGTCACCCATTCCTCCTGTCCAGAGATGCTGCCTGTTACTCCAGCTTCTTGTGTCTATCTTCGGTTTAAACCAGCATCTGCAGTTCCTTCCTGCACACGTTCTAATGTGCCCATTTTAGAATGGACTTAGACATTGATCAAGTTTCAACCTACTGCCCCTTTGGCTGTCAATAGCATTGCCTAGCCAACATCATTCTTCCATTCAAAATCGCTTGTTTCTTGTCTAAGCCTTGGGGATTGGGAATGGGGTCAATCACTAGAGAAGGTCTCATTGTAAACAACTTAAAGAAACAAAACGTTTGCAAGAGTTTGAATTGACTTAAAGCAAGACCACTCATCATTAATTTACCTGGGATGAAGTAACAGGAATGTTGCTGTAATCCAATTAAAGCTGAAAAGGACTTGAAGAAGTACAGATTGATTTACCATCCGGTACTATTTTGCAAATGGAACACTCACATTTGTACGTTAGCAGAGTCCCAGAGCATGGTTACTTGTGCCTTCACACAGGCTTGTTAGAAGTCTATTTCTTTAGTTCAGTTTAGTTTAGTTTAGTTAAACAGTGGCGAAACAGACCCTTTGGCCGACCAGCGATCCCTGTACACCAGCACTATCCTACGCACACCAGGGGCAATTTACAACCGGAGGACAATGAACCTACAAACCTGAATGTCTTTGGACTGTCTTTGGAGGAAACCGGAGCCTCCAAAGAAAATTCACGCAGTCACAGGGAGAACGTACAAACTGCGTACAGACAGCACCCGTAGTCAGGATCAAACCCGTCTCTGGCGTAGCGCTGCGCCACTGAATTACACCCTCCATCTCTTATTCAACCCCCTTCAGAGGTATCCACCTATCACTTGCCAGGCTTTGTCACACCACTACCACTCATATCCGGCTTTCCCCCCACTATTCCAATCAGTCCAAAAGAAAAATCCCGACCTGAAATGTGGCCTGCCTGTTCCTTCCCCAGATGCGCCACTGCGAGCTGCTATTTTTTTCATTTTTATTTTTTAGGAAGCATCTCTGGAGAGAAGGGACGGGCGATGTTTCGGGTCGGGACCCTTCTTCAGACTGAGAGTCGGGCGAGAGGGAAACTGAGGTATGGAAAGGTAAGGCGTGAAAACGACAGGTGAAGGCAGACGATGATACGGAAATGTAGAATGGTTCATTGTTGGCTGAGAGGGAGGTGACTAGGAGGCATACATTCAGTAAAATTAATCAGAAGGACAGTGAAACTAGTCGCAGAATTAGGGCCAGAACCCTTCTTCAGTCTGACGAAACATCGCCTATTCCTTCTCTCCAGAGATGCTGCCTGGCCCATTGAGTTATTCCAGCATTTCGTGTCAATGCTCAGTTTTTATACTGCTTGGCTGTTTTGTATTTCACGTATGTTCCTTGGCTATATCTCCCGGCTATTAATTACATTGACAATCTGATTCCACATCAACAAAATAGAGATGACCTATTATACATAGTGACTACGCCACCTGGACCATCCCTATCACAGTTTATTGTATTCAGGCTCGACTATCTACAAGCTGCCAACACACTTGCTATATAATCAGCGTCTGTACAATATTTGTGCCTCAGCAATTGTACCCTTAACAAGGTGCAGGCCATTTCCTGATTTAATATCTCCATAATTCTGGCTGCCTCCATACACTCTGACCTCTACTTACCACTTGTTTTTGGAGTCATACAGCACGGGAATAGGCCCTTCAGCTCAACTCATACATGCCGAGCAAGCTGCCCCATCCACGCTTGTCCCACGTTTTAGGGGTTGTTTTGAGTCGGAGCCATAGAGTGACGCAGTGTGTGGAAACAGGCGCTTCGTCCCAACTCGCCCACACCGGCCAACATGTCCCAGCTACACTAGTCCCACCTGCCTGCGCAATCGAGCCATTTGCAGTGTATAGATACATGGTAATGGAATAACCTTTAGAGATGATAGTTAAAGTAAGAAATGTTGCTGTCGGAGTAGAGGTTTGAGAGTGTGGAGCGATTGAAATGCGTGATTGTGGATCTGCTTCTGTGGCTAGCGCGCTATTAGTCGCCTGGGTAGGGTGCCATCTTGGAAGTAAATAAACAGTAAACTCTTGTTACAATGGGCCATAGGGGGTGAATGGTATCCATTATTGCCGATTGTCTTCTATAAATGAGTAACGGCTTACGAGTTTCAGTTTAGTTTCAGTTTCATAGAAACATAGAAACATAGAAAATAGGTGCAGGAGTAGGCCATTCGGCCCTTCGAGCTTGCACCGCCATTCAATATGATCATGGCTGATCATCCAACTCAATATCCTGTACCTGCCTTCTCTCCATACCCTCTGATCCCTTCAGCCACAAGGGCCACATCCGACTCCCTCTTAAATATGGCCAACAAACTGGCCTCAACTATGTTCTGTGGCAGAGAATTCCACAGATTCACCACTCTCTGTGTGAAAAACGATTTTCTCATCTCGGTCCTAAAAGACTTCCCCCTTATCCTTAAACTGTGACCCCTTGTTCTGGACTTCCCCAACATCGGGAACAATCTTCCTGCATCTAGCCTGTCCAACCCCTTAAGAATTTTGTAAGTCTCTATAAGATCCCCCCTCAATCTTCTAAATTCTAGCGAGTACAAGCCGAGTCTATCCAGTCTTTCTTCATATGAAAGTCGTGCCATCCCAGGAATCAGTCTGGTGAACCTTCTCTGTACTCCCTCTATGGCAAGAATGTCTTTCCTCAGATTAGGAGACCAAAACTGTACGCAATACTCCAGGTGTGGCCTCACCAAGACCCTGTACAACTGCAGTAGAACCTCCCTGCTCTGGTACTCAAATCCTTTTGCTATGAATGCCAACATACCATTCGCTTTCTTCACAGCCTGCTGCACCTGCATGCCTACTTTCAATGACTGGTGTACCATGACACCCAGGTCTCGCTGCATCTCCCCTTTTCCTAATTGGTCACCATTCAAATAATAGTCTACCTTCCTGTTTTTGCCACCAAAGTGGATAACCTCACATTTATCCACATTATACTGCATCTGCCATGCATTTGACCACTCACCCAGTCTATCCAAGTCATCCTGCAGCCTCCTAGCATCCTCCTCACAGCTAACACTGCCCCCCAGCTTCGTGTCATCTGCAAACTTCGAGATGTTGCATTTAATTCCCTCGTCCAAATCATTAATGTATATTGTAAATAGCTGGGGTCCCAGCACTGAGCCTTGCGGCACCTCACTAGTCACTGTCTGCCATCCTGAAAAAGACCCGTTCACTCCTACTCTTTGCTTTCCTGTCTGCCAGCCAGTTCTCTATCCACATCAGTTTAGATTATTGTCTCGTGTACCGAGGTACAGTGAATAGCTATTTATTGCATGCTAGTCAGTCAGCAGAAAGAAAATACACGATTACAATTGATCCAACTAATAGAGTATCACTCTATAGTATCACTCTATTAGTGTAGAAACTAAGAAACAGAAGCTGCAGATGCTGGTTAATACACCAGTTTTTTCTCCAGAGATGAGGCCTGACCCGCTGAGTCACTCAGCAAAAGGACATTGTGTAATTTTTTGTAAACCAACATCTGCAGTTTCTTGTGTCCCCTTAAAAAATATCACATTAATTGCCAGAAGATCTATTTTATTTAAATGGAAAGACTCTAATCCTCCGACCACACTCCATTGGTACTCTGAAACGATATCATTTTAAAATTTAGAAAAAATTAGGAGTGACGTTGTTGAACCCTTGGTTAAATTTGATTGGACTTGGGGAAGATTTATTCAACATTTTCATACGACATTAACTGTCCCCTCTCCAGCTGTTATAATAATAATTATTTTACCGTTATACAGTGGAACGGACCTGACGATAAACAGGGACTTAAATTGTTGAAACTCTTTGTAGCTCAGATTCTGTTTTGCTTTTTTTAGTTTAAGGGGGTTTTATTTTTTCCTTTTTTCTCCTTTTTTTCTTTTTTTTTTCTTTTTATCTTTTTGGTTTTAAGTTCTCTTTTAAACACTTAACTATATTTACATAGAGACCGCGAGGTCTATATTCAATGCGTATTTTGACACTGGACTCATATTTAGGTTATACCTGCCATTAGTGTAACCCTGATCCCTATGTATCAATATAATTGTTACGTTTATCGTTATTTTGTTGTTGTCTTGTTTTTGCTTTTGGAAAAACTAATTAAAGGATTTTAAAAGAAAGAAAGAAAAAATATCAGAATGTCCTGCACCGCACTAGTTCGACAAACAGTGGCTTCATCCAATTTATTCCTTTCTCTCTCCGTCAAGCTTGATTTTAACTGGTAAATGTTCAGTGCTTGCAAATTAAATCACACCACAGATGACTTCAACAGATCTTAAATCACGCTGAATATTGAAATGTACATTTTAATTACAACCTCAATTAATTTAGTTTCGTTTAGTTTAGAGGTGCAGCGTGGAAACAGGCCCTTTGGCCCACCAAGTCCGCGCCAACCGACACTAGTTCTAGCTGAAGACAATTTACAGAAGCCAATTAACCTACAAACCTGCACGTTTTTGGAGAGTGGGAGGAAACCAGAGCACCCGGAGAAAACCCACAGGGAGAATGTACAAGCACCGTACAGACAGCACCCGCAGTCAGGATCGAACCTGGGTCTCTGGCGCTGTGAGGCAGCAACTCTACCGCTGCGCCACCGTGTCGCTCCATTATTTGTATCTGGACATTTTCTTGCCCTGTACAAAAATCAGTTTCTGCAAATGAGCTCCTTTTTCTCAGCAGTTGAGTTTAATTTAGTGACACAGCGCGGAAACAGGCTCTTCGGCCCACCAAGTCCGTGCCGACCAGCGATCCCCGCGCACTAAAGGGCCTGTCCCACTGTACGAGGTAAGAGTTCTCCCGAGTTTAAAACAAAATTAAACTCATGGTAAGCACGTAGAATATACGTAGCGGGTACGTCAGAGCTCGGGACGTCTCTTAGCGGCTCGTAACGCCAACGGCAGGTATTCGGGAAACGCGGTAAGCTGGTGAAGACTCGTGAAGATTTTTCAACATGTTGATAAAATGTTCACGAGAGCCCCAAGTGGCCATTACCGTGAATCTCCGAGTTCGAATCAGGGGAAACTCGGGAGAACTCTTGAATTACCTCGTGCAGTGGGACAGGCCCTTAACTCTATCTAACGCGCCGGGGACAAATTACAATTTTCACCAAAGCCAATTAACCCACCGTACAGACAGCACCCGTAGCCTGTATGGAGCCCAGGTCTCTGGCGCTGTAAGACATCAACTCCACCTCTGCTCCACCATGCCGTACCAGTAACCCAGCACTTATTCTGCAAACCACACTTCTGCGGTTTCCTTGCTCCCATCCTCCTGTTCCCTTTGAAGTGAAACAGGATTTTTTTTTTTTTGTGCGCAACACAACGCAAAAAAGTAATTATCTGGCTGAACAATAAACCCCATTTATTGTTTCTGTGTCTCAGTGCTGGTCATGTTCTGCAGATTAAGCTGCCACTTTTACAGGCTAAACAATCAGAAGGGGGAAAAAAAAAACCAAGCCTGTGATTTACAGAATGAAGGTGCAACAACGATTTGTTACAGTGCAGAGACAACACAACAAATCTGAAGCACATAATAGAGGCCTGAAATGTTCAAATTACAATCTGTCCTTTGAGCTCTCTATATTTACTTCCAATCAAGGATATGCATGTACCTCTTGACAAACAAGAATGTACAATTCTTAATTGTTTGATTTACATTCTCCTTCATGCTTTCGCCGTGAGCTGATCAAAGGGAGAGCTAACCGGCGTATTCAAAGTATTAAATAATTTTATTCATAGACACCGTAGTATTTGGAAGTCAATTTGGAATGGAAACATTTTGACAAGATGACGAACAAGAAAGGCCTGGAGCAAATGGGGAATGCAAATGCTGGTTTACGAATAAAAAGGCACAAAGTACTGGAGAACATGATCTAGATCATAGGTGGACACAAAATGCTGGCGTAACGCAGCGGGACAGGCAGCATCTCTGGAGAGAAGGAATGGGTGACATTTCAGGTCAAGACCCTTCCCCGGTCTCGAACCGAAACGTCGCCCATTCCTTCTCTCCAGAGACGCTGCCTGTCCCGCTGAGTTACTCCAGCATTTTGGGTCCACCTTCGATTTAAACCAGCATCTGCAGTTCTTTCCTACACACTGTGATCTATATTTGGGGTGGGAGATTGCAACCTTCACGTGGTCCACCCTGCCTCAACGAATCCAACGACCTCCTCTGGCAGCTCGTTCCACGAACCCACCCCCCTTTGTGTGAAAAAGTTACCCTTCAGATTCCTATTAAATCTTTTCCTCTTCACCCTAAACCTATGTCCCCTGATCCTTGATGCACCCACTCTGGGCAAGAGACTAAGTGCATCAACGCAATCTATTCCTCTCATGATTGAATGCAGCATTTAGCTCAGGAACAGGCCCTTCGGGCCACAATGCCTGTGCTGGACATGAACTCAACATAGACTCATTTCATCTGTCTGTACATAATCTCTATCGCCCAATTCTCTCTATATCCATATGCCTGTCCAAAAGCCTTATATACATCACTATAATATCTGTCCCCACTACCACCCCAACACCCATTACCCTCTGCATAAAATCCTTGCCCCCAACACCTCTTTTAAATTTGACCCTTTCACATTGAACCTTTTCTCTCTAGTTGTTGACATATCCATCCTGGGAAGAAGGTTCTGACGGTCTACCCTATCTATGACTTTCATAATTTTGTCGACTTCTATCATGTCTCCCCTCAATCTCTGGTATACCAGAGAAATCAATCCACATTTGTCCAACCTCTCCTTATAACTAATCCCCTCCAAAAATAGACACAAAATGCTGGATTAACTCAGCGGGACAGGCAGCATCCCTGGAGAGAAGGAATGGGTGACGTTTTGGGCCGAGACCATTCTTTAGGGTCAGAAACATCACCCATTCCTTCCTATAGCCGATGCTTCCAGTGTGCTATTTAGTTTAAAAGTGGCGCATAGGTATCTCCTTCGCTCCTTAGATGCTGCTGCACCCGCTGAGTTTCTCCAGCCTTTGGTGTACCCCCTGCTATTTAGTTTAGTTTAGTTTATCTTAGACGTACAACGTGGAAACAGACCCTGCGGCCCACCGAGTCCACGCAGACCAGCGATCATCCGAACACTAGTTCTATCCTACACACACTAGGGACAATTTACAGAAGCCAATGAACCTACAAACCTGTACGCTGTTGGAATGTGGGAGGAAGCCGGTGTCAGGGGTTACGGGGCGGCGGCAGGAGAATGGGGTTAAGAGGGTAAAGGGCCTGTCCAACTTTCACGACCTAATTCACGACCTCTGCCGAGTTTGCCCTTGACTCGTACTCGCAGCATGGTCGACACAAGGTCGTAGGAGGACGTAGGTAGGTCGTAGGTAGGTCGTGATGCTAGTCGTAGGTACTCGTGGCATCAAGTAGGTCGGGGCGTTTTTTCTAGCTTGTTGAAAAATGTCCACGAGTAAAAAACGTCGTGAATTAGGTCTTGAAAGTGGGACAGGCCCTTAAGATAGATCAGCCATGATTGATTGGTGGAGTAGACTTGATGGGCCGAATGGCCTAATTCTGCTCCAATCGTTTATGAACTTCCGAACATGAACACCCGGAGAAAACCCACGCGGTCACGGGGAGAATGTACAAACTCCATACACACGGCACCCGGAGTCGGGATCGAACCCGGGTCTCTGGCGCTGCATTCGCTGTTAGGCAGCAACCCGGGTCTCTGGTGCGATAAGGCAGCAACGCTTCCAGCACTGTCACCGCGCCGCCCAAGTTCCAAGATTTTGACACGACAACCATGAAAGATTAGACATTTATTTCCTAGACAAAAATAGTGCGTGTCTTAAAGCTCAAAACTTTAATTTCATGTACTGCTGATTTTGTCCTTCTGGGTAGTCAAGACTGATGGGTTGGGATGTTTAGTTTAGTTTAGTTTAGAGATATAGTGTGGAAACAGGCCCTTTGGCCCACCAAATCCACAAAGGGACAATTTACACATACACCAAACCAATTCACCTACATACCTGTATGTCTTTAGAGTGTGGGAAGAAATCAAAGATCTCGGAGAAAACCCACTCTCTGCTTTTAGTTGAGTTTAGAGATACGGCGCGGAAACAGGCCCTTCGGCCCACCGGGTCCGCGCCGACCAACGATCCCCGCACATTAACACCCAGTAGCGACAATTTTTACATTTACCAAGCCAATTAACCTACAAACCTGTAGGTCTTTGGAGTGTGGGAGGAAACCAAAAATCTCGGAGAAATCCCACGCAGGTCACGGGGGGAACGTACAAACTCCGTACAGACAGCTCCCGTAGTCGGGATCGAACCCGGGTCTCCGGCACCGCATTCGCTGTAAGGCAGCGACTCTACCGCTGCGCCACCCGTGCCCCCCGTGGAGGAATGTAGCCACAGACCAAGCTGTCAGCCTAGCATGTCACACAACAAAAGATAATGTAATATATATTTTCTATCGACGATGACAAGAGTTGAATTACGATATTGGAATTCTCATCTGAAGCGATCATTATTAGTTGGGCACTAAAGACACACGCCACAACAAATGTGAAGGATAAATGATAATCTGGTGTCTTGCTGCACATTTTATTGGCAGGCTTGAACAATTTGGTACAAATGCAGTCAGCCTGAATGATTTTGCTGCACTTTTTTTGAAGAATCAATGGCTTAACGTGAGGTATGTTGGCAATGAAGACACGAGCCGGCCATCCGCACTGATGGAAACGTCTGAAACGCAGAAACCCTGGCAATAGTTACTCGTATATTTGAACAAGGAGGCGAACAAAACCAGGCTGATGCAGTGATGTGGTGCACAAACACCCACGGAGTTCGATGTCCCTGTGATACATGGCTTCAGTTGTTCTCCTGCCGAGTGTCGATGGGTGATACGTTATGACTGCATGAATGGCAAAGTTAAAAAGAGCCATTAGTCACAGCCCTGGCTATTAATGGAGGGCAGAACACAGAGTGCTGGAGTGACTCAGCGGGTCAGATAGCATCTGTGGGGGACATGCAGAGGCGACACTTTGGTTCGGGAACCTTCCACAGATGCTACCTGACCCACTGGGTTACTCCAGCACTTTGTGTTTTGCTCGAGATGCCAGCATCTTGTATCTCCACCAAATGGTGGGAGGCACAGATGCTGCCTTACAGTGTCTGAGTTCAGTTGAATTGAATTTAATACTTTATTGTTGCATGTGACCAGTCACAGTGAAATTCTTTGCTTGCATACCTAAGGTCTGCAGATAGTGTCCCATAAAGGGCGCTTAAAAATTCCCCTCACGGCGCCAGGTCCCCCCACGCTGGGCCCTCCTTTCTTCCTTCTTTTCCTCAGGTTCCTTCTGACTACGGGTTCGATCCTGACTACGGGTGCTGTCTGTATGGAGTTTGTACGTTCTCCCTCTGATTGCACGGGTTTTCTACAGGTGCTAGACACAAAAAACTGGAGTAACTCAGCGGGACAGGCAGCATCTCTGGAGTGAAGGAATGGGTGACGTTTCGGGTCGAGACCCTTCTTCAGACTGATGTCAGGGGTGTGGGCGGGACAGAGATAATATGTAGTCGGAGACAGTAAGACTGGTGGGAGAACTGGAAAAGGGGAGGGGATGGAGAGAGGGAGAAAGCAAGAGCTATTTGAAGTTAGAGGAGTCAATGTTCATTTCGTTGGGGTGTGAGCTATCCAAACAAAATATGAGGTGCTGCTCCCCCGATTTGCACTGGGCCTCACTGTCATCAATGGAGGAGGCCCAGGACAGAAAGGTTAAATTGGGAATGGGAGGGGGAGTTAAAGTGCTGAGGAACCGGGGGATCAGGTAGGTTAAGGCGGACTGAGCGGAGGTGTTCAGCGAAATGATCGCTGAGCCTACACTTGGTCTCGACGACAGTGGATACAGTAGATGAGGTTGGAGGAGGTGCAAGTAAACCTCTGTTTCTCATCTGGAAAGACCGTTTGGGTCCTTGGATGGAGTCGACGGGGGACGTAAAGGGACAGGTGTTGCATCACCTACGGTTGCAGGGGAAGGTACCTGTGGAGGGGGTAGTTTGGGTGGGAAGGGACGGGTTGACCAGGGAGTTGCGGAGGGAACGGTCTCTGCGGAAAGCAGAAAGGGGTGGCGATGAGAAGATGTGGCCAGTAGTGGGATCCCGTTGGAGGTGGCAAAAATGTTGGAGGATTATATGCTGTATGCGACGGCCGATGAGGTGGAAGGTGAGGACAAGGGGGACTCTTGCCTTACGAATGGGGGGAGGGGGAGCAAGAGCTGAGCTGCGGGGTTATCGAGGAGACCCTAGTGAGAGCCTCATCTATAATGGAAGAGGGGAACCCCCGTTTCCTAAAGAATGAGAACATCTCCGCTGACCTGGTATGGAAAACCTCATCCTGGGCGCAGATGCAGCGTAGACGGAGGAATTGGGACTAGGGGATTGAGTCCTTACAGGAAGCAGGGTGGGATGAAGTGTAGTCTAGATAGCTATGGAAGTCAGTGGGCTTGTAATAGATGTAGCTATGGGAGTCAATAGATTTATAATGTGGAAACATCTCCCTCTCCATCCCCTCCCCCTTCCCAGTTCTCCCATCAGCATTACCGTCTCCGACTACATTCTATCTCTGTCCCACCCACTCCCCTGACATCAGTCTGACGAAGGTCTGGACTAGTGTATGGGGCCATGGGGCGCTCCCCCCTATGGGGCTCTCTAGTGTAATGGGGCAGAGATGCTGTGTACTAGTTACTCTAGTGAGCTAGTTTGGGGCTTATCTACCCAGGTTTGTATGGGGCATTAATTAGCTAGTGTTCTGTAAATTGTCCCAGTGTGTAAGTGTATGGGGCTAGTGTATGGGGCTAGTGTATGGGGCTAGTGTATGGGGCTAGTGTATGGGGTTAGTGTATGGGGCTAGTGTATGGGGCTAGTGTATGGGGCTAGTGTATGGGGTTAGTGTATGGGGTTAGTGTATGGGGCTAGTGTATGGGGCTAGTGTATGGTTTTTTTCTCACCTCAGTCTTAAATGGCCTCCCCCTTATTCTAAGACTGTGGCCCCTGGTTCTGGACTCGCCCAACATTGGGAACATTTTTTTCTGCATCTAACTTGTCCAGCCCTTTTATAATGTTATATTTCTCTATAAGATCCCCCCTCATCCTTCTAAACTCCAGTGAATACAAGCCTATAAGGTTGGAAATGGTCAGGGGCTTAGATAGGTCAAGGTTGATTAGGTAATAACAAAGCACAAGATAATTACGATGATAAATTTATTATTGACCTATAATTCTGATTAACTATGATTATAATAAAATAATAGTAAATTCTGATGCATTCTAGAAGGTAGACTAAGCATTCTGAAGAAGGGTACGGACCCAAAAAGTCACCTATCTATTTTCTGCTTGCATTAGACCCTCAACCTCAAATAAGCTCTGAATTTGAGTCAAGGAGTCAAAGAGCCAAAAGTGTTTATTGTCATGTGTCCCTGACAGGACAATGAAATTCTTTCTTTGCTTAGCACAACAGAACATAGTAGGCATTGACTACAAAACAGATCAGTGTGTCCATATACCATTATATACGTAAATACACACATGAATAAATAAATTAATAAAGTGCAAATAACAGATAAAGGGGTATTAATGTTCAGAGTTTTGACCGAGCCAAGTTTAATAGCCTGATGGCTGTGGGGAAGTAGCTATTCCTGAACCTGGTCGTTGCAGTCTTCAGGCTCCTGTACCTTCTACCTGAAGGTAGCAGGGAGATGAGTGTGTGGCCAGGATGGTGTGGGTCTTTGATGATACTGCCAGCCTTTTTGAGGCAGCGACTGCGATAGATCCCCTCGATGGAAGGGAGGCCAGAGCCGATGATGGACTGGGCAGTGTCTACAACTTTTTGCTGCCTTTTCCGCTCCTGGGCGCTCAAGTTGCCAGGGTGCAACCGGTCAGCATGCTCCTTGACAGACCGACTCTCCGTAATCTTCTCAGGAAGCAGAGGTGCTGATATGCTTTCTTAATAATTGCTATATTCTCGGACCAGGAAAGATCTTCAGAGATGATCTACAGTTTATACATGTGTGTATTTGTGAGTTTGTGTATACACACACTAAACTTTTATTTCTCTCTCTCTTGTTTATCATATTGTTTACAGGGTACTATATTTACATATTCAGTTGTGCTGCTGCAAGTAAGAATTTCATTGTTCTATCTGGGACACATGACAATAAATCACACTCTTGACTCGCTTCTCTAGAGATACTGCCTGACCCACTGAGTTACTCCAGCACTTTGTGCCTATCTTTGGTGTAAACCAACATCTGCAGTTCCTTTTTATTACATAAAGCATTTGTAAACATTTGGTTTCCTTGACTTAAATCTGCTGATTTGTCCAAGCCAGGAAATATGCCGTTTTCAGTTCTTCACACTAACGGGCACATACTATTTTGCGCTTGCTGAATGCTGTAGGGTTTGTTCTATGATAAAGCTGGTTGATAGCTCAGAAACCACCGCGAGCTGACCATAAAATAACTCCGATAAACTACACGAGGGCATTCATGGAAACGTAGAAACATAGAAAATAGGTGCAGGAGTGAACCATCCGGCCCTTCGAGCCAGCACCGCCATTTAATACGATCATGGCTGATCTTCCTAAATCAGTACCCTTTTCCTGCTTTCTCCCCATATCCCCTTGATTCCGTTAGCCCGAAGAGCCATATCTAACTCTGTCTTGAAAACATCCAGTGAATTGGCCTCCACTGCTTTCTGTTGTAGAGAATTGCACAGATGCACAACTCTCTGGGTGAAAAGGGTTTTCCTCATCTCAGTTCTAAATGGCCTATCCCTTTTTCTTAAACTGTGACCCCTGGTTCTGGACTCCCCCAACATGGGGAACATTTTTCCTGCAATCTGTCCAATCCCGTCACAGTTCTATGTGTTTCTATAAGATCCCCTCGTATCCTTCTAAATCCCAGTGAATACAAGCCCTGTTGATCCATTCTTTGATCATATGTCTTCTCATAAGGCATCACAATTGGCATCTGATGATGGCAAGTTGCTCTCGGTTCATCATCGCCATGAGAAGCAGTGAAAAGCTTTTGTAGCATGCTAACCAATCAGGGGAAAGACAATACACAATTACAATCGAGCCGTCCACTATGTACAGATATGTGATCAAGAGAATAACATGAATATTAATTAGTGCAAGATAAAGCCAGTAAAGATAGTCCGAGGGTCTCCAATGAGGTAGATAGTATCTTAGGATCGCTCTCTAGTTGTTGATGGGATGGTTCAGTTGCCTGATAACAGCTGGGATGAAACCGCCCCTGAATCTGGAGATGTAATGTGGAGAAATGTGGAGATGTTTCATCCTTCTTTGATTTTTGCCTGGATTGGAGAGGGGAGAAGAGGAAGTGACCAGTGTGAGACTCATCCATGATTATGCTGCTGGCCTTGCCAAGGCGGAAATGGAGTCAATGGATGGGAGGTTGGTTTGCGTGATGGTTTGGGCCACGTCCACAATTCTCTGCATTTTCTTCTAGTCTTGGATGGAGCTGTTCCCAAACTATGCTGCGAAGCATCCTGATAAAATGGTTTCTACCGGGCCATCAACGTATCTTTTTATCTACAATCAACATTGCCTCTGGTTAATAGTTCATCACACCTACCTCATACTGCAGACCCACCACTGCAAAAGGCAGTGCACAAGACAAATGCGCAGAGCACTGCTTTTTATAGGTTTGTGTGAGCACGTTTGCAGTTACAGGGGTCGGCGATTTTCAATTTTTATTTTTAGACTTTTTACTTATTTAGAGATGCAGCGCGGAAACAGGCCCTTCGGCCCATCAGGTCCGTGCCGACCACGCACACTAGCACTACCCTACACCCGAGAGACAATTTACAATTTTTACCAAAGCCAATTAACCTACAAAACTGCACGTATTTGGAGTGTGGGAGGAAACCGGATAACAATAACACACATATTGGGCGGCACGGTGGCACAGTGGTAGAGTTGTTACCTTACGGACTTACAGTGCCAGAGACCCAGATTCAATCCTGGCTATGGGTGCGTGTCTGTACGGAGATTATACATTCTCCCCCTGACCTGCGTGGGTTTTCTGCGAGAACTTTGCTTTCCTCCCACCCTCCAAAGACGTACAGGTTTGTAGATTAATTGGCTTGGTATAAATGTAAAAACTGCCCCTAGTGTGTGTAGGATAGTGTTAGTGTGCGGGGATCGCTGGTCAGTGCGGACTCGGTGGGCCGAAGGGCCTGTTTCCTCACTGTATCTCTAAACTAAAACTAAACTAAAAACTATCTTGGCATGAAATAAGTCCATGAGGATGGAGACACAGGAGAATAAAGAAGAATAAATGTGAAGGTAGCAAGGGAACAGACTACTATGTCATAAAGACAGAATGAATTAATAATCTGATCACAAAGGATCTGAAGGAGATGTGTCATCCCATCCTGATGGAATTTCATATTCAGTTTGAGATCAAGAAACTGAAGCTAACAATGTTCAACAGACTTGGATTATTTTCTCTTTAATGCCGGAGGTTGTGTAGAGAAATGAAAGAAGTTTATAAAATTATGAAGGAATGAATGAATGAATGAATAAATTTGATTAGACAAGTATGTATACATGCAAGGAATTTGCCTTGGTGCTTCATGAACAAAGCACCAAGGAGAGGCGTAGATAGGGTAGACAGTCAGAACCTCTTCCCTGAATGGAAAAATTAATGCTTAATCGTAAATAAATTATAATCCAGGTTATAACGTTCCTTATTCAAATCATCAGTCAACAGATCCAGCCAGTTTTATGAGCATACAATTTGAAGCTTTCATTGTTTATTGTTTAGCGATACAGAGTGGAAATAGGCCCTTCGGCCGGCCGAATCCGAGCTGACCAGCGATCCCTGCACATTAACACTGCCCCACACACAGTAGTGACAATTTTTTACATTTATACCAATCCTGTATGTCTTGGGAGTGTGGGAGGAAACCAAAGCTCTCGGACAAAACCCACGCGAGGTCACGGGGAGAACGTGGAAACTCCGTACAGACAGCACCCACAGTCAGGATCGAACCCGGGTCTCTGCGCTGTAATGCACCTGTCCCACTTAGGAGACCTAAACAGCAACCCCCTACCACCTCCCACGCATATGTTGAAAACCTTCCACGGCTATGAAGAAAACCGACTTCGACTAGACCTGCGACCAAAAAATTATCGATTTTTAAAACGGAAACCTATTTTTAGTCGAGGCCGGTTTTAATCATGATGAAAAAATAGCAGCAACCGAGATGAAGCCTCGACCACCGCGGAAACCACTTTCGACCATTAGGGAGAGTGACCAAAACCTCCGGTGACCTCATGGAAACCTGGGGTGGCGGGCAAGGTCACCAGAGGTTGCTGTTTAGGTCTCCTAAGTGGGACAGGGGGTTAGAGGCAGCTGCTTCACCATGCCGCCTTTCTCGAGGCTCACACATCCAATTTTGTCGGCTGCACCGTCACATTGTGACCTGGAGCGTTCGTTAAAATGGTCGTTAAAGAGCTGTCTTGGATAACAAACTGGTGCAGCAGGCTCGACGCACGGAATGCTGCGCCACTCTTTCAGGGTAATAACAGAGGCTGCTGGAGTAAATTGGAGCATGTGATACCCAGTTCTCACTTACTGCCTCCAACCATAGAGATTTTCACATTTCTATAATATTACATTTAGAAAGCAATTTCCAGACCATTACACTTATTCCAGCCGTTTTAGTGCTTACTGTCAGACCTAAGAGCTATCATTACAGTGACGCGTGGTATTTAGCTTGTGGGTATATATTTTTTAAAAAGCCACATTTATCTGCCGTGCTTGTCTCAACATTTGTTGCGGAGGTCCCGATGTTACTGTGAATTGAGGCACAGATGTGCGACTTAAATGTTTTTGGGGGTACACTGTACCCGTTCTTAACATGCACTTCGAAATGGTGCTTAGAGTGGTGCACAAAGTGCTGGAGTATTATTATGAATCGTCACAGCTTGGTTTGGGGAACAGCTCCATCCAAGACCGCTAGAAATTGCAGCGAATTGTGGACACAGCCCAGACCATCACACAAACCGACCTCCCTTCCATCGACTCCATTTATACTTCACGCTGCCTCGGCAAGGCCAGCAGCATCATCAAGGACGAGCCGCACCCTGGCCTCTCCCTCTTCTCCCATCTCCTATCAGGCAAAAGGTACAGAAGTGGGAAATTTCAGGGACAGTTTCTCCCCAGCTGTTAACAGGAAACGGAATCACCCAACCACAGCCAGAGAGCAGCGCTGAACTACCATCTACCTCATCAGTGATCCTTGGACTATCCTTGCTTTACCTTGCTGGCTTTACCTTGCATTAAATGTTATTCCCTGATCAGCTATCAATACACTGTAAATGGTTCGATTGTAATTATGTATTGTCTTTCCTGAAAAAAGCAGCCAGCATCATCAGAGACCCACACCACCCTGGCCACACACTCATTTCACCCCTGTCATCGGGAAGAAGGTGTAGGAACTTGGAAAATGTAATGACCAGGTTCTGGAACAGCTTCTTCCTGACAGCCATTAGGGTATTTAGCACTACAACCTCCAAATAAGCTCTGAACTACTTAAGTTGTTTTTTTTGGCACTATTATTGTTTGTTTGTTTTTATGCACATGTGTGTGTGACTGTGTGTATGTATGCGTGTGTGTGTGTATGAATGTATCTTTGTGTGTCTATCTTATAATACACGGCTTTCAAAAAAACATTCTAATATTGCATTTGTCACTTTTGAAATGGAATGGATACTTAAAATGTTATTTGAGGACTATTTTACATTATTTTTTTATTTGAATTTGGTAAATATATCATAATTTGCCATCATTTTATAATGATGTAGCTATTAGATAGATGGATTTTGGTAGTTTTATGCGATCTTTGGATTTGAATTTGCATCATTACTCAAGGAATAAATAAATCTAATTCCAAGATTATGAGCTTGCCATGAAATGACAATCAATGTATATTTATGGTATTAAAATGGACAAATAATCTCTTGAACTTTTACAAGTGTACAGCAGCGTGTGTATTGACTGGTTGCATCACAGCCTGGCTCGGTAACTCGGATGTCCAGGAATGAAGTGGTGGACACTGCCTGGTCCATCACCAGGTACTGACCTCCTCACCATCGATGGGATCTACAGCAGGAGCTGCCTCAAAATGGAAGACAGCTTCACCGAGGACCCACACCATCCTGGCCACACTCTCATTTCACTCCTGCCATCGGGAAGAACGGCATAGGCATCTGAAAACCATGACCGCTATCTGCATGGAAAAACGTTCCCGATGTTGGGGGAGTCCAGAACCAGGGGTCACAGTTTAAGAATAAGGGCTAGGCCATTTAGGACTGAGATGAGGAAAAACGTTTTCACCCAGAGAGTTGTGAATCTGTGGAATTCTCTCCCTCAGAAGGGAGGCTAATTCACTGGATGTTTTTATGAGTTCGCTCTTAGGGCTAATGGAATCAAGGGATATGGAGAAAAAGCAGGAACGGGGTACTAATTTTGGATGATCAGCCATGATCATGATGAATGGCTCGAAGGCACCTATTTTCTATGTTTCTACCTCATTGAAGACCCTCGGACTATCTTAAATGGAATTTACTGGACTTTATCGTGCACTAAACGTTATTCCCTTTATCACGTGAATGCGCACGGTGGACAGCTCGATTGTAATCATGTATCGTCTCTCTACTGTGGTTTCCATGTACCAAAAAGCTTTTTACTGGAACTCAGTACATACAACAATAAACTAAAGTAATGACCTCCAGGTTCGGGAATAGCTACTTCCCAACAAGCATCAGGCTCTTGAACACCTAAATGCCGACTAAACTTCGAACTACAAGCTGTCTCAGTTGCAGTAGGGACCTTGGGCTCTGGTTCTGTTTGCCTCCAATATTGTTTTTTTATATATATTGAACTTTTGTTTTGTTTTGTTCTATTACGTTATCTGTTGAGTACTGCATTTGCAGACCTGTTTTTCAGCTTTGTTTAGTTTAGAGATACAGCGCGGAAACAGGCCCTTCGGCCCACCGGGTCCGCGCCGACCAGCGACCCCCGCACACTAACACTATCCTACACCCACTAGGGACAATTTTTACATTCACCAGGCCAATTAACCTACAAACCTGTACGTCTTTGGAGTTTGGGAGGAAACCGAAGATCTCGGAGAAAATACACGCAGGTCACGGGGAGAAGGTACAAACTCCGTAGTCGGGATCAAACCCAGGACTCCGGCAGCAACTCTACCGCAGCGCCACCGTGACCGCCCTTACTTGCAGCAAGTAAGAATTCCTTTGTTCCATTTTGATACAGAAGACAATTAAACGCTCTTGACTCCCTTAAATGTTCTTAATTTGTCAATCGTCCTCTGAATGACATTTTTTTTTAATGATCCAACTTTGCAATAGCACAAAAAATGGAACAGTAACGATCACTATAGCTCAAGATCCTAAATCTGAAATAAGACTGAAATGAAGTTGGAACCATCACATTTAAAAAGACAACAAATAAAAATGTGGAAGGCGGTAAGCGTTTTGTGACATTGGATGATTCAAGTTCAAGCAATAGAACAGCAAAAGTTGGCGTCGACTGTCAAAACAAAACCAGTATCTTCCAATCTCCTGTCACAGTCATACAACGTGAAAACAGGCCCTTCGGCCCAAATTGCCCACTGCAACCAATGTTTGGCCCATATCCCTCTAAAACTATCCTATCCATGTACCTGTCTAAATGTTTCGTAAATATTGTGACAGTACCTCCTACGCCGGCTCGTTCCATACACCTACCACCCTTTGTGCGGAAAAGCTACCACTCAGGGTTCCTATTAAATCTTTCTCCCCTTCACCTTCCTCTGGTCCTCGATTCCCCTTCTCTGGGCAAGAGACACTGTGCGTTTAACCGATCTATTATATCTGTCGAATGATCCAGCAAATGTTAGGCTTTTTTAATGGTTGGAAACTGTCGCCATTATTTCCTCTTGATGCGCACGTAATGTACGGAATTACGTTTCTCTTCAGAGAGCACACAGTGAAGAACTGGATCATTGGCACAGTAAGGTAAACGATTTTCGAACGGAAAAACCACTGGTAAGAAGATTTAAGAGAGCAACCCTATCCTTGGATTGAGGTGACGATTTTAAAACATGCACATTTTGAATTTATCGTTGTAATAATAGTTAGGTTCCTTGACTGACTTCTAATTTGCTCACATAGGTTGAGTATTTTTATATTTCTCAGTATAACCGCTTCAATGCTAGATCCATGTGGTGCAATTCATAAAGAATGCAGAACAAATATGCTATTTAAAAATTAGCTCATATATATGCCGTGCATAACGTTCCCCCATCGAATTAGACTCTTTTGCACAGCAACATTGAACAATTTCCGGTTGATATGAAGTTGATTTATTACAAAACACTAAATGGATGCATGCGATTATTTTACCAGGTGGCATAACCGACAGGAAGAAAACAGAAGGATTATGACTATTTGGTAATTGTTTCCTTACAATAATTGTTTCCTTACAAAACAATCTGCTGGATAAAGTTTAGACCCTGGACTGCTGAGAGCTGCCACAATTTCAATGGTATTTGTAGGGGCAAAGATTAGGAAGACTAAGTGAAAAGCGAGTCACAATTTAACAATTACTTCACGCAAGATGTTTGTCTTTTACCTACATTTACTGGAACTTATTCATGATCATACTTCAATATCATTTTGTAGAGGAAACCATTCAGGGGGGCACGGTGGCACAGCGGTAGAGTTGCTGCCTTGCAACGCCAGAGACCCAGGTTCGATCCCGACTATGGGTGCTGTCTGTATGGAGTTTGTACATTCTCCCCATGATCTCCGAGACCTTCGGTTTCCTCCCACACTGCAAGGACGTACAGGAGTGTAGGTTAATTGGCTTGGTGCACATGTAAACTGTCATCTGTGCAGTGTGTAAAGTGTTAATGTGCGGGGATCGCTGGTCAGTGCGGACTTGGCGGGCCGAAGGGCCTGTTTCCGTGCTGTATCTCTAAAGCTAAAAACTAAAACTAAAAACTTCAGATGCTGGTTTACAAAAAAGAGACACAAAGTGCTGGAGTAACTCAGCGGGTCAGGCAGCATCTCTGGAGAAAAATCAATAGGTGACGTTTTGGAACCCTTCTTCAGACTGGGTCCAGACCCAAAACGTCACCTATTCCTTTTCCCCAGAGATGCTGCCTAACCCGCTGAGTTGCTCCAGCACTTTGTGTCTGTCTTCAATATCCTTTCTCTCCTTTTTCCAATGCAGTAACGATACCCTAATGTTATTCTGAACATTCTACTGCTGGTTTACATCCATCCATTCCAGACACCAGCATGCCCGGCCAAACACATATGTTTCTGAGAGCTCCTTTCAGCCGGACTATCTGCAGTCAACAGAGGATGTGAATGTAAACTTCATCCAGATGGAGCAAAGCACAAAGTGTTGGAGTGACTCAGCAGGTCAGTCAGCATCTGGGGAGGGAATCCTCAGGTGACGTTTCGGGTCAGGACTCTTCATCTGTGGAATTCTCAGCCACAGAAGGCAGTGGAGGCCAATTCACTGGATGCTTTCAACAAAGACTTAGATTTAGCTCTTCGGGCGAACAGAATCAAGGGAAATGGGGGGGAAAGCAGGAACGGGGTACTGATTTTGGATGATCAGCCATGATCAGATTGAATGGTGGTGCTGGCTCGAAGGGCTGAATGGCCTACTCCTGTACCTATTTTCCATGTTTCTATGTTTCCGACTATCCATTCCTGATCGCCTTTGTTCCTCCAACACTTTGTGTTTTATTTGAGATTCATGCATCTGCAGTTCCTCGTGTGTTCGTCCAGGCAGAGTAGTTGTTTGTGCATCGATTTATCCATTGCAACCCCCACCGCTATTCTTTAGACTGTCACAATGTTTTCAATCACCTCCTGAAGCCTCTCTATAGAAACATAGAAACATAGAAATTAGGTGCAGGAGCAGGCCATTCGGCCCTTCGAGCCTGCACCGTCATTCAATATGATCATGGCTGATCATCCAACTCAGTATCGCATACCTGCCTTCTCTCCATACCCTCTGATCCCCTTAGCCACAAAGACCACATCTAACTCCCTCTTAAATATGGCCAATGAACTGGCCTCAACTACCTTCTGTGGCAGAGAATTCCACAGATTCAACACTCTCTGCCTTCTGTGAAAAAAACGATTTTCTCATCTCGGTCCTAAAAGACTTCCCCCTTATCCTTAAACTGTGACCCCTTGTCCTGGACTTCCCCAACATCGGGAACAATCTTCCTGCATCTAGCCTGTCCAACCCCTTAAGAATTTTGTAAGTCTCTATGAGATCACCCCTCAATCTCGATCTTTTTCTTAAAACCTCAGGAAACACATTTCCCTGGCTGTTTTTAGTTCTACGCCCAACTCCACCACCATGCATTAATAAATGACCAGCAACAGTGTAGCCCAGTGTCGCAGCAGTTAGTTAAAGCCATTCCACACGTTAACAAGCCAGATTAAATCCTCAATTGCTGTCCGTATGGAATCTGTGACTGCGTGCGATTCCTTGACTGCTCCAACATCCCAAAGATGTGTTGGCTTTTAAGTTAATGTACGTTAGAAACATAGAAACATAGAAACTAGGCGCGGGCCATTCGGCCCTTCGAGCCAGCACCGCCATAGGAACTGCAGATGCTGGAAACTTGTGCAAAGTACAAAAGTTCTGAAAAGGTACAAACTATGAATTGGGGACCCAAGGACGTCACTTGTCCATTTCCTCCACAGATGCTGCCTGGCCCACTGAGTTCCTCTTGTACTCTGTGTTTTGCTGGTATTACATTTTCTCTTTTTAATATTTCGCTATATCTCTCCTTTGAGACAACTTGTTCTTTTGTTTTACAGTTTGTTTTGTAATATGGCAATTATCATTGAGACAGAAAGCAATTTGCAACACACACATTCTATTGAACGTTCTGTACCTTTTTAATTAATTCTCCCAGTTATTGCACACAACCTACAATGTAATTTACACCTACAATGTAATTTAAACCTACTTATGCACTGCTAACAATAACCATTGCAGTTTGCATTTTTTTTTTGTATCCTGGTAATCTGCTTCCAATATTGGTCTTAAGTTCTGAAACCAAAACAGCAGATGTTGGAAACAAGCAGTGAGTCAGGCAGCATCCATGGAGAGAGAAACAGTGTGAACATTTCAGGTTAACCGATACTGCCTCATGTTGTGAGTGTTTACAGCAGTTTCTGTTTTTGTTTCAAATTTCCAGCATCTGCACTTTCTTTTCATTTGTATTTGGTCTTAGCAAGATGGATCCCAATTACCCGATGTCTACTCACTCAGGTTGTTATTTTTGGGCTAACACTCTGATTCCCTCTATTGAACCAGCGGGTGGCGCCAGCAGTGGCTGCCTCGCCAACAGTCTGTCTGTCCCTTCCCTCTTTCTTGTTTGATAATATGTGTTAAATGTATGTTTTATGTGGGGGGGGGGGGGGGGGGGTGAGGGAGGGTGTTGGGCGAAACTTTGTTAAATCTCTTAACTCGACGGAGGTGTGATTTTTTTGTCCCGTATTGTATCTCCGTCCGCACTGCGGCCTAACATCGTGTTGGTGGCCTTTGCTAGGTGCCGATTTCGGGAGCTCCAACTGCGGGAGCCTGCGGGCTTTAACATCGTGGAGCTTGCGGTCCCTGGTTAGAAACCGACTTCGAGAGCTCCAAGCCACAGGAGCTTCGACTGCTCCGACACGCGAGCTTTGATCGCCCCGACGCGGGAGCTTCGGATATTTAGCTATGGATATTTAGTTTGGGAAGCTTACACCCCAGTGGTATGAACATTGCCTTCTATATTGAAGGAACAGCATCTCATATTTCAGTTGGGCAGATTACATCCCAGTGGATTGAGTATTGATTTCTCTAACTTCAGGTAGTCCCAGCAATCCCTCTCTCTCTATCCTTCCCCCACCCAAGTCGTACTAGCTTCTCATTTTCACCCGACAAACAGCCTGTTTCCTTTATCATCGTTACTTTTTTGCATATCTTTCATTCATTGTTTTTTATCTGTCCACATCACCATCTAGATCTCTCGTTTCCCTTATCCCTAACCAGTCTGAAGAAGGGTCTCGACCCAAAGTGTCACCATTCCTTCTCTCTCTCTCTCTCTCTCTCTCTCTCAGCTGCCTGTCCCGCTGAGTTACTCCAGCTTTTTGTGCCTATCTTCGGTGTAAAACCAGCATCTTTCTTACATCCTTCTTGCACACTAACTTCAAGTAACCCTTGCTTTCCCTCTCTCCCCATCCCTTCCCCTTCCCAGTTCTCCGACCAGTCTTATTGCCTCCGACTACATTTTATCTCTGTTTGCTTTGTTGGTAGCTTCTCCCAGCAAACAATGATCTCGTCTACATTTTCCTTGATCTCCATTCCCTTTGCCCTGTTTTCACACCTCACAATTCCTTATCAATGCATCTCCCTCTTCCCTGACATCAGTTTGAAGAAGGGTCTCGACCCGAAACATCATCCATTCCTTCTCTCCTGAGATGCTGCCTGACCCGCTGCGTTACTCCAGCATTGTGTGTCTAACCCTTTTGAGATTTCCCGGTTATCATAGAGTCATACAGCGTGGAAACAGGCCCTTCGACCCAACTTGCCCACACCGACCAACATGCTTAGTCCCATCTGCCTTTATTTGGGCCATGTCCTCCTGAACCGATCCTGTCCAAATGTCTCATAATCATTATGATAGTACCTGCAAAGTACACGGTTCATTTTTGATTTTCACCGTCACCCACTTTCCTGGCAGCTTTTTGCACAGAAGCTGCAACAACTTTGCTTTCGCCTCTTTCTTTTCCAAGTGAGGCAGTGATCACACATGTACCTCTTCCAACTTCAATGTATTGTATTTAGTGCTAGTCATGTGGTCTTGTCTCCATTGAAAAAAACTGTTGCCTCAACTCTGTGTTTCTCTGGCATGCCAGACATTTCCAACAGGCTCAATTATTGCAGATTGCAAATGCTGCAGGATTATTGCAGTGCCAGGTGGCGCAGTGGCGCAGCAGTGAAGTTTACTGCCATTCGCCGTTTTCAGCACAAGAGACCCGGGTTGGACCCGGACTACGGGTGCTGTCTGTACGGAGTTTGTACGTTCCCCCAGTGACCGCATGGGTTTTCTCCGAGATCTTCGACTTCCTCCCGCACTCCAAAGGCGTACAGGTTTGCAGGTTAATTGGCTTTGTATAAAAGTAAAATTGTCCCTAGTGTGTGTAGAATAGTGTTAATGTGCGGAGATCGCAGGTCAGCGCGAACTCAGTGGGCCGAAGGGCCTGTTTGCACCCTGTATCTCTAAACTATACCCAATTAAACTACTGCTGTGCTTTGTACTTGTTGCTCAAGCAATGATTTTTTTTGTTCCGCTCTAACTGATCCACCGACCGCCTCCATGTACATCAGAGGGGAGGGTGGATAAAGGGGCTGTCCCACTTGGGCGTCATTTGTGCTTCACGCAGGTGGCGCGCGAGAATTTGGAGCATCCCAAAACCCTGGGGCACCGCGCGCTACCGCGCATCACTGCATACGCCAGCACGCCTCATCACACGCCACGCGCGCGTCGCGACGCGCCAACCAATTTTTAGGATGTCGCGTGAATGACGTGCAAATGACGCCCAAGTGGGACAAGCCCTTTAGGCTCATTAATTGCAGTTGATCAGCTGCAGATCAACAGCTCGGCTGGAAGTGACAAACTTAATCCACTCTCTCTCCCAGGACACACCAACAGTTTAGTTTAGTTTCGAGATACGGCACAGAAATCGGCCTTTCAACCCATCGAGTCTGCGCTGACCCTTTGATGTCTCATTTTCACACCTTACACTTATCTCTGTGCCTTCCTCTCCTCTGACTCTCAGGAAGTTTGCAACCTTCACGTGGTCCGCCCTGTTTTGACGAATGCATCTCAAAGTCAAGTCAAAAAAAAGCCCAAAGAGTTTATTCTCACGTGTCCCTGACAGGACAATGAAATTCTTTCTTTGCGTAGCACAACAGAACATAGTAGGCATTAACTACAATTATATGCGTAAATACGCACATGAATGAATATATTGATAAAGTGCAAATAACAGATGGAGGGGTATTAATGTTCAGAGTTTTGTCCGAGCCAAGTTTAATAGCCTGATGGCTGTGGGGAAGTAGCTATTCCTGAACCGGGTTGTTGCAGTTCTCAGGCTCCTGTACCTTCTACCTGAAGGTAGCAGGGAGATGAGTGTGTGGCCAGGATGGTGTGAGTCTTTGATGATGCTGCCAGCCTTTTTGAGGCAGCGACTGCGATAAATCCCCTCGATGGAAGGTAGGTCAGAGCCAATGATGGACTGGGCAGTGTTTACTACTTCTTGTAGTCTTTTCCTCTCCAGGGCGCTCAACTTGCCGAACCAAGCCACGATGCAACCAGTCAGCAAGCTCTCTACTGTGCACCTGTAGAAGTTAGAGAGAGTCCTCCTTGACAGACCGACTCTCCGTAATCTTCTCAGGAAGTAGAGGCGCTGATGAGCTTTCTTAATAATTGCATCTGTGTTCTCAGACCAGGAAAGATCTTCAGAGATGTGCACGCCCAGGAATTTGAAGCTCTTGACCCTTTCAACCATCGACTTGTTGATATAAACAGCAATGTGGGTCCCCATCCTACTCCTTCCAAAGTCCACAATCAGTTCCTTGGTTTTGCTGGTGTTGAGGGCCAGGTTATTGTGCTGGCACCATATGGACAGTCGCTCAATCTCTCTTCGATACTCTGACTCATCCCCATCAGTGATACGTCCCACAACAGTGGTGTCGTCAGCGAACTTGATGATGGAGTTCGCACTATGACCGCTACGCAGTCATGAGTATAGAGTGAGTACAGCAGGGGGCTGAGCACGCAGCCTTGAGGTGCTCCCATGCTGATTGTTATCGAGTCTGACACATTTCCACCAATACGAACAGACTGTGGTCTGTGAATGAGGAAGTCGAGGATCCAATTGCAGAGGGATGCGCAGAGACCCAGTTCTGCGAGTTTGGTAACCAGCTTGGAGGGGATGATTGTGTTAAATGCCGAGCTGTAATCGATGAATAACAGCCTGACATATGAGTCTTTGTTGTCCAAGTGGTCCAGAGCGGAGTGGAGGGCCAGCAAGATCGCGTCCACCGTTGATCTGTTGTGGCGGTAAGCGAACTGCAGTGGGTCCAGGTTTTTGTCAAGGTAGGAGTTGATTTGCACCATGATCAACCTCTCAAAGCACTTCATCACCACAGGCGTTAGTGCCACAGGTTGATAGTCATTGAGGCACGTCACCTTGCTCTTCTTGGGCACCGGTATTATTGATGCCCTTTTGAGGCAGGTGGGAACCTCAGACCTCAGAAGTGACAGGTTGAAAATGTCCGTAAAAACTCCAGCAGTTGGTCCGCACAGGTTTTTAGAACACGACCAGGTATCCATCAGGTCCGGACGCTTTTCGAGGGTTCACCCCTCTGAAGGATTTCCTGACGTCGGCCTCTGTGACTGAGACTGAAATACCATCACAGCGAATGGGGGCTCGGGAAGGCACATTGGTGTTCTCCCTATCAAAGCGTGCGTAAAATGCATTGAGCTCATCAGGGAGTGATGTATCGCCGACATCCGAGCTGCCTCCTGATTTCGCCTTGTAGGAGGTGATTGCATTCAGTCCCCGCCACAGCTGCCGAACATCTGTCTCATCCTCCAGCTTGGAGCAGAAGTCCCTTTTGGCCTTTTGATGGCCTTACCAAGGTCGTATCTGGACTTCGTGTAGACCACTGTGTCATCAGACATGAATGCCCGGTGTCTGGTCTTCAGAAGAGTGCGGATCTCACAGTTCATCCAAGGTTTCTGATTGGGAAACACTCGGAAGGTTTTTGTAGGGATGCAGTCCTCCACACATTTCTTAATGAAGTCTGTAACGACTGTGGCGTATTCGTTCAAGTCCGTTGCCGAGTCCTTGAACATTGCCCAGTCTACAGACTCCAAACAGTCCTGTAGTTGTTCCTCTGCCCCCCCCCCGACCAGCTCTGTACTGTCCTCACCTCTGGGGGTGCGCTCTTTAATTGCTGCCTGTTGGCAGGAAGAAGCAGCACCGCAGTGGGGTCGGATTTACCGAAGTGAGGGCGAGGGATAGAGCGGTAAGCATTCTTGATGGTGGTGTAGCAGTGGTCGAGGGTGTTTGGTCCTCTGGTGCAGCAGGAGACATGTTGGTGGAAGTTGGGGAATGATTTCTTCGTTCTTGGTCCTTTAAGGTTAAATGCATAAGAACAAAGGCAACAAACAATAGACTTCTGAAGTATTTGGAATTAGCATGTTGCACAATCAAATAAGATCAAATCAAATCGTCAAGTCAAGAGAGTTTATTGTCATGTGTCCCAGATAGGACAATGAAATTCTTGCTTGCTGCAGCACAATAGGATATTGCAGTCATAAATACAGATCAGATCAGTGTGTCGATATACCATAGAATATATATATACACACAAAAATAAGCATATAAAGTGCACTAGGCTGTTATAATTCATAGTTTGTTTGAAGTTGTGTTTAATAGTCTGATGGCTGTGGGGAAGTAGCTGTTCCTGAACCTGGATGTTGCAGATTTCAGGCTCCTGTACCTTCTACCCGATGGCAGTGGAGAGATGAGTGTGTGGCCAGGATGGTGTGGGTCCTTGATGATGCTGGCAGCCTTTTTGAGGCAGCGACTGCGATAGATCCCCTCAATGGTGGGGAGGTTGGAACCGATGATGGACTGGGCAGTGGTTACAACTTTTTGCAGCCTTTTCTGCTCCTGGACGTTCAAGTTGCCGAACCAACCAACGATGCAACCGGTCAGCATGCTCTCTACTGTGCACCTGTAGACGTTAGAGAGAGTCCTCCTTGACAGTACCGACCCTCCGTAATCTTCTCAGGAAGTAGAGGCGCTGATCTGCTTTCTTTATGATTGTATCAGTGTTCTGGGACCAGGAAAGTTCTTTGGAAATATGCACGCCCAGGAATTTGAAATTCTTGACCCTTTGATATAAGCGGGACTGTGGGACCCCTTCCTACACCTTCCGAACATAAGAAGAAGTTGTCCTACAACTGTAGGCTGTGCACACCTTAGGCAAGAAGAAGAAGAAGGCTGAAGAAGAGTCTCTGCAAAACGTCACCCATTCCTTCTATCCAGTGATGCTGCCTGACAAGCTGAGTTACTCCAACATTTTGTATCTGTCAACAAGCCTTTTAATTTATGTTGGGTGGCATGGTGGGGCAGTGGTAGAATTGCTACCTGAATTTGATCCTGACAGCGGAAGCTGTCTGCAAGGAATTTGTACGTTCTCCCTGTGATCGCGTGGGTTTTCTCCAGGCGTTCTGCTCTCCTCCCACACTCCAAAGGCGTGCATGTTTGTAAGTTAATTGGCTTCTGGAAATCGTAAATTGTCCCCGTGTGTGCAGGGTGTTTGCTGGTCGACGCAGGCTCGGTGGGCCGATGGATCTGTTTCCACACTGCATCTCTAAAGTCCAAAGTCCAACTTTCAAATATTTAAAATAATACAATAACGTAATTAACTCATTCACCATCTGAATCAATTAACATCTTTGTTCTTGTTCCTTTAAGGTTAAATGCATAAGAACAGAGGCAACAAACAATAGACTTCTGAAGTGTTTGGAATTAGCATATTGCACAATGAGATTTATCAGATTGTATTGATATTAAAATCATTCATGTGTATGGAATGTAATGAGCTTTTCAAATAATTACATTTTAATCCTGTGCGCATTTGTGCGCATATGAAATCTTTGTAATACAAGAATTGGATTCTGAAACTTATTCGTTAAACTTATTTGGATTTTGAACAGGCATCTTTCAATTCTCAATCCACAGAACCTCTGACCACATTGCTAGCTGTGAGTTGTCCAGTCAATGAGCAAAACCCAATGTTATAAAGTAATTATGTGAGAGCTCGAAAAAGAATACACCAAAGATGAAGATTACCTTGAAAACTAGTATGATGCATAGTTATGAGTGCAGGATAATGCAAGGAACGGCAGAGGCATGGACTTCATTGCAAATAGTACAGGTATGGTTTAATTAAAATATCTCATCAGCTTAACTGAAATATTTCAACCTCATGGAAATGTACTGTTGTATTTACACATCGTCACACTTAGTCCACAGAAATCTATCGTCTACAGATGAAACAATTCACTTTAATCTACAGATATAAAGAGGCACCACTTTACTGAAATGGAAGGTCAATATATAAGTTCTACATGTAGGCTATTTCCAACCTGTCAGTGCATTTCAGAATGGAAGAACGATCAGTTTTGAGATACAGCATGGAAACAGGCCCTTCGGCCCACACACTCCATGCCGACCAACGATCACCCGTACACTAGTTCTATGTTATCTCAGTTATGCATAGTGCACACTAGGGAGGTTTACAGAAGCCAATTAACCTACAAATGCCTTGGGATTGTGGGAGGAAAACGGAGCACCCAGTGAAAATCCACATGGTCACAGGGAGGACGTATAAATTCTGCGCAGACAGCACCCGTAGTTAGGATCGAGCCCCGGTCTCTAATGCTGTAGGGCACCAACTCCACCGACATGTCCCATCTACACTAGTTCCACCAGCCTGCATTTCAATTCAATTCAATTCAATTCAAATTTAATGTCATTGCACAGATACAGGTATGGGTACAACGAAATGCAGTTTAGTGTCAGTACGTAGTGATAGCACTGTTTAGATAAATACAGATAAATAAATACAGATGTGGGAATCTATCGGCGGGACTCCGAGTTCAGCAGTGCGAAGGTGTTATTGTAGAAGCTGTTCCTCATCCTGCTGGTGCGGGACCTGAGGCTCCTGTACCGCCTCCCCGATGGTAGGAGGGCAAACAGTCCATGGTTAGGGTGGGAGGGGTCCTTGATGATCTTCCCAGCCCGTCTCAGACACCGTTTTCGGTGGAGGGCATCCAAAGCAGGGAGCGGGGCACCGATGATGTGCTGGGCGGTTTTCACCACCCGTTGTAGTGCCTTCCTGTCTGCTACGGTGCAACTGCTGTACCATACCGTAAAGCAGGTGGTCAGGATGCTTTCGATGGTACAGCGGTAGAAGTTGGTCAGGATCAGGGGGGACAGGTGGGCTTTTTGAGCCTCCTCAGGAAGTAAAGGCGCTGCTGCGCCTTTTTGACCAGCTTGGAGGTGTTGAGGGACCAGGACAGATCCTCTGAGATGTGTACCCCGAGGAATTTGTAGTTGGAGACCCGCTCCACCTCAGTCCCGTTTATATGGATGGGGGTGTGTCTGCCCCCTCTGTTCTTCCTGAAGTCGACAATGATCTCCTTCGTCTTTTGGGAGTTGAGGACGAGGTTGTTATTGGCACACCAGGCTGTCAGGTGCTGGACCTCCTCCCATTTGGCCCATATCCTGCCAAACCTGTCTGATCCATGTACATGTCCAAATGTTTCTTAAACGTTGCAATGCTGTAGTCCCTGCGTCAACTACTTCCTCCAGCTGCTCGTTCCCCTCAGGTTCCCATTAAATCATTCCCCCCTCACCTTAAACCTATGTTCTTTGATTCTTGATACAACTACTCTGGGCAAAAAACTCTGTGTTTTCCAGATCTTTTCCTGTTAGGTGCAGATAATTAATTCTCATTTCTTACATTTTATAAGCACTAATGGGTAGAAATGCAGGAGGTTGAAGGAATACGATAGAAGTTTATAGAAAAATGAGAGGCACTGATGGGGTCGACCTTCATAATCACAGAAGGCTGTGGAGGCCAAAGTCAATGGGCATTTTGAAGGCGGAGATTGATAGATTCATGATTAGTGCGGGTGTCAGGGGTTATGGGGATTAGGCAGGAGAATGGGGTTAGGAGGGAGAGATAGATCAGCCATGATTGAATGGCAGAATAGACTTGATGGGCCGAATGGCCTAATTCTGCCCCTACAATGTATGAACGTATGAAACGTTATCCCTGGGTGGAAATGCCTGTAAGGTGAGAGGGGGAATGTTTGAATGGAGATGTGTGTGGCAAGTGTTTTTCACAGAGAATAGTGAGGGTCTGGGGTGGTGGTGGAAGTGGATTCGAGAGTGGCGTTTGAGATACGTTCAGATAGGCACATGGAAGTGCATGAAATAGAGGGGTATTGGCAGTATAACTTGGCATCATGTCGGGCAAGGGACTCTGTGCATCCACCTGAAGTATTCCTCCCATGGCCACTGATTTTACGAACACTTATACCAAGCCAATTAACCTACAGGCCTGTACGTCTTTGGAGTGTGGGAGGAAACGGAAGATCTCAGAGAAAACCCACGCAGTCATGGGGAGATTGCACAAACCCCGTACAGACAAGCACACAGTCGGGATCGAACCCGGGTTTCTGGCGTTGCAAGGCTGTGAGCAGCAACTCTAAAGCCCCTGTCCCACTTTCACGACCTAATTGGCGACCTCTGCCGAGTTTGCCCTGGACTCATACTCGCAGCACGGTCACCACGAGGTCGTTAGGAGGTGGTAGGAGGTCTTCGTAACTCTTCCTCATGCTCATACTCGTCTCCGCGCACTCGTGTCCTCAAGTAGGTCGCGGCGCTTTTTCCAGCCTGATAAAAAATGTCCTCGAGTAAAACAAAAGGTTGGCATGGAAAAAATTGATACTTTTTACTCGTAGGTAGGTCGTAGGTAGGTCGTAGTAGGTCGTGATAGGTAGTCGTAGGTCGGTAACTGGCCCGAGAAGAAAAATGCAAACATGACATCATTTTATCATGTGATCATTTTCCACTCGTAGCTAGTCGTAGTTGGTCTTAGGTGTGGAAGACTGTGGTCGAGGGGGGGTCGTAGGAGGTTGTAGACATAGTCGTAGGAGGTCGCAGACATAGTCGTAGGAGGTCGTAGACACAGTCGTAGGAGGTCGTAGGAGGTCTTTCACTTTGGCGAGTCAACAAAACAGTTTTTTTCAACTCGTCTAGGGTCTTCTAAACTCGTGGATTAGGTGGTCCAAGTGGGACAGGCCCTTAAAGCTATGCTACTGTGCTGCCCTATCTTGGTGCAAATTGGCCATCTTCTGCCAGAGGAATTATTTCCCTCTGCAGGAGGAGGCCGGAAGTCTTCATTAGAGAACGGACACTGCTTTGATCTTTTTTCACGCTCAACAGGATATTTAGGAACATTAGAAGAACTCTTTCCTGTTAAATTCGGATGACCTTCAGACGGATTTAAACCAATTAATCAATATATTTTATACACATAGACTATTTCCAAACTGTCAGTGCAATTCATAATGAGACTCTCAAAATGCTGATGCATTCCTTCCCTCCTGATTAATTAGTCTGTAATACTGTGTAATAGTGCAGGTACACGGACCATCTCACACTCCAGCAGTTTTATCTATGAACTGAAGTGAAATAATTAACGATTGGAAAAGGCTATGTTTTTTTGAGGATATAAAACGCCAGTGTGTCCATAGCAACAAAAAAACTTAAATTAGGTGAATTTTGTTTTCCTCAAGGTGAAATATATTAAGTTCCAAACGAACCAGTAAAACGATCAACTACCGCTAAATCAGGACCGTGCCTCAGAAGGGTGTGGAGGCCACGTCAATGGATATTTTTAAGGCAGAGACAGATAGATTCCTGATTAGTATGGGTGTCGGAGGTTATGGAGAGAAGGCAGGAGAATGGGGTTTGGAGGGAGAAATAGATCAGCCATGAGTGAATGGTGTGGTACACTTGATGGACTGAATGGCCCAATACTGCTCTTATCAATAGACAATAGACAATAGGTGCAGGAGTGGGCCATTCGGCCCTTCGAGCCAGCACCGCCATTCATTGTAATCATGGCTGATCATCCACAATCAGTACCCCGTTCCTGCCTTCTCCCCATATCCCTTGACTCCGCTATCTTTAAGAGCTCTATCTAATCTCTTGAAAGCATCCAGAGATTTGGCCCCCACTTCTGAGGCAGAGAATTCCACAGACATATCACTTATGAACATGAATTTCAAGTAACCTCTGCAAATTCCCCCCCCCCCTTCACGCCTGTACGTCTTTGGAGCGTGGGGCGAAACCGAAGATCTCAGAGAAAGCCCATGTAGGTCACGGGAAGAATGTACATACTCCCTACAGACAGCACCCGTAGTCAGGATCGAACCTGGGTCTCTGGTGCAGTAAGGCAGCAAATCTATCACTATGCCACCGTGCGCCCAAATTTAAAGTGCTTGGGCCTGATATCCAGTGGAATTGATTCAAGAAAGGCCCAGGCTGAGAGAGATTTTTCTACCACTTTTTTTTCTGTTGAACCATACTTTTGATCTGATTTGATTTCCATAAAAGTGCATTGTATAATTGAATCAATTTAATTTAATTTTCAAGGCCTTTCTCCTCATCGTCGTATGAATATTTAATGTCAACAAACACAAAAATGTGTTTTATTCCCTAATTATCTACAACCGTGCAGGCCCAGGGAAATCCCATTCTTGGTCTTGGGTCTAAGCCAATTTAATTCATCTTTGTCACTGCGATAATTGGAGGAACATTAAATGGACTAAACATCTTGAAGCTAAAAACTGGTTGGATTTCCACGCAAGATATTCCATGCAAGGTCAGTGGAGGAACATCAACCACTTCTCCAGATTTGGGCCTGCCTGTGCCAACGGTTACCATGGCAAACCTAAGATCGGCCTTCCTGAGAGTGAATCCATGGGAAGCCACTGACCCGGATGGAGTCGCCAGCCACATCCCCAGAACCTGTATGACTCAGACTTTAGACTTCAGAGATACAGCGTGGAAACAGGCCCTTCGTCCCACCAAGTTCGCACTGACCATCCGTCACCTCATGCACTTGCACTATCTTACACACTGGGGACAATTTACAATATTACCAAAGCCAATTCACCTGCAAGCCTGTACGTCTTTGGAGTGTGGGAGGAGACCAGAGCACCCGGAGAAAGCCACGCGGTCACAATGAGAACGTACAAACTCCGCACAGACAGCAACCGTAGTCAGGATCGAACCTGGGTCTCTGGCACTGCAGCTCTGCACCACCATGTCGCCCCTGTTATTATAACACTACACAATGCTCATTAAAAAAAAATGTTCACCTATTGAGGAATGAATTTGCTTTATTTTCTACCCAAGTGGGCTGTTATTTTTAGGAACGAGATTGATAGAACTTTGGAAAAACAAGGAACTGCTGATACTGGTTTACACAAGAAGACAAACTCAATGTGTCAGGCAGCATCTCTGGAGAACATGGATAGGTGACGTTTTGGGTCGGTACCTTTCTTCAGACTGATTATGAGAGGGTTGGGGTGGGGGGGGGGGGGGGAAAGGAAAGCTGGAAGAGAGGGGGGGCAGGATAAAGCATGGCAGGTAATAGGCTGGCGCAGGTGAGGAACTTTACTTGATCGGAAAATGGTTGGACAAAGGGCATAGGTGAAGAGACAGAAAGTGTGAGACAAAAGAGTTGAAGAGTTGTGAAGCTAGAGGAAGGAATGTGGGTGGAAGGAGGGTGTGGGGTGGGGGGTGGGAGAAAAAGGTGCAAAACCAGATTAGTTTAGAGATACAGCGCCGAAACCAGCCTTTCGAGTCCACGCCGACCAGCGATCCCCGCACACTGACACTATCCTACACACACGAGGGATAATTTACATTTTTTTTCCAAGCCAGTTACCCTGCAAGACTGTACGTCTTTGGAGTGTGGGAGGAAACCGAAGATCTCAGAGAAAACCCACGCAGGTCACGGGGAAAACGTACAAACTCCGTACAGACAGCACCCGTAGTCAGGATGGGATCTGGGTGTCTGGCGCTGCACAACCGTACCTGCCTAATAATCAAAAATGTGATTTGGCTCCAGCTAATAGTGATATGTGGGGAATTGTGCACTGGGAACCCGCAGTTATTTAACAACTGATGGAAAATCAGGATTCACATCCACAACAATTTATGCTTGGTTCTGTCTCATGTCAACCAGATGAAAAGAGAGTGCATTATGATTATTTTTAGCACGTTACCATGTGTTAAATATCTGTAGTATGGGACCTTTACCTGCTATACGCTAAATTATTATGGAATACAACGTTATAATATTAAAAGCAGAATGATGATAGGCGATGAATAAGACAACACATTGGCCTAATAGCTCATTTTATCTTGCACAAATATGTGTGAAAACTCCAATCAATTCCTATTAGGAAGTGTTACAGGTAATTTGAAACTTGAAACACATTTTAATTTATTTTTGCACATTATTCACAGGTGACATATTAATTTTACAGCTGATTTGACCAACGAACAAATAACTGAAGAAAGAGCCAGACAATAAAAGGGGAAAGATTCAATAGGAACCTGAGAGGCAACGTTTTTCACACACGGGCTGGTGCGTATATGGAACGAGCTGCACGGTGGCGCAGCGGTAGAGTTGCTGCCTCACAGCGCCAGAGACCCGGGTTCGATCCTGACCACGGGTGCCGCCTGTACGGAGTTTGTCCATTCTCTCCGTGACCTGCGTGGGTTTCTCCGGGTGCTCCGGTTTCCTCCCACACTCCAAAGACGTACAGGTTTGTGGGTTAATTGGCTTCTGTAAATTGTAAATTTCACCTCTCACCGTGTAGGTCTGTACGGGGATGGCTGGTCAGCGCGGATTTGGTGGGTGAAGGAGAGTCCGTTTCTGCGCTATATCTCTATCTATATGTATCTATCTACATTTAGTCAAGAGTGTTTAATTGTCATATGCACCGAAACGGAACAATGACATTCACACTTGCAACAGCGCAACAGATTTGTACGCCAATCTCAGTAGAAAACATAATAAATGAACAAACAAAAAGTTCAATAAATTAAAAAAAGCCCAATGTAACACAAAACCAAACACGCCCAAAGTCTCTTGTGCAAACAAGGCGATTCGTCGTTCGAGGTTTAGATAGAGTTCATAGTGTTCAATGGCTTGATCGATGTTCCTAAACCTGGACGATTTAGATTTTGGTTTAGGTTTATTAGTGTCATGGGCACCGAGGTACAGTGCAAAGCAGGAAACATGCTGTCCGACCATATCATGCCATGCTCTATCTACATAAATCCCATCAAGCCAAACAGGTGCAGTAGATGGAGCGGAGGGAAAGATGGAGTGTGCAGGATATAGAGCCCAGCACTGTAGCACAACAGTGGAAGAGGCAAAGTCCAATGTCTACAATGAGGTAGAGGATTGAACCAGCTAATGTGAGGACCATGATCGGAGAGTCTTGGAGGGATATTGGTGAGCTTAGATGCAGGTATTTTGATCAATATGTTGGGCTTGGCGGCCCTTTTTCTGTATGGGATGACTCCATGCCTCTTTAACTGAAGGGGCAACAAGGATGTAAATATCAAGTTTATTTAAAGAGAAAATAATTAAAGATTTCCCCATACCCGTAACAAAGACTCTTTTTTTGTTTGCTCTTGGTTTCTTTGCAGCATCTGGAGTAAGATGGCAGGTGAGAAATAGGTCCCCAACTATCGTTGGCTATCTTCTGACAACAGTCACTCGGATGTATGAAGGGAGGTTAAATCCCACCCTATACCCTGTTAGATGTCCATTCCCTTTTACGGTTGAAAGATGGCTGCAAATCCACAAGATGCGTGGGTTGGGTGGTGAAGGCCTCTGTAGAAATTATTCAAAAATGTGTAGAGAGTGGATGAGAAAGTGGGATAGAATCGAACGAGTGTAAATGGGTGATTGATGTTCAGAGTGGACTCAATGGGCTGAAGGGCCTGTTCCATGCTTTTAGATTTTGAGGTACTGCTTGGAAACAGGCCCTTCGTCCCACCAATTCCGCGCCGACCAGCGATCCCCGCACACTAGCAGTTACCTACACACACTGGGGACAATTTACAATTTTTCCTAAGCCAGATAACTTAGAAACCTGCACGTCTTTGGAGTGTGGGAAGTAACCGGAGCTCCCGGAGAAAACCCACGCAGGTCACGGGGAGAACTCCACATAGACAGCACCCGTAGTTTGGATGGGACCCGGGTCTCCAGCACTGTAAGGCAGCAAGTCTACCAGGTGCACCACTCTGCACCCCCTGCTACATCTCCAAAGTAAACTAAACTAAACGAAAACTAGCTTTCAGCATAAAGGGAATTCTGAACTAAACTTCCTGTTCAACAATCCTCAGGCACAGCAGGTACTCCTGAAAACTGCAGGCAATTTATGTTAGTTGGCATCTAGAACCTTGGGAGATCGACGAGTAGAGTGAGTGATAAAGAGAAGTAAAGGACTAATTGTTAACTCACATTATGTTCACATAGCACACTGCATAGTTCAGATTCTGCACCATAAAATCATTTATGTCCTTTATTATGGAATGAAAGTAAATGCTTGGTATAACAAAAGTGAAATTGAATTTTTTCATAAAATTAAATGACAAGGTAGTTCTACCAATAAATTAAAAGTAGTCAATAAAACTCAAGGTTTAAATGAAGGCCATAAAATACGAGATTTGTACGTGATTCATAATGCTGTTTGAAGCAACCGATAAACACTTGTTAAGGGCCTGTCCCACTTGGGCGACCTAATCCGCGAGTTCTGGCGAGTTTGCCCTCGACTCGTACTCGCAGCATGGTCGACACGAGGTCCTAGGAGGTCTTTGTAACTCTCCTTCATGCTCGAGAGTGGTCTCCGCGTACTCGAGGCCTCAGTTAGGTTGCGGCGTTTTTCTCAACATGCTGAAAAATGCCCGCGAGTGAAAAAAAAGGTCGCCCAAGTAGGTTTAGTCGTAGTAGGTGGGAGTAGGTCGGCATGTTAGTTGTAGGCAATCGAGGGTAGTCGAGGGTAGTAGTAGATAGTCTTCCTCATAGTCGAAGGGAGGTCGAAGGAGGATCGTCTTCACTCTCCACTATTCGGTGTCCAATTTTCCCGAAGTTAGTCGTAGCTAGTTGTAGCGAGTCTTCAACATAGTCGAAGGAGGTCGAAGGAGGTCTTCTAACATGACATTTTTCAAACTCTCCTAAACGCTTCTAAACTCGCCAATTAGGTCTCCGCAGTGGGACAGCCCCCTTATTTTGATCCATTGCAGTCACTATTCTCTCAGTTCATAAGTTCTATGAGCAGAATTAGGCCATTCAGCCCATCAACCATTCAGTCATGCCTGACCTATCTTTCCGTCTCAACCCCATTCTCCTGCCTTCTCCCCGAAACACCTGACTCCCTTACTGACTCAACCATGATCGGAAAAGCATCCCAACTTCACGCAGCTGTTACAAAGTCTGAAGAAAGAGGAGGCAGAGGAATGAGCAGGGAAACTCGCGCAGAGAATAAAGTGACGTGGAAGATAGAAGTGTGGAGATGGAACCGAAATGTTCAAGTGACAGAGGCACGTACGGACAGAGGCTGTTGAGGAAGGAACTGCAGATGCGGGTATAACCGAAGATAGACACAAAAAGCTGGAGTAACTCAGCGGGTCAGGCAGCATCTCTGGAGAAAAGGAATAGGTGACGTTTCGGGGCAAGAGCCGCCTTCACAGGCTGTGTGGGGTCAAGGAAAGAGCGTTCATGTCGCGGCCCTGTTTCCACCAATCTTTCCACCACAAGAAGTACAGGAAGCGACAAGACAGACGCCATTGTATGCAGATGCCGAGAGGTGTATTCAGCTCTGGCTGAACAACTTCTAATCTTGTGTGTGGACTCGATAGGACGAAGAAGAGGCTGTGTCAGGTAATGTTCATGAGCTGATGCGATCAAACAGGATGTGGCCTATGTGAATTATTTTTCCTATCGGGATACATCCCAACTTGGTTTGGGAACATATCTGCCAAAGTCTGCAAGAAATTGCAGAGAGTTGTGGATGTAGCCCAGTCCATCACACGGACCAGACTTGCCACCATTCACTTCATTGCCACCTACACTTTAGGCTGCCTTGGAAAAGCAGTCAACACAATCTCCCCCCCCCCCCCCCCCCCCCCCCCATTGGTCCTTCCTTCTTCCCCCACTGCTCTTGTCAGGCAGAAGATCCAAAAGCTTGAAAGCATGTACCATCAGACACAGGAAGAACGTCTTCCCCTCTGGGCGTTCTGGTTTCTTCCCAAATCACAAAGACATAGAACAGATTACAGCGCAGGAACGGGGCGCTTCGGCCCACAAAGTTTGTGCCAAACATGGTGCTGTTGGTGTGGAGTTTGCACATTCTCCCTGTGACCGTGTGGACTTCCTCCGGGTGCTCCAGTTTCCTTCCCTCTGTAAATTGCCCCCAGTGTATAAGGACTGGATGAGAAGACGAGATAACGTACGCCTAGTGTGAACGAGATGATCGATGGTGGGCAGTGGGGCTGATGGGCCTGATTCCACGCTGCACCTTTCAATCAATCAGTGTTAGATACCCCTCTGAAGGAAATATACCATTGTTAGCGGCAACGTAGGAACCGGGGCAGCACAGTGATGCAGCGATGGAGTTTCTACAGAGCACCAAAGACTCGTGTTCGATCCCGACCATGGCTGCTGTCTGTATGGAGTTTGTACGTTCTCCCCATGACCAACGTGGGATTTCTCCGAATGCCCCCGTTTCCACCCACATTCCAAAGACAAGTTGTAGGTTTATATGGCTTGGCGTAAATTGTAAATTGCCCCGCACTGTGTGTTAGTGTGTGGGGATCGCTGGTCTAACTGAACTAACATACTACCAACAAACAAAATAACTCATATTGTGAGCATATTGGATCTACAGGGAATCCCGTGGATTTGCACCCATGCAGGCAAAAAAATTGCAATTAGGAATAGACTTAGATCTTGGCTACCTGGCTTCTCACAGTAGATGATTAATGAAGAGTTGGACCAAGTGCTGGCTCAGCGCTGTATCATTGTCAGCTTGGGCACTTTCTCAAAGCAGTGTCGCTACCGAAAAACATTCCTCAGCCCTCTCTCTCCACAGTTTCAACTGCTCTCTCTGATGTGAGACGTATAACCATACAACAATTACAGCACGGAAACAGGCCCACTCGGCCCTTCCAGTCTGTGCCGATCATTTGTTTTCCCCTAGTCCCATCTACCTGCACTCAGACCATACCCCTCCATTCCCTTCTCGTCCATATACCTATCCACGTTACTTTTAAATGTTAAAATCGATCCTGCCTCCACCATTTCTGCTGGAAGCTCATTCCACACAGCCACCACCCTCTGAGTAAAGACGTTCCCCCTCACGTTACCCCTAAACTTCCGTCCCTTAATTCGCATGTCATGCACTCTTGTTTGAAACTTCCCTACCCTTAATGGGAAAAGCTTATCCGCGTCAACTCTGTCTATCCCTTTCATCATTTTAAAGACCTCAATCAAGTCCCCCCTTAACCTTCTGCGCTCCAAAGAATAAAGACCTAACTTGTTCAACCTTTCTCTGTAACATAGTTGCTGGATCCCAGGCAACATTCTAGTAAATCTCCTCTGTACTCTCTCTATTTTGTTGACATCCTTCCTATAATTAGGCGACCAAAATTGTACACCATACTCCAGAATTGGTCTTACCAATGCCTTGTACAATTTTAACATTACTTCCCTACTCCTATATTCAATGCTCTGATTTATAAAGGCCAGCACACCAAAGGCTTTCTTTACCAGGCCAGCACACCAAAGGCTTTCTTTAATATGAGACTTATCAAAAGTCACTGGTTTATAAAGTGTCAAATAATACTGACATTTTCGCAGGAGTCAGTAGGTTAACCTATGATCACCCGTCAGTCAGCACTGGGCCCGTACTCCCTGGAGTTTAGACGCATGAGGGGGGATCTCATTGAAACGTACAGAATAGTGAAGGTCCTGGATAGAGTGGACGTGGAGAGGACGTTTCCATTAGTTGGAGAGTCTAGGACGAGAGGTCATAGCCTCAGAATTAAAGGATGTTCTTTTAGGAAGGGGACATTTATTTAGTCAGAGGGTGGTGAATCTGGGGAGGCCAAGTCAGTGAATATTTGTAAGGCAGAGATAGATAGATTCTTGATTAGTACAGGTGTCAAAGGTTACGGGGAGAAGGCAGGAGAATGGGGCTAGGAGGGAGAGATAGATCAGCCATGATTGAATGGCGGAGTAGACTTGATGGGCTGAATGGCCTAATTCTGCTCCTGTTACTTGTGACTTATGACCTTATGAAATTTTGCATTGAATATTGTTGAGGAAACCTCAATGAAACAAAATATTTTTGCAATATTATTTAATTTAGTTTCATTTAGTTCAGAGATATAGGGCAGAAACTGGCCCTTCGCCCCACCGAGTCCACGCTGACCAGCGACCCCCCCACACACTAACACGATCCTACACACACCAGGGACAATTTACAATTTTACCAAGCCAATTAGCCTTCAAATCTGCACGTCTTTGGAGCGTGGGACGAAACCGGAGATCCCGGAGTAAACGCACGCAGGCCACGGGAAGAAAATACAAACACCTTACAGACAGCACCCGTAGTCAGGATCGAACCCGGGTCTCTGCAAGGCAGCAACTGTACCGCTCCACCAACGTACCGTGAATATAACGGAAAATATACTAGAAATCCGAAGCTTTTATAAGAACTGTTCTCATAAAAGGTCAGCAGCCTGTAATGTTAATGTCCTTCTCCTCTTCACAGGTGCTGCTTGACCTGCTGAGTATTTTCTGCATCTTAATAAAGCGTTTCAGCTTATTGACAATCTGAGGTTGACGCTCTTACTTATTTGACAATATAAATGAGTTGAATATCCTATAAATTTCCTCTCCTCTTCCTTCCAAGCTGTAAATCACTCTTAGCAAAGTAACTGGCATGAGATGTGTTTCTGAAAATGTTTGGTTGGGAACTCAAAAAGATGCTAACAAATATCTATATATATATCAAACCATCATTGTGGCTTTTATTCATAGAGCATAAGGTAGAACAAGATCCAGTTTAGTTCCTCCCATTATAACACTGCTTTGCATGAAAAAATATTCAACTTTATAGTAACATAAATCATAAACACCGACTTCTGACAATTCGTAAATTGCTTTAAATTCTTTACATTTCTGCCCGCTTAAACAAACCACAGAAATAACGGTCCAATAAGGAACGCTCCTATCTTGAAACGCAGGCAGCTAAATGGGTGATTTAAAAAGATGAAGTTTGTGCTGCATCAGATAGATACAAGGAAACCATTTACTGCGTTAAATCAATTTAACGGCAGAATACAAAAGCACTTCTTGGCAGGACTTACGGAATGCTGTGTAGAGTTCCTCTAGTGTCAACCTGCTGTCTTTATTGTAGTCATCATACTGAAGAAGATCAAACAAGTTGCAGTCAAAGGGGTCGTTGTCAAGGAAACCTTGCATCAGTGCCTGGTAAAATCAGATACGGCTTCAGTAAGTTTAAGAAAGTACATCAGCTGACATTTTTAGGTAGTTTAGACAAGTCTGGTATCATAAGGTCACAAGTGATAGGAGCAGAATTAGGCCGTTCGGACATCAAGTCTACTCCACCATTCAATCATGGGTGATCTATCTCTCCCTCCTAACCCCATTATCCTGCCCTCTCCCCATAACCCCTGACACCCGTACTAATCAAGAGTCTATCTATCTCTGTTTTAAAAATATCCATTGACCTGGACTCCACAGCCGTCTGTGACAATGAATTCCACAGATTCACCACCCTCTGACTAAAGAAGTTTCTTCTCATCTCTTTCCAAACGGAACGTCCTTTAATTCTGAGGCTATGACCTCTAGTCTCCCACTAGTGGAAACATCCTTACCACATCCACTCTATACAAACCTTTATTCTATTCTGTATTCTGTACGTTTCGATGAGGTGCCCCACTCATCCTTCTAAACTCCAGCGAATACACGGCCACTGCCATCAAACGTTCATCATAGGTTAACCCACTCATTCCGGGGATGCTGAGAAACCTTCTATGCTTGATATTCACACCTCCATATCAATGAGTAAGCACCTTGATTGCTATTTCCTACATCATACAACGCAGGAGACAGTCATCTGGCTCTAGATAGACACAAAAAGCTGGAGCAACTCAGCAGGACAGGAAGCATCTCTGGAGGGAAGGAATGGGTGACGTTTTCGGGTCGAGAACCTTCTTGAGTAATGCTTGTGTTTCTCCAGCATCTTCAATGCAAACCAGCATCTGCAGTTCCTTCCTACATCATTTGTCTCAGTCTCACTGATGCTGGTACACAGAGATGTATCCAAATAGCCCCTTTCACGGGCTGTTACCAAACTGTCTGAATTTTCTCCACCCATATAGCCAATTTAATTTTGCAAGTTACATTTTGTAAACGGTTAGAGATGCAGCGCGGAAACTGGCCCTTCATCCCAGCGGGCCCGCGCCGACCAGCGATCCTTGCGTGCCAGCACTTTCCCACACACACTAGGATCGATGTACAATTTTACCAAAGTCAATTCACCCTACAAACCTGTATGTCTTTGGAGTGTGGGAGGAAACCAGAGCTCCCGAGGAAAACCCACGCGGTCACGGGGAGAATTCTACGAACTCCGTACAGACAGCCCCCGTAGTCAGGATCAAAGCCGGGTCTCTGGCGCTATAAGGCAGCAACTCCAGCACTGCGCCACTTTGCTGTTGAACTTGGCCCTGCCGTCCTTTCACGATGGTGACCCCAACAGCCTTGGCTGCCGTAATTCACCGGGAAGCCAAGTTGCGATGACGGCAAGTCTGGAAGAACTCAAGGGGACTTACAGGAATGAGTCACAATGAGTGACTTGGAACATCAAACACTTTACAGCACAGGGACAGGCCATTCGGCCCGCAATGTCCATGCCGAGCTGATCCCAAGTTAAACTAATCCCCAATGCCAACATGTGATCCATATCTCTCGATTCCCCGCCTATATATCTAATTCCCTATGAACTGCCATGATTCCTGCCACCATCACCACCCTTGCCAACATCTTACAGGCAAACGCCACTCTCTGTGTAAAATAATTGCCCATCACATCTCCTTTCAGCTTTGCACTTCTAGTCTTTGACATTTCCACATGGGGAACAAAGTTCTGATTGCCTATCATGTCTATGCCTTTCGTATTTTATATACTTCTATCAAATCATAGCCTTCAACGCTGCAGAGAAAACAGTACAAGTTTGCCCAATTCCCCCTTGCAGCCAATACCCACCTGTCCAGGCAACATTCTGGCAATCCTCTTCTGCACCCTCTCCAAAGCCTCCATATCAGCGGGGCAGACAGAGCTGTACACTACATTCCAAACGCAGCCCAACCAAAGCTTCATAGAACTGCAACGTGACTTGCTGACTCATCCTGAATCACACCCTGGTTTGGGAGCAGCTCCGTCCAAGACCAGAAGAAATTGCGGTGCGGAGAGGTGCGGACTTAGCTCAGACCACCGCACAAACCGACCGCACTTCCATTGACTCCATCTACATCCCACACAGCCTCGGCAAAGCCACGAGGATAATCAAGGACCAGTCTCACCCCGGTCACTCCTTCTTCTCCCCTCTCCCATCAGACAAGCGGTACAGAAGTTTGAAAACGCACACTTCCAGCTTCAGGGGACTGTTTCTTTCAAGCTGTTATCAGGCAACTGAACCACCCTCTCACCAGCGTGGTCCTGATTTCCCATCTGACTCTATCTTGCCCTGCATGGTGTAGCCTTTATCCTTGATCTGTGCACTGTGGACAGCTTCATTGGAATCAAGTATAGTCTTTGCTTTGGCCGGATAGCACGTAAACAGTAGCTTTCACTGTACCTCGGTGCACGTGTCAATAGTAAACTAAACCAAACATTTACTCAATGCCTCGATGGCTGAAGGCAAGCATATTGTAGCTCGCATAGGCTCAGTCTGAAGAAGGGTCTCGACCTGAAACGTCACCCATCACTTCTATCCAGAGATGCTGCCCGTCCCACTGAGTTACTCCAGCATTTTGGGCCTATCTTCGGTGTAAACCAGCATCTGCAGTTCCTTCCTACACGTAACAAACACCGACTTGGGGTTACTGAATATCCCGCGGTCTAGGCATAAGCCCAGGGGCGACCGCACCTTTCCGGTTGCAGCTCCTAGACTGTGGAACAGCAGCCCTCTTCCCATCAGAACTGCCCCTTCCATCGACTCTTTTAAATCGAGACTTAAAACTCATCTTTACTCGCAAGCCTTTCTTGACGTCCTCTGAGGGAGGGCTATATGCATGAACCAATGTTGTATAACATTAGTACCTCCACCAATGTAATGCACTTTGGTCAACGAGAGTTGTTTTATAAATGTGCTTTAGAAATAAAAGTGACTTGACTTGACTTCTTTACTGCCTTATCTACAATGTATTACAAATGAACTTAACACACATGCACTGCACACAATGCAACATATCATCTGTTACAGTTATTTATAGCACATTGGCGAGCCCGATACACAAAGTTTCCTATTAATTTCAAAGCAATCTACGTGAGAATTTCAAGAAGGTTTGGAGATCAATGAGCTGAAATTTCCCGTTAGTTTTAATTGCAATAGGACAGATAAATGAAAAGAATAGCAGGCCCTAATTATTGCTACAGATTGATGTACTTTCCACCACATCACTCTTTCCCTCCCACACAGACCATATTTCTCACCTTCACAAAAGCAATCACTGCTATTTTCACACACTTTTCCCCGCACGATCATCTATACGTAGTTGAGAAAAACTCCAGGACAATGTAGTGCAAGATAAGTTTCATCTTGGCACCTACACTGTGGCACGTCTGTGGTCTCCTTGTGCTTCATGTTCACACCTCCATATCAATGAGTAAGCACCTTGCTTGTTATTTCCTACATCATCCAGCACAGGAGGCAGTCATTTGGCTCAGTCAGACTGATGCTGGCACTCTCAGAGAGACACAAAATGCTGGAGTAACTCAGCGGGACAGGCAGCATCTCCGCATAGAAGGAACGGGTGAGGTTTCAGGTCGAGACCCTTCTTCAGATGTCACCCAATTCCTTCTCCCCAGGGATGCTGCCTGTCCCGCTGAGTTACTCCAGCATTTTGTGTCTATCTGCGATGTAAACCAGCATCGGCAGTTCTTCCTACACACACTGGGACTCAGAAATGTATCCAAATAGTCCCTTTCACTAGCTGGTCACCAAATTGTCCTTGAATTTTTTTTCATCCACATATCCAATTTAATTTTGCAAGTTGCTATTAAACCTGTCTCTGACACCCTTACAAAGTGGCTACAGTGAAATGCTTTTCATCGCGTGCTAACCAGTCGGTGGAAAGACTATACATTATTACAATCGAGCTGTCCACAGTGTACAGATAGAGGATAAAGGGAATAATGTTTAGTGCAGGATAAAGTCCAGTAAAGTTTGATTAAAGATAGTCCGAGGGTCTTCAATGAGATAGATAGTAGTTCAGGAGCACTCTCTAAACCAGAGATACCATGGGAGTGGTTCGGGGTTACTTCCAATTATAATCAACAGAGAAATGGGCACATTAGAAATGATTTGAAGAAATCACACCCAAAAATTTAAAAATTGCCAAATTTAATAAAATAAGTAAAATTATAACTCCCTGAGTTCGGGTTCAAATCCCACCTGCTACTAAAGTGCAAAATAGCATTAGTAATTTTGGCAACTTGGTTTGGGAACAGCTCCATCCAAGGCCACAAGAAATTGCAGCGAATTGTGGACGCAGCCCAGACCATCACACAAACCAACCTCCCCAGTCTGAAGAAGGGTCTCGACCCGAAACGTCGCCTATCTCCTTCGCTCCTTAGATGCTGCTGCACCCGCTGAGTTTCTCCAGCCTTTTGTGTACCCTCCCTTCTATTGACTCCATTTATACCTCTGCAAGGCCAGCAGCATAATCAAGGGCGAGTCGTATACTGGCCACTCCCTCTTCTCCCCTCTCCCTTCAAGCAAAAGGTATAGAAGTGTGAAAACGCACACCACCAGATTTAGGGACAGTTTCTTCCCAGCTGTTATCAGGCAACTGAATCATCCTACCACAACCAGAGAGCAGCGCTGCACTAATATCTAGCTCTTTGGTGATCCTCGGACTATCCTTGATCGGACTTTGCTGGCTTTACCTTGCACTCTTATCATGTATCTGTACACTGTAAATTGATCTATTGTAATCATGTATTGTGTTTCTTCTGTCTGGTTAGCACACGACAAAAGCCTTTCACTATACCTCGGTGCAGGTGACAATAAATTAAACTAAACCTTTCTGTATCATTACAATCTCCAACCTGTTCCACTAATATCCATCAAGGATAAAATCCAGTCACATTTAAATAATCCGAACAGATATCGCCAGTCCCTGCATCTAGAAATGGACAAATGACACTTGTAATTCAATGCAATGACATCCATTAGAGCTGCTGCCTTTCAGTGCTAGTGACCCAGATTTAATCTCGACCTCTGGTGCTGAGAGCTTTCTCCAGGTGCTCTGGTTTCCTCCCACATCACAAAGGTGTGTGGGCCGGTAGATTAATTGGACACTCTCAATTTCACTTTCTGTGTTGTGCATGGTAGAATCTGGAGGAAGGGATGGATATGTGGGGATAATAAAATGGATCTGTGCAGGATTCATTCAAATGGGTGCAGGTAGTTGTTTGAACGTGTTGAAGGGCACGTTTCCACGCTGTATTACACTGAGCCTCAGAACGAAAGGACGTACCTTATAGAAAGGAGCTGAGGGGGAATTTCTTTAGTCAGAGGGTGGTGAATCTGTGGAATTCATTGCCACAAACGGCTGTGGAGCCCAAGTCAATGGATAATTTGAAGGCGGAGATTGGCAGGTTCTTGATTAGTATGGGTTTCAGGGGCTATGGGGTAACAGCAGGAGAATGGGGTTGAGAGGCGGGGGTAGATCAGCGGACTCGGCTTGATGGGATGAATGGCCTAATTCTGCTCTGAGAACTCATGAACTTATCAACTATTGTATCCCTCATAGCCGAAAAAAATCCCAAAATAAAATACCAAATGCCAAATTCTCAATAGATTGGTAAAGATATATTTCAAATTGCAGTCTTCCAACTCGCTATTAAGGGGAAGAAAAGGCAAATTAAGGGCCTGTCCCACTTTCACGACGTAATTCACGACCTCTGCCGAGTTTGCCCTTGACTCATACACGAAGCATGGTCGTCACGAGGTCGTGGGCGGTCGCAGGTAGGTCGTAGGTAGGTCGTGATGCTAGTCGTAGGTACTCGTGGCATCAAGTAGGCCGGGCCGTTTTTCTAGCCTGATGAAAAATGTGCACGAGTAGAAAAAGGTCGTGAATTAGGTCGTGAGAGTGGGACAGGCCCTTAAGTCCTCACATTGGACATCCATTGTTACTTACCTGTGTCAGTTCGCTGTTGTCTACAAAGCCGTTTCTACTGATGTCAAAGTCCTTGAACATGCTTTCCACCAAATGTCTCTTGTACGTCACCGCATCCATGGTTAGATTTTCCTGCTGGAAGTACCTCTGGCTCTGGAGATCCAATAACATGTTCTTCAGCCTGTTGTATTCTCCCAGTTTACATCCTTCACCTACACAGAAGACAAGATGGAGGAAACTGCTTATTTTTGTCCAGTGTTCAGTCACAGTTGCAATTAGAATTGCCTTTTGCATTTGTCCAGAATCCCAAATCTGATTTTGCTCATTTAAATTGCACATCCGACACAAGGGGTGGTGGGTATATGGAAGAAAGAAGTAGATGGATAGGACAGGTTTAGAAGGATATGGGCCAAATGCAGGCAGGTGGGAATAGTGTCGATGGGACATGTTGGCAAGTTGGGCTGAAGGGCCTGTTTCCACGCTGTATGATCCTAACAGTGCCACACAGAAACAGGACATTCAGCCCACAGTCTGTCTTTTAATTTTCCTATTATTTTGATATTAAACCCTCAGAGGTATTTTAACGCGTCGGTATAACTGGTCACTAAAGAATTTTCACTCGATACAACAGCATTTCTATTGATCTAACGATACTATGGTTGAGTGGTCACACCAATGGGGCATGCAGTTCAATCCTTCTTAATGTGAAACCATGCGTGTCACCAGAAAGAGGAAACCAGGCGGAACATCATACAATATCCTTAGTGCCACCCTCGAAGAATCCAAACAGACCAAGTATCTTGGCATCAAATTGCAGAACGATCTGCGTTGGAACGGTCAGACTCATCACGCAACGGTCAAAGCAACAATTTTCTGAGACGCAACTTTCATCATTGTTCAACTTCTGTCAAGGAGAAGTTATACTTCACCCTTGTTAGGCCACATTGCAGCATGGGACCCATACACAAATAAAAACATTTCTTCCATCGAACGTGTCCAAAGACAGGCAGCTCGATTTGTTACAAATACCTATGAGAGAGAAGCGAGTGTTACCAAACTTCTGAATTCACTGGTCGGGGTGGCACCCTCTCCAAGACAGACGTAAAGCTCACCATTTGACCTGTTTTTACAAAATGTTAAATGGTCGCCTCGACATAGATTACCAAACCTACACCAAACCCAAACCTATTAGGAGCAGAGGAGGGCATTCGCTCCAATTTGAGATACCAGCTACCAAGACAGATGTGAACAGCAATTCATTCTGCTCCCACACAATTAAAGCATGGAATAGTCTTAACCCTACCATAGTTACCCAACCAGAAGCAACTAAATTTAAGGCAGCTCTTCTTCTCCAAGAGTAATTTTTTGCTTAAGTCCACCATCCGCCACCTCCAGTTTTTAAATTTCATTTGGAATATTTTTGGAGGACCAGGAAACCAAGGACCAAGAACGTAGACACAAGGAACTGCAGATGCTGGTTTAGTGCAGGAGTAACATAGCAGCATCTGTGGGGAACATGGATAGGTGTCATCTGAGAAAAGGTCCCAACCCAAAACGTCATCTCTCTGCGTTCTCCAGTGGCCCAGGTCAGGATCGAAGCTGGGTCTCTGTCGCTGCGAGGCAACAGCTCTACCACCATGCCGCCCTTTGCTGGCGTGAAGGGTCATCGGGAAATTTAGCTTGGGATGGAGGTGCGGGGAGCATCAGCAACTCATAAATGTGAGTGAGAAAAAAGGGAATGGATGAATGGAGAAAGAATGAGTGAAGGGAAGGAATAAATAAGCTCTCTATGGTAAGAGCTGTCTGGAACAATGTGTCTACTAGGAGAGTGGAGAAAGGATTTGATTTGTAACACTGAATAGTTCAGCACAAGAATAGGCCCTTCGGCCCACATTGACCGTGCCGAACATGATGCGGATTTCATCATAATGAATCAAAAGTGCACAATAACCTGAGGAATCGTTCAAATCATTAGTTTAGTTAGTTTAGATTAGGGATTCAGAGTGGAAACAGGCCATTCGACCCACCGAGTCCACATTCACCAGCGATCCCGATACACTAGCGCTGTCTTACACACACGGTTCATGGAGGGTGCTCTGTTATTACACAGCGCACGTTTCAGAAGCCCGATCATCATTTATTATCCTGGGTTGTCATAACGCATTGTTGCTCTTATCAGGAGCATGGTTAGGTCATGCCATAAGTGATAGGCCCATCAAGTCTATTCTGCCATTCAAACATGGCTGATCTATCTCTCCCTCCTAAACCCATTCTCCTGCTTTCTCCCCATATCCCCTGACACCCGTACTAATCAAGAATCTATCCACCTCTGCCTTAAAAATATCTATTGACTTGGCCTCCACAGCCTTCTGTGGCAAAGAATTCCACAGATTCACCACCCTCTGCTAACAAAATTACTCCTCATCTCCTTCCTCAAGGAACATCCTATAATTCTGAGGCCTCTGGTCCTAGGCTCTCCCACTAGTGGAAACATCCCCTCCACATCCACTCTATCCAGGCCAAGTTCAAGAATCACCCTGGCATTGGTGCAGAGGCAGCAGGAAATGGCTGTTGCTATGGGAAACCAATCAGCGAGGCTTTTCCAACAGCACTTTAAATAGAATACAGTTCATGCCGAGACCTTATAGTTTTTGCAGCTAGCGTCAGGCGGATGTCACTTGGCTTTGCACTTTTCCTGAAATATCAATGGGGGCTTTATTCGAATGTGCAGTTTGGGTTAGAGATGCAGCACGGAAACAGTCCCTTCGCCCCACCAGGTCCGCGCCGACCAGCGATCCTCACACGCTAACACTATCCTACACTGTGGACAAGATACAGTTTTACCGAGGCCAATTAACCTGCGAACCTGTATGTCTTTCGAGTGTGGGAGGAAACCGGAGCACCCGGAGAAAACCCGCATGGTCATGGGGAGGACGTGCAAACTCTGCACAGACAGCACGCATAGTCAAGATTGAACCTGGGTCTCTGGCGCTGCAAGGCAGCAACTCTACCACTGCCGCCTGCACGTATTCTTCAGAAATATGCTTAATTAAATCGTGGTTTATCTGCACAATAACTCTACCATCTGTGTTGGCTCTGTTTAGGTATTCTGAATTAACCTAAGAATAGTTTAGACACACTAACAAGTCTAATGAGTTAATGGTGGACTTTAGGAGGTGAGGAACTGTCCACTGTCCCCTGTCCCCTGTCTCCATCAATGGTGTGATGTGCAATTTACCAGGGATTACAAATACCTGGACAGTAAACTGGACTGGTGCAGGAACGCTGAGGCCCTGTACAAGAAGGGACAGAGCCGGCTGCACTATTTGAGAAGGCTCCGCTCCTTCAGTAGTAAGATGCCTCAGATGTTCTAGCAATCGATGGTAGTCAGTGTGCTTGGGCAATAGGGCGAAGGCCACGGACAACAATACAATTAACAAACTCATCAGGAAGATTTTGCGAAACTGCGGAGCATCTTGGACTATACAGCTCACCCCCCTCCAGGTCAAGAGTCAAGACAAGTCAAGAGTGTTTTATTGTCATATGTTCCGGATGGGACAATTAAATTCTTACTTGCTGCAGCACAACAGAATATGTGAGGTATAGCATAGTATAAAATGCTGGAGAAACTCAGCGGGTGAGGCAGCATCGATGGAAGGAAGGAATAGGTGTGAAGACCCAAAACATCACCCGCCGAAAGGCCATTTGCGCAAAATCTCCCGCTCTCCCGCTTGAGATTTAATTTCTCCCGCCCTGGCTTTGTGTCTCAAAAATAAGCCTAAAATAGCACCAGAGAGCATCTAGAACCCTAGAGCTTCCAGGGCCCTTAAGCGGGCCCTGGGCCCCGGCCGCGAGGGACTTCACGCTTCACGCTCGTGATGTGCGCTTCGCGCGCATAAGTTTGGAGTCTCCAGTTTCCTAGGGATTCCAGGCGGGAGAATCTCCAGATCAGAAGGTGCTTGGGGTTGGAGTCTCTGCTGAGGTTCTCCAGCATTTTTGTCTACCTTTGATTTTTCCAGCATCTGCAGTTCTTTCTTGAATATGTAAACATAGTACATCACAGGGGAAGAGAAGGAAAAAGAAAAAAGTTCAACAAATAACAAATATAGTGCAATAATAATATAGTCCTTTGCAGTTCAGAGCTCAGAGCTTATTCGTTGTTGTGTTTAGTAGCCTGAAGGCTGAAGGGAAGAAGCTGTTCCTGAACCTGGACGTTACAGTTTTCAGGCTCCCGTACCTTCTTCCTGATGGCAACGGTAAGGTGAGTGTGTGGCCAGGATGGTGTGGGCCCTTGATGGTGTTGGCAGCCTTTTTGAGGCAGCGACTACGATAGATCCCTTCGACAGTGGGGAGGTCAAAGCTGGTGATGGACTGGGCAGCGGTTACAACTTTTTGTAGTCTTTTCCTCTCCTGGACATTCAAGGTGCCAAACAAGGCCATGATGCAACCAGTCACAATGCTCTCTACCGTGCACCTGTAGAAGTTTAGGAGAATCCTCTGCGACATGCCGAATCTCCGTAATCGTCTCAGGAAGTAGAGGCGCTGATGTGCCTTCTTTGCAATTGCATCGGTGTGCTGGGTCCAGGAAAGATCTTCGGAAATATGCACGCCCAGGAATTTGAAGTTATTGACCCTCTCCACCATCATCCCATTGATATGAACAGGATTGTGGGTCCCCATCCTTCCCCTGCCAAAGTCCACAATTGGCCTTACTGATGTTGAGAGCCAGGTTGTTGTGCTGGCACCATTTGGTCAGTCGGTCGATCTCACATCTATACTCTGACTCGTCCCCATCTGTGATACGTCCAACCACAGCGGCGTCATCGGCGAACTTGATGATGGAGTTCGCTCTATGTCCGGCTACGCAGTCATGAGTATAGAGTGAGTAAAGCAGGGGGCTGAGCGCGCAGCCTTGAGGTGCTCCCATACTGATTGTTACTGAGGATGAAGTGGTTCCTCCAATTCGAACAGACTGTGGTCTGTGGATGAGGAAGTCAAGGATCCAATTGCAGAGGGGATGCCCAGAGGCCCAGTTTCGTGAGCTTGGTAACCAGCTTGGAAGGGACATGACACACTGGTCAATGACACACTGGTCAATGACACACTGGTCAACCTGAGGAGCACCTTCAGCAACAGACTGGTGCAGAACAGAACGCCACAGGAGATCCTCCTTCCCTGTGGGTATCAAGCTGTACAACGCCTCCCCCTTCTGTCATGAAGTAGACTGAGGCTGACCCCCCCCCCACTACAATCTTTGCACATCCCCAATCCTTTCCACGCGTCACTATATTTTCATGTTCCATTTATTTTGTGTTTTTTGTGTTTTATGACTGTTGGCAGATCAATTTCCCTCCTGGGATGAATAAAGTTCCAGGAGGGACTCTTATCGTATCGTAAAAAGCTGGAGTAACTCAGCGGGTCAGGCAGCATCTCTGGAGAAAAGGAACAGGTGACGTTTCGGGTCTAATCAACATCTCTAACAAAATTCAAAAAGCCTTTTGTTTAAAAATACGCAATATAAATTGTGTCCAACTCTGTGTCATAACTTGGGGAAAATGTAATTGGCATCAACAAAATGCATGCGGTAATTACAGCTTTCAATGCTTAGCTCATTAGCTTTTTATTTGAAAAAAACAAATGACGTGAGGAAATGTACTAAATATGTGTCTGGCAGCTGGGTGTAATCTGAACAGTTCCTACTGAACAGAACATAATGGGTAATAATCAAGTGAAATAATTGTAGACTTTTTGAATCAAATTGCAACATGTATTACATGAAATCCCTTTCAATGAGGAGCTTGTTTACCTCCAAAAATAAACTTTATTCAGAGTAATATATATATATATATATATGAAACTAATAAAGTGCAAAAACTTCATACATTCTCAGTGTCTATAGATTCAATCGTGTCATACTCAGTTGTGTTTGCACCTGTGGAGGACAAGTCAACAGATATTTTTAAGGAAGAGAAAGATAGAATCATGATTAGTGCGGGTGTCAGTGGTTATGGGGAAAAGGCAGGAGAAAGGGGTTAAGAGGGAAAGGTAGATCAGCCATGATTGACTGGTGGAGTGGACTAGATGGCCTAACTCTGCTTCTATCACTTATGAACCTGTCTCTACTCAAAACACCCTTGCCACTCATGTGGCCCCCTTGGTTATATCCCATCCCTTATTGAAAAATATAAGATTGTTAAGGGTTTGGACACGCTAGAGGCAGGAAACATGTTCCCGATGCTGGGGGAGTCCAGAATCAGGGGCCACTGTTTAAGAAATAAGGGGTAAGCCATTTAGAACTGAGACGAGCAAACACTTTTTCAAGTCAAGTCAAGGCAAGAAGGTTTATTGTCATGTGTCCCAGATAGGACATTGAAATTCCTGCTTTGCTTCAGCACAACAGAACATAGTAGGCATGAATACAGAACAGATCAGTGTGTCCCTATACCATTACATAAATATATACACACATCAATAAATAAGCAGATAATGTGCAAATAAACAGATAATGGTCTATTAATGTTCAGAGATTTGTTTCAGTTGAGTTTAATAGCCTGATGGCTGTGGGGAGTTGTGAGTCGGTGGAATTCTCTGCCTCAGAGGGCGGTGGAGGCCGGTTCTCTGGATATTTTCAAGAGAGAGCTAGATAGGGCTCTTAAAGAAAGCGGAGTCAGGGGATATGGGGAGAATGCAGGAACGGGGAATGGCCTACTTCTGCACCTATTGTCTATTGTCTATTATTCAAGGGGTATCTCCATCAGACTCTGCCCCTCAATGTCCAGCTGCAGGAGGTCCCTAGACTGTGGAGTTCCCCCACAGAGTCTTGGCATTGGCTGCACCAAGCTTCAGCGCTTTCATAAGACCATAAGAATTCTCCTGCCCTCTGCCCGTAACGTTTGATGCCTTTACTAGTCAAGAACCTATCAATGTCTGCTTTAAAAATACTCATAGTCTCAGCCTCCATAGCTGTCTGTGAAAATGAATCCAGATTTACCACCTTATGGGTGAAGGAATTCTCCTCATACATTCCTCCAGCACATATTCCTGCAGTGTGGAATGGGCCAGTCGGCAACATTCCCTAATGGACATCTCGCTCTGCTCTGAGGCCAACAAGATTCATGCAGACTATCGCAGAGCTGGTCTCAAAATGCCGGGGGAGTAACTGAGTGGTCCGGGCAGCATCTCTGGGGAAAAGGAGTAGGTTAGATTTTGGGTTGGATCCCCTCTTCAGACTGAAAGAGAGTGAAGGCCAGAACAAAACAGGGCTGACACGATGTAGAGCTGCTGGCCTTACAGCGCCGGAGACCCGGTTTCGATCCAGACCACGGGTGCTCTCTGTGCAGAGTTTGTACGTTCTTAGTGAGAGGGTAGCTAATGCTATCCCACTTTTTAAGAAAGGCGGGAGAGAGAACACAGGGAATTATAGACCAGTTAGCCTGACATCGGTGGTGGGGAAGATGCTGGAGTCAATGATAAAAGATGGAATAGCGGCACATTTGGATAACAGTAACAGGATCAGTCCGAGTCAGCTTGGATTTACGAAGGGGAAATCATGCTTGACTAATCTTCTGGAGTTTTTTGAGGATGCAACTAGCAAAATGGACAAGGAAAAGCCAGTGGGTGTAGTGTACCTGGACTTTCAGAAAGCATTTGATAAAGTCCCACATAGGAGATTAGTGGGCAGAATTAGAGCACATGGTATTGGGGGTAGAATGCAAAAAATGGTTGGCAGACAGGAAACAAAGAGTAGGGATGCATTCTCTGGATGGTGCAGGTACAGCGGGCAGTGAAGAAAGCGAATGGCATGTTGGCCTTCATAACAAAAGGAGTTGAGTATAGGAGCAAAGAGGTCCTTCTGTAGTTGTTGAGGGCCCTAGTGAAACCACACCTGGAGGATTGTGTGCAGTTTTGGTTTCCAAATTTGAGGAAGGACATTCTTGCCATTGAGGGAGTGCAGCATAGGTTCACAAGGTTAATTCCCGGGATGGCGGGACTGTCATATGCTGAGAGAATGGAGCGGCTGGGCTTGTATACTCTGGAATTTAGAAGGATGAGAGGGAATCTTAATGAAACATATAAGATTATTAAGGGTTTGAACACGCTAGAGGCAGGAAACATGTTCCTGATGTTGGGGGAGTCCAGAACCAGGGGCCACAGTTTTAGAATAAGGGGTAAGCCATTTAGAATGGAGATGAGGAAACACGTTTTCTCACAGAGAGTGGTGAGTCTGTGGAATTCTCTGCCACAGACAGTGGTGGAAGCCAGTTCTCTGAATACTTTCAAGAGAGAGCTAGATAGGGCTCTTAAAGATAGCGGAGTCAGAGGATATGGGGAGAAGACAGGAACGGGGTACTGATTGGGGATGATCAGCCATGATCACATTGAATGGCGGTGCTGGCTCGAAGGGCCGAATGGCCTACTCCTGCACCTGTTGTCTATTGTCTATGTTCTATAGTCACCCGGAGGAAAGCCACGTGGTCACAGGGAGAACATACAAACTCTGCACAGACAGTACCTGAGGTCAAATTGAACCCGGGTCAAGTCAAGACAAGATAAGAGAGTTTATTGTTATGTGTCCCAGATGGGACAATGAAATTCTTGCTTGCTGCAGCACAACAGAGTATTGTAAGCAAAAATACAGAACAGTTCAGTTCAATATACACATAGGCAGCAACTCCACCATCTGTGCTACTGTGCCGCACTTTAACTCCCACTACTCTTAAGTCAACCAGCCACAAATTACTCCCAACCAGGTACAAATTGCTTTGCCATTCTGTCATGAAGCAAGCAAACGTGCACAGAATAAAGGTCCAAGCAACTCGGATGTGGTTAATTAAAGACATTAGCAAAGGACTCTAAAACATCAATCTTACGTTGTTATTTACTATCTCTTCTCGCTTAGGTGGTTGTTAACGGTGCGAAAGGCAGAGATTTGCTCCTGGTTTCGAGGCCAACATTTGTCCCTGAACCAACTTTGTAGCTCATCTGATTATTATCCCATTTCTGATGAGCTGTTGTGCAATTATTACTATCACGTATCAGTGAAAAGCTTGATTTTGAAAACTATGCAATCTAATCAGATAACACTGTACATAAATACAATGAAGCCAAATGCAAACACAATAGCTGCTTGGGGTGGCACGGTAGAATTGCTGCCTCGCAGCGCCAGAGACCCGGGTTCGATCCTGACTGCGGGTGCTGTCTGTAGGGGGTTTGTACGATCTCCCCGAGACTGCGTGGGTTTTCTCCGGTCGGTCCAGGCTCCTGACCACATATGATGTTGCTCTTAACAGAAATAATGGACTGAATTAAAGTAACGTTTATCCATAGGTTTGTAACTTTGTCTGTAATTCACGCTCAATGAATTAAGCCTGAAAGCACGTACCACAAGATTCAAGAACAACTTCCTTGTCAGTGTTATCTGAACAGACCTCCCTTAAGCCATGGATGCATTCTTGAATTTCCAATCTACCTCCACTTTTTTTTTAACCTGCACTTTCTCTGTAGCTATAACACAATATTCTGCATTGTTTCATTTTCTCACTTGATGTACTTATTTATGGTTAGTTTTGCCTGGATAGTGCACAGTTTTTCACTGTATTTTGATACACATGAAAAAAATAAACCAGATACCTACTAAACAACACAATAATTACTTTTGATAGAAGTCTGTTATAAACTTTAAAAATAATCCTGATATTGTGGCTAAAATGTGTAGAAGGGAACGGCTGATGCCGGTTTACACCAAAGACAGACACAAAATGCTGGAATAAATCTGTGGGACAGGCAGCATTCTGGAGATAAGGAATAGGCGACGTTTCGGGTCAGGCCAAAAGGGAGTTCTGCTCCAAACTGGAGGATGAGACAGATGTTCGGCAGCTGTGGCAGGGACTGAATGCAACACCTCCTACAAGGCGAAACCAGGAGGCAGCTCGGATGTCGGCGATACATCACTCCCTGATGAGCTCAATGCATTTTACGCACGCTTTGATAGGGAGAACACCGATGTGCCTTCCCGAGCCCCCATTCGCTGTGATGGTATTTCAGTCTCAGTCACAGAGGCCGACGTCAGGAAATCCTTCAGAGGGGTGAACCCTCAAAACGCGCCTGGACCTGATGGCATTCCTGGTCGTGTTCTAAAAACCTGTGCGGACCAACTGGCTGGAGTTTTTTACGGACATTTTCAACCTGTCACTTCTGAGGTCTAAGGTTCCCACCTGCCTCAAAAGGGCATCAATAATACGGGTGCCCAAGAAGAGCAAGGTGACGTGCCTCAATGACTATCGACCTGTAGCACTAACGCCTGAGGTGGTGAAGTGCTTCGAGAGGTTGATCATGGCGCAAATCAACTCCTACCTTGACAAAAACCTGGACCCACTGCAGTTCGCTTACCGCCACAACAGATCAACGGTGGACGCGATCTCGCTGGCCCTCCACTCCGCTCTGGACCACTTGGACAACAAAAACTCATATGTCAGGCTGTTATTCCTTGACTACAGCTCGGCATTTAACACAATCATCCCCTCCAAGCTGGTTACCAAACTCGCAGAAGTGAGTCTCTGCACATCCCTCTGCAATTGGATCCTCGACTTCCTCATTCACAGACCACAGTCTGTTCGTATTGGTGGGAATGTGTCAGACTCGATAACAATCAGCACGGGAGCACCTCAAGGCTGCGTGCTCAGCCCCTGCTGTACTCACTCTATACTCATGACTGCGTAGCCGGTCACAGTGCGAACTCCATCATCAAGTTCGCTGACGACACCACTGTTGTGGGACGTATCACTGATGGGGATGAGTCGGAGTACAGAAGAGAGATCGAGCGACTGTCCATATGGAGCCAGCACAATAACCTGGCCCTCAACACCAGCAAAACCAAGGAACTGATTGTGGAATTTGGAAGGGGTAGGATGGGGACCCACAGTCCTGTTTATATCAACGGGTCGATGGTTGAAAGGGTCAAGAGCTTCAAATTCCCGGGCGTGCACATTTGCGAAGATCTTTCCTGGTCCGAGAACACAGATGCAATTATTAAGAAAGCTCATCAGCGCCTCTACTTCCTGAGAAGATTACGGAGAGTTGGTCTGTCAAGGAGGACTCTCTCTAACTTCTACAGGTGCATAGTAGAGAGCTTGCTGACCGGTTGCATCGTGCCTTGGTTCGGCAACTTGAGCGCCCTGGAGAGGAAAAGACTACAAAAAGTAATAAACACTGCCCAGTCCATCATCGGCTCTGACCTTCCTTCCATCGAGGGGATCTACCACAGTCGCTGCCTCAAAAAGGCTGGCAGCATCATCAAGGACCCACACCACCCTGGCCACACACTCATCTCCCTGCTACCTTCGGGTAGAAGGTACAGGACCCTGAGAACTGCAACGACCCGGAGGTGTAGAAGGTCATGAGAGGATTAGATCGGAGAAACGCACAGAGTCTCTTGCCCAGAGAAGGGCAATCGAGAACCAGAGGACATAGGTTTAAGGAGAGGGGGGGAAAGATTTAATGGGAACTTGAGGGATAACTTTTTCACACAAAAGGCGGTGGGTGCACGGGACGAGCTGCCGGAGGAGGTGGTTGAGACCGGTATTATCGCAATGTTTAAGAAGCATTAAGCATTAAGAAAGTACATGGAGGGGAGAGGTTTGGAGGGATATGGACCAAACGCAGGCAGGTGGGATTAGTGTAGATGGCACGTTGGTCTTTGTGGGCAACGGGTCTGTTTCCACACTGTATCACTCTATGACTATTCTCTATCTCTCAGTGCCCTCTATTACGTGGTTGAATCACCAATCAGATTTAGCAGCAAATCTGAGACCCAATATCATTCCTAGACACAAAATGCTGGAGTAACCCAGGAGGGTCGGACAGCATCTTGGGGAAAAAGAGATGGGTGACGTTTAATTATTCCCATGGAACAGAAGGGAGTAGTTATTTTAGTGTTTGCAATGGGGAGTGAAGAAAACAGGTAGTAAAGCCAATCGCTGAATTCATGTCAAAAAGACCTAATGTGCCATCTCCTGTACAATACTTGCAAGAAGGTGAAATGGTGCTGAAGACTACTCGTCTTCTTTCTCCCAAAGACTTGCAAACAAAAACGCCCTTTTGTCTGGAGTTAGTATAATGTCCAACCTGTTATGTACCATTTCTTGGCATTTTGACTTTGTTGAAATCTGGGAGCCAGAATTGCCTTTGCTCAAATTGTTGTTATTTTGTTCTCTCTAAAGCAGAAGGATCCCTTGCGAGTGATTCAGGTATGTGGTGTATAAGGTTCAAACATCGAGGTCAAGGTAGACGAAAGTGAAAATATTGTTTTGCTTCCAGGTCTGATTGTTTCCTTGATAAGGTCACCAGACCTCTTGCAACGTTGAATAATGCTTTAGTCAGGTCCATGGCTATGCCCACGTCTTGTGCTGGGTCTGCAAATGCTCGGTGCTTTTTTTTTTACTGATTTACTAACAAAAGCACAAAGTCCATATACATTTTGTAGGGTTGAAGCACAGAAGAACCATGATCATGATTTTGACCTGTTTCGACAGCGGAGAATTTTGAACTTTCTATTTCCACTGAAATTTTCCAAATGATCCTCCTTCCCTTTCCCAACCCCAGGCTCAAATTATTCCGACCTGTCAACCCTGAATATTCAGTGAAATACCACAAATAAAGATTGGGCAGCAGAGTGGCGCAGCTGGTAGAGCTTCTGCCTCACAGCGCCAGAGACCCCCGGTTCGACCCCGACCCCCGGTTCGATCCCGATCCCCGGTGCTGTCTGTGTGTGGAGTTTGCACATTCTCCCTGTGACCGCGTGGGTTTCCTCCGGGTGCTCCGGCCTTCCTCCCACATCCCATAGACACGCGGGAAAGCAAAAGCTTTTCACTTTACCTCGGAACGCATGACATGAAAGTAAACTGAACTGGGTTTGTAGGTTAATTAGCCCTCTGTAAAATAGCTCCGAGTGCATAGAGAATGGATGAGAAAGTGGAATAACATGGAACTATGAAGGGGTGAGTGAAGGTCGGCATGGGCTCCGTGAGCTGAAGGCCCTGTTTTCATGCTGCATCTCCTAAAATAAACATAGTGCAAAGCTTGCTTCATTCACCCTTGTGTGAAAAATACAAATCCAGTAATAATTCCAGTATCGAAGGAGAATCAGCCCAGTGAATCTAAAATGTTATACCTAAATAACAGTTAGGGGCAGTCAATAGGCACTGCCTTGCCAGCAAAGTCCACATAGTGAAAAATAGAAATATAAACAGGGTCATTTAAAAGGGCGGCACGGGGGCGCAGCGGTAGAGCTGCTGCCCTACAGTGCAGAGGCCCGGGTTCGATCCCGACTACGGGTGCTGTCTGTACGGAGTTTGAACATTCTCTCCGTGACCTGCGTGGGTTTTCTCCGAGATCTTCGGTTTCCTCCCGCATTCCAAAGACGTACAGGTTTGTAGGTTGATTGGCTTGGTATAAATGTAAAATTGTCCCTAATATGTGTAGGATAGTGTTAATGTGTGGGGATCGCTGGTCGGTGCAGACTCATTGGGATGAAGACTTTAAGAAAGAACTGCAGATGCTGGAAAAATCGAAGGTAGACATAAAATGCTGGAGAAACTCAGCGGGTACATGGTAAATGGTAGGGAATTGAGGAATGCTGTGGAACAGAGGGATCTAGGAATAACTGTGCATAGTTCCCTGAAGGTGGAATCGCATGTAGATAGGGTGGTAAGGAAAGCCTTTGGTGTGCTGGCCTTTATAAATCAGAGCATTGAATATAGGAGTAGGGAAGTAATGTTAAAATTGTACAAGGCATTGGTAAGACCAATTCTGGAGTATGGTGTACAATTTTGGTCGCCTAGTTATAGGAAGGATGTCAACAAAATAGAGAGAGTACAGAGGAGATTTACTAGAATGTTGCCAGGGTTCCAGCAACTATGTTACAGAGAAAGGTTGAACAAGTTAGGTCTTTATTCTTTGGAGCGCAGAAGGTTAAGGGGGGACTTGATTGAGGTCTTTAAAATGATGAAAGGGATAGACAGAGTTGACGTGGATACGTTTTTCCCATTGAGGGTAGGGAAGATTCAAACAAGAGGGCATGACATGAGAATTAAGGGACAGAAGTTTCGGGGTAACGTGAGGGGGAACTTCTTTACTCAGTGGCTGTGTGGAATGAGCTTCCAGCAGAAGTGGTGGAGGCAGGATCGATTTTAACATTTAAGAGTAAAGTGGATAGGTATATGGACGTGAAGGGAATGGAGGGGTATGGTCTGAGTGCAGGTAGATGGGACTAGGGGAAAACAAATGGTCAGCACGGACTGGAAGGGCCGAGAGGGCCTGTTTCCGTGCTGTAATTGTTATATGGTTATATGGGTGAGGCAGCATCTATGGAGAGAAGGAATTGGCGACGGCATTGGGATGAATAGTCTGTTTCCGCTCTGTATCTCTAAACTAAACTAAGCTAAAATTTAGCCACTGCAAATATTGAATTACACAGATGGACATTTAAATTACATTTTGACTAGACACAGTCTCCAGTCTCCAGAGTCTCCAGAGATGCTGCCTGACCCACTGCTGCAGCTTTTTGTGTCTATCTTTGGTGTAAACCAGCATCTGCACTTCCTCCCGACCCACAAAATAATTATTGTAGTTTGGATAAATCAATCACATTCCTTGAAAAAAAAAACATATATTTTTTGCAGATGCAAGATTTTATAAGCTTTATAGAAGTATTTATTTTTTTCTCCAAAGGGTTACAATGCAGTTATCTTTTCCTAATTCTGCAAATCTGAAGATGGACATCATTGCAAATTAGTTATGAGCTGTGGAAATTCAAATCACCTTTCCAGATGAGACAGATAAAAGGATGAGCAATACTCTAACCGCAATGGATCGCAGCTCTTGAGGTGTAATTTGATGGAAATCGTTCAAAAACATGCTGTATTTCATTTGCATTAAGACAAATTGAAATGATAGGCCTGCTATTCCATCATTCACAAGTTTCAAACAGATTGTGTACATTGGGAGGCCCGGTGGCATAGCAGTAGAGCTGCTGCCTAACAGCGCCCGAGGCCCCGCTGCGATCCTGACTACGGGTGCGATCTGTACGGAGTTTGTACGTTCTTCCCATGACCGTGTGGGTTTTCTCCTGGTGCGCTGGTTTCCTCCCACACTCCAAAGACGTACAAGTTTGTCGGTTAATTGGCTTGGTATGAATGTGAATCGTCCCTAGTGCGTGTAGGGTGGTGTTAATGTGCGGGGACTGTCGGTCGGGGCGGACTCGGTGGGCCGAAGGGCCTGTTTCCGCGCTGTATCTCTAAACTAAACTAAAATACCAGTGTAGTTTTGCACAACAACCTCTGTTGACTCGAAGGTAGCGATTAATTGCATCATGTGAAAGAATGCTAATATATACTGTAAGTAGTGTCTCAATGGTTTTCATATGTATCATTGTATATAGCCGTCTCTGTCATCGCAATATATCCTACTTTGTATTTCTGCTTCTTTAGGCAGATAAATTATTGATCATTTTAAAAGGAATATAAAGTGTGATTGGTTTTTTTGAAATAGTATGCAAGACTATCTTATTTTCAAGTCAAAACTCTGTAATGAACCACATCTATCAAGCCCAGATTCTACCGCAAAGGTCAATAATAATTTAAACTAAGTTGTTATGACAGATCATTAATCTGTACTCTTCAATTATCTTCTGAGAGATCTCAAATTCATGGGGAGACATTTTTTGTCCATAAATTGAAGCTGACAATTACCACCATCTTCTTCCTTTATTACTATTCATGTGGTGTGTGCAGAGGAGTGACCTTTGCAGGTTTTGGAAGTGCCGATGAAAGAAATGGGATTTTATTTCAAAAGTCAGCTTTAATGCTCAAAGGAGGAATTAAATAAAGAGTAAATTTGAATGTCATCGCAATCGTGATAATGAAGTTTTTTTTCACTCATAAATGGCACATGGCAGCACTACCCCGTACAAGACACGGTGTGTAGAGTCATAGACTCTCACAGTATGGAAACAGGCCCTTCGGCCCAACTTGCCCACATCGGCCAACTAGTCCCAGCCTGCCTGCATTTGGCCCAAATCCCTCTAAACCTGTCCTATTACTTTTTTGCTTATCTTTCATTCATTTGTTCTACATCTCTCTACGTCACCGTCAATATCTCTTGTTCTCCTTCCCCCTGACTCTCAGTCTGAAGAAGGGTCTCGACCCGAAACGTCACCTATTCCTTTTCTCCGGAGATGCTGTTCTGACCCCCTGAGTTACTCCAGCTTTTGGTGTCTATCCATGTACCTGCCTCCACTACCTCCTCTGGTAGCTCGTTCCATACACCTACCACCTTTTGTGTGAAAAAGTTACTCCTCAGTTTCCGTTTAAAAGTTTCCCCTTCACCTTAAATCTATGTCCTCTGGTTCTCGAGTCCCCTACAGGCAAGAGACTCTGTGTGTCTACCCAATCTATTCCTTTCATGATTTTATACACAGATGATATTCTGTAGAAAAGAACTGCAGATGCCGGTTTATACTGAAGATAGACACAAAGTGCTGGAGTAACCCACTGGGTCAGGCAGCATCTCCAGAGAAAACGGATGTGTGAGGCCTCTGGTTGGTCTGAAGAAGAGTCCCGACCCGAAACCTCATCCATCCTTTATCTCCAGAGATGCTCCCGGGCCCACAAGAGTTACTCCAGCACTTTGTGTCGATATTCGGAAGAAATGTGCAGGAAGGAACTGCAAATGCCGATTTACACCGAAGATAGACACAAAACTCAGCGAGTCGGGCAGCATCTGTGGAGAAAAGGAATGGGTGACGTTCCAGGTCGAGACCCTTCAGACTGAAAGTCACGGAATATCCCAATTCGCAATGAGAAGTTTATTTGACTGTAATGGGCCTGTCCCACTTAAGTGATTTTTCGGCAGACTGCCGGCGACTGTCAATTCGACGACTGTCAGAGTGGAAAACACACACACACACACACTCACGCACGCACACGCACGCACGCACGCACGCACACACACACGCACACAAACATATCACAAAGGCGGGGGGCAAGGGCAAGCGGGGGGAGCGCTGTCTGAAATTCACACGGTAGTCAAGGTGATGCAGACACACACCGCGATGGACAGGAAGGTTGGCGCTGTAAATAAGAGGGCTAGCACAAGAGGGGAGAAGGGGGGCGAAGGGTGGAGAAAGGGGGGAGAAGGAGTGGAGACAACTTTTAAGAAGCCAGACCATTTTTAATAAGCCAGAGATACACAGCTGTGACGTTTGGCGGACATTTAGCATTACCAGTCGGTTATCCTTGGTTCTGAAAACTCCTGCTTACGTTTTTTTTCCCCAATGAGCCAATAAAAATGACCGGTCAGCAAAGGCGATTAACAAAAACTACCCACGACTGCCTCGACTACCCATAACTACACGGCGACCCCACTACAACTGCACCTGCGACTACAGGATTATCGATTTTCTCCATGGCGACAAATTTTCAACATGTTGAAAGATTTGCGGCAACCATACTGAGGCCGCGACTAGTTCCCAGAATGCGGGATTTCCTCGCGACCGTGAAGGAGACTCGCCAGAGACCACCAGCGAGCATGTGGCGACCATGTGGCAGAGTCTCCTGCACTCACCTAAAGAGTCGTCTAAGTGGGACAGACCCATAAGCATCTCATGCGAATTCTTAACTCTGATCCAACATGTGAGCGCCATAAACCCAGATGCAACTGATGGCATCTTTGAGAGCTGGGTATAAAATACTTCACTGCATTAAAACATGATTACAATCGAGAACTCAGCAGGTCAGGCAGCAAATTCCGGAGAAGATGGATAGGTGACATTTCAGGTCCTAGACAACCATGATGTTTCTGACTTAAACAAAACACAAAGTGCCGGGGGAACTCACCGGGTCAGGCAGCATTTGGCGAGGGAATGGACAAGGCGATGTTTCAGGTTAGGAACCTTATTCAGACTCAAGAAGGGTCCTGTGTGAAGAAAGGTCCCGACCCGAAAGTGGTGCTGAGGCCAAGACGGCCATGATCTTCTGTACGTCTTTGGAGTATGGGAGGAAACTGGTGCACCCGGAGAAAACCCACGCGTTCACAGGGAGGAGGACGTAGAAACTCTGTACAGACAAGCACCCGCACTGAGGATCGAACCTGGGTCTGCGCCGCCGCAAGGCACTAACGTAGTTTTACTTTAGGATAGTTTAGAGATACAGCGCTGTAACAGGCACTTCGGCCCACTGAGTTCTCGCCGACCACCGATCCCCGTACACAAACACTACCCTACAAACTCGGGACAATTTACAATCTTTACCGGAGCCAATTAACCTACAAACCCGTACGTCCTTGGAGTGTGGGAGCAAACGGAACACCTGGAGAAAGCCCACGCGGTCACGGGGAGAACGTGCAAACTCCGTGCAGACAGCAGCTGTAGTCAGAATCAAACCCGGGTCTCTGGCGCTGTGAGGCAGCAACTCTACCGCTGCGGGAAACATGTTCCCAATGTTGGGGGAGTCCAGAACCAAGGGCCACAGTTTAAGAATAAGGGTTAAGGCATTTAGAATGGAGATAAGGAAACACAGAGAGTTGTGAGTCTGTAGAATTCTCTGCCTCAGAGGGCCGTGGAGGCCGGTTCTCTGGATATTTTCAAGAGAGAGCTTGATTGGGCTCTTAGAGAGTCAGGGGATAATGGGGAAAAGGCAGGAACGGGCTACTGATTGGGGATAATCAGCCATGATCACATTGAATGGCGGTGCTGGCTCGATGGGCTGAATGGCCTCCTCCTGCACCTATTGTCTATAGTCTATTGCACCACTGGGCCGCCCTATTTTGTAAAGAGCTACACTGATGCTCACATCCTCTGCTCTTGGGCTAAAGCGCTTGAAAGATTTACTTGGTCCAGTGGACACGGAAGTATAACACAGTGTGATTAGTAATGTGCTGTGGTCAACAGATCACTAAAACCTGTCCTGTGTGTTTTTATTACAAACGAGAATAAAATGCAATTTAAAAGCTAATACAGTGCAAACTGTTTAACTGTGACAATAAATCAGGTGTTATTGAGTTGGCGTGCCAGCCAACTAAACAGCCTCTCAGCTGGGGATTCAGCAAGCAAGCAGGGTCAGGTCATAAGCGCACTGAAATAACTTCCAGACACTGCCAAGAAGCGAACATTAGTTCTGAAAAACTGTTGGTGTAAGTTTTGCACTTTGTTTAAACATTGATCACGGTGGCACAATCCGTCTAGGAGAGACACAAAGCACCACCTTCAGTTCAGCGTATTGCCACGTGTGCCGAGGTGCAGTGAAAGGCTTTGGCTGCGTGCTAACCAGTCAGCGGAAGGAGAGTACACGATTGCAATCGAGGCGTCCGCGGTGTACGGATCTGTAGGAGTCGAGATTTAAGAGTGTGGGGCGACTGTAATATGTGGTTGGAGATCGGCATCTGTGGCCAGCACGCAAACAGTAGCCTGGGCTGGGCCGCATCTTGCAAGGGACACGGCGAATCACTGAAAGCAGTCAGCCATCCCTCACTCCCTTTCAAATGCAGGTCCACCTCTGATATTCCGGCAACTGATGGCCCGGCACCTCCTTTAATCCGGACAGAATCACGGGAGCGCACTTGAAATCCCTCCCTGGAACTCCCTCCCCCAAAGATGTGGCACCTAGGCCAGGTGAGGGGGCCGATCTCGACCTCATAGGGGCTTCCCAGGCCGATCGGCGGTTTGAATCTGGCCCCTTTCGGCCGGGGCTCTGGAACTCTGGCCAGAGCGCAGCTGGCAGATCGGTTCCCAGAGCCGTCTTCTGCGGCCGACTTTATGGGCCGGTCTTTCAGCTTCGCTCCCCCCCCCCCCCCCCCCCCCACACCATGACTTCTGTTGGTCCGGCAAAACGGAAAATACAGCAAGGTTCTGGAATCAATGGTGTCAGAAAATCAATGGAGGACCTTTAATATAACACTTATTTAAGCCTTCGTTCCTTCACTGCATAGATGCTGCCTCACCCGCCGAGTTTCTCCAGCATTTCTTTTTTTTTTTTTTTTTAATATTTTAAAAATATTTTTTAATTAGAAGTAATGTACAATAGTATAAACCAAAAATAACATAATACATTTCATGTACCACTTCTTGTTTTAAACTTTAATAATAGAAAAGTAACAGAAGGAAGAAAAAGAGAAATAGAGAAAGTTAGGTAAGATAGTGATATTAATAGTACGTGAAAAAGTGGAAAGAAAGAGCCCATAAAGATGTAGAACGCGAGGAAGAATAAAAGAAAGAAAAAAGAAAATACAAAAAGGAAAATATCAAGAAAATAAGATAAAAGGGATGTACCTGCTTCATATCTTTACACACCCCTCACCAGGTCCTGAAACAGTTTATGTTGCACCTTATGCTTGTAATAAGTCGATAAAGGGAGACCAAATCTTTAAGAATTGGTCTGATTTGCCTGCTAGGATGAATCTCATGTCTTCGAGGTGTAACATTTCGGACATATTCGGACATAACACCCATAGTAATGAAGTGTTTTGAGCGACTGGTTATCAAAAATAGCCCACCTGCCGACCTAGACCCACTGCAGTTCGCCTACAGAGCCAACCGATCCACAGAGGACGCAGTCTCAACAACACAGAACCTCGTACTGCCACACCTTGATCAGAAAAATACTTATGCCAGGATCCTCTTCATAGACTTCAGCTCTGCTTTTAACACAATCATTCCGCAGCAGCTGGTGGAGAAGTTGGAGTTATTGGGGGTTGATGCTGGCACATGTAACTGGGTCCTGAACTTTCTATCGCAACGGCAGCAGACAGTCAGGGTGGGCAGTAGGACATCAAAAACCATAGCTGTGAGCACTGGCTCGCCCCAAGGCTGTGTCCTAAGCCCCCTGCTGTTTAGTCTGCTTACACACGACTGTACTGCTAGACTCAACAACAACTTCATCAACAAGTTCGCTGATGACACAACAGTGGTGGGTCTCATCAGTGACAATGATGAGTCGGCGTACAGGATGGAGATGGAGCTGCTCACAGGATGGTGCAAATCCCACAACCTCATTCTCAACGTGGGAAAAACGAAGGAGATGGTGGTTGACTTCAGGAGGGCGGGAAAACAACGCCATACACCTCTGCACATCGATGGAGCTGATGTGGAAAGGGTCAGCAGTGTGAAGTTCCTAGGACTCCACCTGTCAGATGACCTGACGTCCACGACCAACACCACAGCACTGGTCAAGAGAGCCCAGCAGCGACTACACCCTCTCCGTAGACTACGGAAAGCAGGTCTCCCCACTGCACACCTACGAACTTTTTATAGGGGGACAATCGAGAGCACATTAACCTACAGCATCATTTCCTGGTTCGGGAGCTGCAAGGCGTACGAACGGCACCAACTGGACAGGATTGTGAAGACCGCCAGCAGGATTATTGGTGCTCCACTCCCTTTCCTGCTGGACATATACAGGAAGAGATGTATCAGCAGAGCCATCTCCATCATCAAAGACCCCTACCACCCATCGCATCACATATTCTCCATCCTGCCATCTGGGAAGAGGTACAGGAGCATCAGCTGCAAAACCAGCAGGATGCTCCTCAGCTTCTTCCCGCAGGCTATAAGACTGATAAACGGACTTTGCCCCCTGCCAAAGTATCGCGCACCAACCACCAACCTGGACACACTGAAGCGGAGCCATTGTCGTGCTGCTGCCGATTGGAACTCATGATATATGTATTTTTATTTTTATTTCTATTTATGTTTTACCGCACACTGAATGGACACTGGTTGAGCAACATTTTTTCGTTTCCTCTGGGTATGTAAGTACTCAGGAAAAAAGATAATAAAGATATACAATACAATATTTGAAATCCACATTTTTACCGTTGGTGTGGGTGCATTTTCCCAAAATCTAAGTATACGTTTTTTTGCCGTTATTAAGCCATAATTAAGGAAACGCTTTTGGAACAAAGTCAGCTCAAAGCCGACTTCCATTGTTCCAAAAATAATCAATTCTATGTTAGGTTTCAATTTTATTTTAAATAATTTTGTAAAAATGTCCAAAATGTCATTCCAAAATGTTTGGATTTTTATGCAAAATCAAAGGAATGTGCTATAGTTGCAGCTTGAGATAAACATTTATCACAAATGGGGTTCTTCACCATTTCTGTCTACCTTTTATTTTTCCTGCATCTGCAGTTTTTTCAAGCTATGCCTACTTTGAAGAAGTTCTCCTCCTATTCCTTCGTTCCAAAGATGTTGCCTCACCCACTGAGTTTCTCCAGCATTTTTGTCTACCTTAGATTTTTCCAGCGTCTGCAGTTCTTTCTTAAACGTATTTAAGCCTATAATTTAAGTTTATTTACTTTGCAAAGTTTTCGATGAAGATTGGAAGCTGCATCTCATTTAAATCATTCACTGAAGCAGAACGTGTAATCGGCTTTACATCAAACTCTGCAATTGCCCCTGCAGTGTAAAACATCCATTTTAATCAAGGAGAAATATAGCATGTGTACTTTTAGAAAAGACCTAGCTTTAGTTTCCTAATCCCAGTTTAGCTGTTTCTGGTCCATAACTGAGAAATAAAAAAACTTGAATGTAACTTTTTTTGGTAACTCAGTGAAAAATATTTTTGGTAACTCAGTGAAAAACACAGTGAAAAACAGCTACCATAATCAGTGGGATGAAGGATCCCAACCCAAAACCCTACCTATCTATGTTCTCCAGGGATGCTGAGTTACTCCAGCACTTTGTGTCTTTTTTTTGTGAACCAGCATCTGCAGTTCCTTGTTTCTACTTGAGCAGTCTCTTTACTGTAATGGCGAGCCCATGCATCTATGTGGGGCATTCTAAATCTTCTCAAATGTTCACTTCTACAAATTGAAGATTTGTATAAAGCTCCTCTGGTCAAGGGATTGATTGAGCTAACATTTTACCAAAGCCTTAAAACCAGAGTTCCAAAGCAAATGCTCCTATGATTTTAGGAACTGTCAACAACCAAATGAGAAACGATGACTAACATTCACGTACATCACATCGATTACATTCTACTCGGTGTAAACCTACAGTTAACACTCAGAGAGCCATAGAGTCATACAGCGTGGAAACAGGACCACCAGCCCAACATGCTCACATCGATCAACATGTCCCATCTACACTAATCCCAACTGCCTGCATTTGGCTCACATCCCTGTAAACTTATCCTATCCATGTACCTGTCTAAATGTTTCTTAAATGTTGCTTTAGTTCCTGCCTCAATGACCTCCTCCGACAGCTCGTTCCATACACCCACCACCCTTTCTGTAAAAAAGTTACGCCTCAGATTCTTATTAAATCTTTCCCTCCTCCACTTCAACCTATGTCCTCTGGTTCTCAATTCCCCTACTCTGGACAAGAGACTGTGTGCGTTTACTAGATCTATTCCACTCACGATTTTGTACACCTCTATAAGATCACCCCTTGTCCTCCCACACTCCAAGAAATAGTATCCTGACCTTCTCAACCGCTCCCTCTAACTCAGGCCCTTGAGTCCTGGCAACATCATTGTAAATACAACAGGCAATTTGCTATATCTCTGAATTGTAATGAAAAATATTCACTGTGCTAAACCAATGTTTAAACATTCACATGTTTAATCAATAATGTTTTACTATTAATGTTTAATGTTTTATGTGTCATTCCTAACTGTCACTGTATGCTATGTTGTCACTTGCGGGCGGAGCACCAAGGCAAATTCCTTGTATGTGAATACTTGGCCAATAAATGTATTCAGTCATTCATTCAATTATGTCACAGATTAAGTCTAAATGATTTTAGAAATCTTGAAAGAATATTGTGGAAGTGTTGAAAATTGTTTTGAAGATACCATGTTTATCTTTCAATAATCCCAAAGTTTGAGTTAATGATACATCTGAAATGATGTAAATTTACTGGGAAAAGATTGACTTTTGTAGAAATGTCTTCTAACAAGTGAGGATTTTATTGTTAGGCACAATTTTATAATCTAGATCAAAAGGTGGCTTCATACTGTGAGAATGTTTCGCTATTTATAATGATGCTACATTCTTCCTTTGAATAAAGGTGAGAATATTTGAGATATAAATAGATATAATGGGGAACATTGAAGTATTAGAATCAACAGCCTGCAAACTCCACACATTCTGATATATAAACCTTGGGTATGCAACAAGCAATTCCACCATTTTATTATTACCAGCTAATAGAAACATAGAAAATAGGTGCAGGAAAATAGGTGCCGTTCGGCGCTTTGAGCCAGCACCGCCATTCAATATGATCATGGCTGATCATCCACAATCAGTACCACGTTCCTGCTTTCTCCCCATCTCCCATGATTCCGTTAGCCCCAAGAGCTAGATCCAACTCTGAAATTCAGTGAATTGGCCTCCACTGCCTTCTGTGGCAGAGATTTCCACAGATTCACAACTCTGGGTGAAAAAGTGATTCCTCATCTGTCCTAAATGGCCTACCCCTTATTCTTAAACTGTGACCCTTTGGTTCTGGACTCTCCCAACATCATGGACATGTTTCCTGCATCTAGCCTGTCCAATCCCTTAAGAATTGTATATGTTTCTATAAGATCCCCTCTCATCCATCTAAATTCCAGTGAATACAAGCCCAGTCGATCCATTCTTTCATCATATGTCAGTCCCGCCACCCCGGGAATTTACCTTGGATCATTAAATTAATGATTTAGATTTGTTATTGTCACATGTACCAAGGTACAGTGCATAGACACAAAATTCTGGAGCAACTCAGCGGGACAGGCACCATCTCTGGAGAGAAGGAACGGGTGATGTTCGTATTGGTGGAAATGTGTCAGACTCGATAACAATCAGCATGGGAGCACCTCAAGGCTGCGTGCTCAGCCCCCTGCTGTACTCACTCTATACTCATGACTGCGTAGCCGGTCATAGTGCGAACTCCATCATAATGTTCCCTGACGACACCACTGTTGTGGGACGTATCACTGATGGTGATGAGTCAGAGTAAAGAAGAGAGATCGAGCAACTGTCCATATGGTGCCAGCACAATAACCTGGCCCACAACACCAGCAAAACCAAGGAACTGATTGTGGACTTTGGAAGGAGTAGGATGGGGACCCACAGTCCCGTTTATATCAACGGGTCGATGGTTGAAAGGGTCAAGAGCTTCAAATTCCTGTGCGTGCACATCTCTGAAGATCTTTCCTAGTCCGAGAACACTGATGCAATTATCAAGAAAGCACATCAGTGCCTCTACTTCCTGAGAAGATTACGGAGCGTCGGTTTGTCAAGGAGGACTCTCCCTAACTTCTACAGGTGCACAGTAGAGAGCTTGCTGACCGGTTGCATCGTGACTTGGTTCGGCAACTTGAGCGCCCTGGAGAGGAAAAGACTACAAAAAGTAGTAAGCATTGCCCAGTCCATCATCGGCTCCGACCTCCCTTCCATCGAGGGGATTTATCGCAGTCGCTGCCTCAAAAAGACTGGCAGCATCATCAAGGACCTACCCCATCCTGGCCACACACTCCTCTCCCCCGCTGCCTTCAGGTAGAAGGTACAGGAGCCTGAAGACTGCAACGACCCAGTTCAGGAATAGCTACTTCCCCACAGCCATCAGGTTATTAAACCTGGCTCGGACAAAACTCTGTTATTTGCACTTTATCAGTTTATTTATCCACGTGTGTATTTACGTATATAATGGTATATGGACACACTGATCTGTTTTGTAGTCAATGCCTACTATGTTCTGTTGTGCTGAAGCAAAGGAAGAATGTCATTGTCCTAACAGGGACACACGACAATAAACTCACTTAGAACTTGAACTCAGACTGATTCTCCAGCAAGGTACAGTGCATGCTACCAAATCAAATCAGATAAGTCTATATATGAATACAATCAAGTCAAATACAGGTGCGAAAGATAGAGCGAAGAGAAATATACCAGGGTGCAGAATATAGTTCTTAGTATTGTTGCATAACAGTTCCAGAGAAAAAGTCCAACGTCCGCTATGAGGTCGGTTGGAGAAACGAGACCGGACCCTATCTCAGCTTAGCTTAGTTTTGTTTAGAGATACAGCGTGGAAACAGGCCCTTCGGCCCACCGAGTCTGCACCGACCAGCGATCCCGCACATTAACACAAGCCTACACATACTAGCGAGAATTTACACTTATACCAAGCCAATTAATCTACCAGCCTGTACATCGTTGGAGTGTGGCAGGAAACCAAAGATCTTGGGGAAAACCCACACGGTCACGGGGAGAACGTACAAACTCGATACAGACAGCACCTGTAGTCGGGATCGAACCCTGGACTCCGGCGCTGTGAGGCAGTACCTCTACCTCTACACCACCATACTGCCCTGTGTAGGGTTTTCATCGCTTTCTCCTCAACATTAAAAGACAAAGTTGAAATTCCATCTGATATATCGTCATTTATAAAGTGTGCATGAAAGTTCAAACATAAATTGCAGTACAAGACTCGCATCTTGTAATAAATGATATACCAAAGGCACAATTATATATATATTTTTACTGTGTTTGAAGTAATTGCAGAACAAGATCTACTGTATAGGATGCTCAGGAAGACTTTGGGATGACTCTTGAAGGATTTCAAAGGTCAAAAGTCTGTTTATTGTCACGTGTACCAATTAAGGTACAGTAAAGTCTTCACTAATTCGGTACTCATTTCATAGTTTTGTATTGGTTAGGTAAGACTATTAACTGCACTTTATGTTTGCAAAGCGATGTAAAATAGGCCTATCCACTGAACATATAATAAAAACAATCAATAATAGAAAGTAAAATGTGATTTAATCCCTTTATGAGTTGGCTAAACATACCACTACTCTTAGAGGAATTACGTTGTCTCTCATTAAGCAAGAATGTTATAGGAACTAGAGATTTTATTCATAGCTGACTTCAAAAATTAACGTCAAATGCTCTGATAAACATAATTTTGAATGGTGAGCATCATATAGATCTTGCTTTGCAATTAGTATAACTGGTCTCAGCCATTTGACCTGAATGTGGAACAAGTGGAGAAGTTGCAGAGGACAAAGGCTGCCGCCAATGTCTCAGGAAAGGTGACAGACCAATGCAGTCCTACGCGAAAAGACGAAGCCGTATTTGCTGCTGCCATGTCGGGCAAGTGCAGGTAAGATATTAAGCAGGTTAATTGGCTTGGTGTATGCGTAAATTGGCCTTAGTGTGTGTAGGATAGTGTTAACGAGTGGGGGTCGCTGGTCGGTGCGGACTCAGTGGGCCAAAGGGCCTGTTTCCGCGCTGTATCAACAAAATTCTAAACTCGAATGCAATAAAAAGGCACTGCAGGTGCTGGTTTATACCAAAGACGGACACAAAAATGCTGGAGGAGCTCAACGGGTCAGGCAGTATCTCTGGAGGAAAGGAACAGGTGATGTTTCGGGTCGAGACCCTTCTTCAGACTCAGAGTCAGGGGAGAGGGAAACTAGAGGTATGAAAATGTGTAAAGGAACCATGAACTTCTTACTGGAAGCAGATCAACAGATATGTAAACATTGTACCCTGCAAAACCCATAATGGACAACAAATGTTCAGTATATATTTAACAAAAAAACAAGCAGGCAAACAATAGATAATAGTAGTACAAAGTTAAAAATAATGTCCCCTAGTCTATTGATTTTGGAGCTTATTTGAGGTTGTAGTGTTTAATAGTCTGATGGTTGTAGGGAAGAAGCTGCTCCTCAAGCTGGACGTTACTGTTTTCAGGCTCCTGTATCTTCTTCCCGATGGCAGGGGTGAAATGAGTGTGTGGTCAGGGTGGTGTGGGTCTCCGACGATGAGGTTACACAAACTAATAGGGCGGGACGGTAGCGCAGCTGCCTTACAGTACCAGAGGCCCGTGTTTGATCCTGACTACGGGTGCTGTCTTTACTGAGTTTGTACATTCTCCACGTTATCTGTGTGGGTTTTCTCCTGTTTCCTCCCGCACTCCAAAGACGTACAGGTTTGTAGATTCATTGGCTTCAGTAAAATTGTAAATTGTCCCTAGTGTGTGCAGGATAGTGTTACTGTGCGGGGTGATCGCTGGTCAGCGCGGACTGGGTGGGCCAAAGGGGCCTGTTTCCACGCAGCATCTCTAAAGTCTGAAGTAAAGTCTAAGGTCTAATCTGGACGTTGGAACAAAAATGCTTCCATGTAAACTTTCACATGTGTCGGGTGGGAGAAAGGTGGGAATGTTAAATATAACAACAAAGAACATGAATAAGACACAGGGTACACAAAAGGCTGGAGAAACTCAGCGGGTGCAGCAGCATCTAAGGAGCGAAGGAGATAGGCGACGTTTCGGGTCGAGACCCTTCTTCAGACTGGTCAGGGATCAGGGAAACGAGAGATATAGACGGTGATGTGGAGAGATAAAGAACAATGAATGAAAGATATGCAAAAAAGTATCGATGATAAAGGGAGCAAGCCATTGTAAGCTGTTTGTGGTGTGAAAATGAGAAGCTAGCGCGACTAGGGTGGGGGAGGGAGATAGAGAGAGAGGGAATGCCAGGGCCCGAGGGCTGAGGGAGAGGTGGGAAGGGCAGGAGACAGCAAGGGTTAACAGAATTGAGAAAATTCAATGTTCAAGCCCAAAGGATGCAGACTCCCCAAGCGGAATATGAGGTGCTGTTCCTCCAACTTGCGGTGTTGCTCACTCTGGCCGTGGAGGAGGCCCAGGACCGAAAGGTCGGATACAGAATGGGAGGGGGAGTTGAAGTGCTGAGCCACCGGGAGGTCGGGTTGGTTAATGCGGACTGAGCGGAGGTGTTCAGCGAAACGATCGCCAAGCCTCCGCTTGGTCTCACCGATATAGATCATCTGGACATCTGGAGCAGCGGATGCAGTAGATGAGGTTGGAGGAAGTGCAGGTGAACCTCTGTCGGACCTGGAAGGACTGCTTGGGTCCCTGAAAGGAGTGGAGGGGGGAGGTGAAGGGACAAGTGTGGCATTTCTTGCGTTTGCAAGGGAAAGTGCCCGGGGAAGGGGTAGAGCGGGAGGGAAGGGAAGAATTGACAAGGGAGTTGCGGAGGGAGCGGTCTTTGCGGAAGGCAGACAGGGGGGGAGATGGGAAGATGTGGCGAGTGGAGGGGTCACGTTGGAGGTGGCGAAACTGGCGGAGGACTATGTGTTGTATTTGCCGGCTGGTGGGGTGAAAGGTGAGGACCAGGGGGACTCTGCCCTGTTTTGCGAATGGGGGAATGGGGAGAGAGGGCAGTGTTGCGGGGTATGGAGGAGACCCTGGTGCGAGCCTCATCTATGGTGGGGGAGGGGAATCCCCGTTCTCTGAAGAATGAGGCCATTTGTGATGACCTGGTGTGGAACACCTCATCCTGGGAGCAGATGCGGCATAGACAGAGGAATTGGGAATAGGGGATGGAGTCCTTACAGGGAAGCAGGGTGGGAGGAAGAGTAGTCCAGGTAGCTGTGGGAGTCAGTAGGTTTGTAGTGGATGTCGGTCAGGAGTGTATCACCTGCAATAGAGATGGTGAGGTCAAGGAATGGTAGGGAAATGTCGGAAATGGTCCAAGTGTATTTGAGTGCCGGATGGAAGTTGGTGGTGAAATGGATGAAGTCAGTCAGTTGTGTGTGGGTGCAGGAGGTGACACCAAAGCAGTCGTCGATGTAACGGAGGTAGAGGTCGGGGATGGGGCCCTGGTACGTTGAGAACAAGGATTGTTCGACGTACCCGACAAAGAGGCAAGCGTAGCTGGGACCCATGCGTGTCCCCATAGCTACGCCTTGTGTTTGGAGGAAATGGGAGGAGTCAAAAGAGAAGTTATTGAGGGTGAGGACCAACTCCGCTAGGCGGAGGAGGGTGTCAGTGGACGGGTATGGGTTGCTCCTCTGGTTGAGGAAGAACCGGAGGGCTTTGAGACCGTCCTGGTGGGGGATGGAGGTGTAGAGTGACTGGACGTCCATGGTAAAGATGAGAGGATGGGGGCCTGGAGAATGGAATGCACGGAGCCGACGGAGAGTGTCTGAGGTGTCTTGAACATAGGTGGGGAGGGATTTAACAAAGGGGGATAGGATGGCGTCGAGTTATGTGGAAATGTGTTCGGTGGGGCACGAACAGGCAGAGACAATGGGTCTGCCAGGGCAGTCGGGTTTGTGGATTTTGGGGAGAAGGTAAAATCGGGCCGTGCGGGGCTGGGAAACGATAAGGTCGGAGGCTTGGGGGGGTAGGGAGCCGGAGCTGATGCGACACACATAAGTCACACACTGAATAAGACACATATCAGTCACACACTGACCAGCATTTATACGGTGCTGGTAGAGTAGCGAGAAGCTCCCAGGCCTGAAAGCACACAGAGACTGCAACACAGTCAAACGTAAGACCACCTTATTAGGACAAAGTAATTGAGAAGGCAATGAGCAAAATTAAATTAATCTATCAAGAGACATAGAGCAAAATAGTTAAATATTTCTTTGAGTAATCAATGAAAATGGAAGGTTGCAGAGAATCATTAAGGGACACACCCCCTGGTTCAGCAGGATTGCATTACATTCATTTTAAATGAATCAAGGGAGGAGAGACATTATCGCACGTACTTAATCATCCATTATGAAGCACTGGGGCATTGAAGGTTGACTAACGTAATATCTTTAAGTGAAGGGTTGACAAGTGAATGGGAACGGAGGTAATGTCGACAAATTTAGATGCAGGGAAACATAGAGTGGTACAGCGTGGAAACAGGCCCTTCGGCCCGACTTGCCCACGCTGGCCAACATGCCCCATCTACACTTGTCCCGCCTGCGTTCAGCCCATATCCCTCCAACAAAAAAAGAGGGGCGAATTGTGAAGCCAGAGGATGGAACATAAGTGGAAGGGGGAAGGGGAGAAGATATTCAGATCATTGTGTTTGCTTTTGTTTAATGCGCCTTTGCCCGATCGGCGTTATCACACGCTCTGTGGCTGAAACAGCTTGTGGCTCAGTGACATAGGTGAAGAGCTGATGTTTACTCAGCTACAACTGAAAAAGGTCAGCAAGTGAAATATAATAGATGAAATGATCCAATTATCCCGACCCTTAGGATTTTGATCTTTTCAAAAGGGCAATCTATGTGGCTACGTAATGTATAATTGTTAACACCCTGATTTGGCCTGGGAGCTTTGACACCATTGGCACAAGCTAATTGTCTGATTTCATGCTGAAAGTAACATGAACTGATAGTAACAGAACATGTTGATAGCAACATAAAGACCTCTTTAAATTATTTAGCGAAATACAAAAGCCGGTACTAAAGTAACATGCTTTGCTATTAATCTATTTTAGAGGATTAAATGAGGTAAAACAACTGCAGCTCATCTTAATAGTTTATTTTAGACTTTAGAATTTATAGATACAGCGTGGAGACAGGCACTTGTGCCAACCAGCGATCACCTTGTGCACTTGCACTATCCTACACACTAGGGACAATTTACAATTTAAATAAAGCGACTTAGAGGGATTCGAGGGGGATGGGCCGTACACAGGCAGGTTGGATTAGTGTAGTTGGTCAACGTGGGCAAGTTGGGCCGAAGGGCATGTCTACATACAGTATCACTCTGTGACTATAATTAACCCACAAGCCTGCACGTCTTTGGAGTGTGGATGGAAACCGGAGCGCCCGGAGAAAACCCACGCAGGGTCGCCGGGAGAACTTGCAAACTCCATGCAGGCAGCACCCGTAGTCAGGATCGAGCCCGGGTCTCTGGCGCTGCGAGGCAGCAACTCTACCGCTGCGCCACCGTGCCGCCCACTGTACTCACCTTGCAGAATAACTAGGCTCAACACAATTGTCACGACTTAATAGCGGACGTGCAGGATCATCGAAAGCATAGCCCAGGAACAGGCCCTTCAGCCCAAAATGTCTGTCCTAAACAAAATGTCTAGATCTCCCCCCCCCCCCCCCCCCCCGTCACCTAAGCCTATGTCCTCTGGTTCTTGAATGTCTTGGCCAGAAATGCCTTTGGTGTTTAATATACAGTTTCTTGTCATTCCATCTATGCTCTGGCACTTGTTCACACTCAATAGTCTTGTTGTTTTTTTTTATCAGAGGCTTATCTGCAAAAACATTGTCACCGCTATCAGGTACATTGAGTTAGCATCAGAGCAATTCTCCCCAGTAAACTGACAAGAGCTGCTGTGTGGTGACCTAGCCTGTTTGTTTTATTCACAGATTGCTCGGAGCTTTTGAACTATTGCACTCTTAAGTCCCATCCGTAACCAAAGCAGATATTTTCAAACAGGCAGCATTAATGCAAGCTCTGCCAAAGCCAACTCTTGAACAAAACCACTTACAGCACACACGCCTTGTCCAATACATCTACAAATATTTATACATACAATAATAACGATTGTTTTGCAAATTCCTGACTATTTTCAGAGCTTAAACCAATTGATAAATGCAACATAGAATGGGGTTTATGTCTGCCATTGGATTGAGGGTAGTTTAGAAATGGAAAAAAAAAGTATGGTTTGGTTTGGTTTAGATTAGAGATACAGTGTGAAACACACCAGCCATCCCCATACGCTAGCACTATCCTACACACACTAGGGACAATTTACAATTTCACTGAAATCAATTAACATACAAATCTGTACATCTTTGGAGTGTGGGAGGAAACCGGAGATCCCGGAGCAAACCCTTGATGGTTACTGGGAGAACGTACACACTCCGTACAGACAGCGCCCCTGGTCAGGATCGAAGGTGAACTGACATCACAGGCATGTTGACAATCGGGTTTCTTACTATTAAACTGTTTTTCCTCAAAAACTCTGCAGAAATGTGACAGCCTATTCTTAATAAATTCAACGAGCATTATCGTTTAAATCACCTCTTTCAGTTTCTCTCAATGGAAGTGTGGCAAACATTGTGTTGGGACCTTTAGACATCCATTGCTTCGATAGATTGCTATGTTTTAAAAGCAATTCAGAGAGGAACTTTTTCATAGTTATTATTACTGTGGTCAAGCGTCCATTCAAACTTTGGTGACATCAGGATTCAAGTGGGACTGGCAATGAGTTGTTACGTTACTCCTGGGAGATGTTTAAGTTATTCTTCATCCCAAGGAGTGAGGTAAGAAGAATTGGCACACGTATGCAGATGTTGCAAGGACGTGAGGGTCTGATCTATAGCAAGAGGTTGAGAGGCTGGGAATCTGTTCCTTGGAGTGCAGGAGGATGACGGGCGGTCTTATAGAGATGTATCAGATCATAGAAACATAGAACATAGATAAATAGGCACAGGAGTTGGTCATTCGGCCCTTCGAGCCCTTCAAGGCTGATCATCTAAAATGTTCCTGCTTTTTCCCCCATATCTCTTGATTCCTTTAACCCTAAGAGCTAAATCTAACTTTCTCTTGAAAACATCCAGTGAATTGGCCTCCACTGCCTTTTGTGGCAGAGAATTCCACAGATTCACAACTCTAACTGAATACATTTTTCCTCATCTCAGTCCCAAATGGCCTACCCCTTATTCTTGAACTGTGATCCCTGGTTCTGCCCCCCCCCCCCCCCCCCCCCCAACATCAGGAACATTTTTTCTGCATCTAGCCTGTCCAGTCCTCGAAGAGTTTTATCTGTGTCTATAAGATCTTCTCTCATACTTCTAAATTTCAGTGAATACAAGCCCAGTCAACCCATTCTTTCATCATATGTCAGTCCCGCCATCCCGGGAATTAACCTGGTGAACCTATGCTGCACTCCATCAATAGCAATAATCCATCCTCAAATTAGGAGACCAAAATTTCACACAATACTCCAGGTGCGGTCTCACCAGGGCCCTGTACAACTGCAGTAGGACCTCCTTGCTCCTAAACTTAAATCCTCTCGCAAAGAAGGCCAACATGCCATTAGCTTTCTGCACTGCCTGCTGTACCTGCATGCTTACTTTCAGTGACTGATGTACAAGGACACCCAGGTCTCGTTGCACCTCCCCTTTTCCTAATCTGACACCTTTCAGATAATAATCTGCCTTCCTGTTCATGCCACCAAGGTGGATAACCTCACATTTATCCACATTATACTGCATCTGCCATGCATCTGCTCACTCACCCAGCCTATCCAAGTCACCCTGCAGCAGCATAGCATCCTCCTCGCAGCTCACAAGGCCCCCCAGCTTTGTGTCATCCGCAAACTTAGAGATGTTACATTTAATTCCCTTGTCTAAATCATTAATATATATTGTAAATAACTAGGGTCCCAGCACCGAGCCTTGCTGCACCCCAGTAGTCACTCTCTGAAAAGGACCCTGTTAATTCCTACTCTTTGCTTCCTGACTGCCAACCAGTTCTCGATCCATGTCAATACCCTACCCCCAATACAAGGTGCTCGAATTTTGCACACTAATCCCTTGTGTGGGACCTTGTCAAAGGCTTTTTGAAAGTCCAGATACACCACATCCACTGGCTCTCCCTTATCCACTCTACTTGTTACATCCTCAAAAAATTCCAGAAGATTAGTCAAGCATGATTTCGCCTTCATAAATCCATGCTGACTTTGCCCGATCCTGTCACTGCTTTCCAAATGTGTTGCTGTAACATCTTTAACAATCGACTCCAGCATCTTCCCCACTACCGATGTAAGGCTAACTGGTCTATAATTCCCCGTTTTCTCTCTCCCTCCTTTCTTAAAAAATGGAGTTACATTGGCTACCCTCCAGTCCACAGGAACTGATCCAGAGTTGAGGGAACATTGGAAAATGATCACCAATGCAACCACGATTTTGAGGGCCACCTCCTTGAGTACTCTGGGATGCAGGCCACCAGACCCTGGGGATTTATGTGCCTTCAGTCCCAACAGTCTACCTAACACCATTTCCTGACTAATGTGGATTCCCTTCATTTTCTCCCTCCCACTAGATCCTCGGTCTCCTAGTATTTCTGGGGATTGTCTGTGCCTGCCTTCGTGAAGACAGAACCAAAGTACTCGTTTAACTGCTCTGCCATTTCCTTGCTTCTCATTATAAATTCACCTGTCTCTGACTGTAAGCGACCTACATTTGGCTTCATTAATCTTTTCCTTTTTACAAATCTAAAGAAGTTTTTTTTTAAATATTCCCCGCAAGCTTTCTTTCTTGCTCTTTTTTCCCCCTCTTAATTAACCACTTTTTCCTCCTCTGTCAAGTACTAAATTTCTCCCAGTCCAGTTTGCTGCTTCCTCTGGCCAATTTATATGCCTCGTCCTTGGATTTAACACTATCCTTGACTTCCCTCATTAGCCAAGGTTGAGCCGCCTTCCCCATTTTATTTTTTCACCAGACAGGGATGAACAATTTCTGGAGTTCATCCGTGCGGTCTTTAAGTCTTTACCATTGCAGCGCAACCGTCAATCCTTTAAGTATAATTTGCCAGTCTATCCTAGCCAATTCCCATCTCATACCTTCAAAGTCTCCTTTCTTTAAGTTCAGGACCCTGGTCTCTGAATTAACCGTGTCACTCTCCATCCTAATGCAGAATTCCACCATATTATGGTCACTGTTGCCCAAGGGGCCTTGGACAACAAGATCGCTAACTAATCCTTCCTCATTACACAATACCCAGTCTAGGATGGCCTGCCCTCTAGTCGGTTCTTCTACATGTTGGTTTAAAATACCATCCCATTTGCAAGAGGGAAACAGATAGGGGAGATGCACAGTCTCAAAACTCAAGAGTGATTTATTGTCATGTGTCCCAGATAGAACAATGACATTCTTACTTGCAGCAGCACAACAGAATATGTAAACATAGTACTCTGTAAACAATATAATAAACAAGGAAAAAAAAGTGTATACACATACTCACAAATACACACACGTACAGTGGCTTGCAAAAGTTTTCATACCCCTTGAACCTTTCCACATTTTGTCATGTTACAACCACAAACACAATTATGCACCACTTTGTGTTGGTCTATCACATAAAATCCCAACAAAATGTATTTTATTGGGATTTTTTGTGATAGACCAACACAAAGTGGTGCATAATTGTGAAGTGGAAGGAAAATGATACATGGTTTCCACATTTTATTACAAATAAAAAACTGAAAAGTGTGGCATGCAAAAGTATTCAGCCCCCCTGAGTCAATACTTTGTAGAACCACCTTTCGCTGCAATTACAGCTGCAAGTCTTTTGGGGTAGGTCTCTACTGGCTTTGTACATCAAGAAACTGAAATTTTTGCCCATTCTTCTTGCAAAACAGCTCAAGCTCAGTCAGATTGGATGGAGAGCGTCTGTGAACAGCAATTTTCAAGTCTTGCCAGAGATTCTCAATTGGATTTAGGTCTGGACTTTGACTGGGCCATTCTAACACATGAATATGCTTTGATCTAAACCATTCCATTGTAGCTCTGGCTGTATGTTTAGGGTCGTTGTCCTGCTGGAAGGTGAACCTCCGCCCCAGTCTCAAGTCTTTTGCAGACTCTAACAGGTTTTCTTCCAAGATTGCCCTGTATTTGGCTCCATCCATCTTCCCATCAACTCTGACCAGCTTCCCTGTCCCTGCTGAAGAAAAGCATCCCCACAGCATGATGCTGCCACCACCATGTTTCACAGTGGGGATGGCGTGTTCAGGGTGATGTGCAGAGTTAGTTTTCCGCCACACATAGCGTTTTGCATTTAGGCCAAAAACTTCAATTTTGGTCTCATCAGACCAGAGCACCTTCCTCCACATGTTTGCTATGTCCCCCACATGGCTTCTTGTGGCAAACTGCAAATGGGACTTCTTATGGCTTTGTTTCAACAATGGCTTTCTTCTTGCCACTCTTCCATAAAGGCCGGATTTGTGGAGTGTACGACTAATAGTTGTCCTGTGGACAGATTCTCCCACCTGAGCTGTGGATCTCTGCAGCTCCTCCAGTTACCATGGGCCTCTTGGCTGCTTCTCTGATCAATGCTCTCCTTGCCCAGCCTGTCAGTTTAGGTGGACGGCCATGTCTTGGTAGGTTTGCAGTTGTGCCATACTCTTTCCATTTTCGGATGATGGATTGAACAGTGCACGTGAGATGTTCAAAGCTTGGTATATTTTTTTATAACCTAACCCTGCTTTAAACTTCTCCATAACTTTATCCCTGACCTGTCTGGTGTGTTCCTTGGGCTTCATGATGCTGCTTGTTCACTAATGTTCTCTAACAAACCTCTGAGGCCTTCGCAGAACAGCTGTATTTATACTCAGATTAGATTACACACAAGTGGACTCTATTTACTAATTAGGTGACTTCTGAAGGCAATTGGTTGCACTGGATTTTATTTAGGGGTATCAGAGTAAAGGGGGCTGAACACTTTTGCACGCCACACTTTTCAGTTTTTTATTTGTAAAAAAAATTGAAAACCATGTATCATTTTCCTTCCACTTCACAATTATGCGCCACTTTGTGTTGGTCTATCACATAAAATCCAAATAAAATACATTTACGTTTGTGGTTGTAACATGACAAAATGTGGAAAAGTTCAAGGGGTATGAAAACTTTTGCAAGCCACTGTATATATATATACACACACCCACACATACATACATACAAAAAATCAAACAATAATAGTGCAATAACAACAATAATAGTCTATGTAGTTCAGAGCTTATTTGAGGTTGAAGTGTTTAATAGCCGAATAACTATTTACCCAGTCTTTTACCAAGTATTTTACCCAGTAAAAGAAATCGAGAATCAGGGAACCTAGGTTGAAGGGGAGAGGAGTAAGATTTAATAAGAATCGGAGGGGCAACTATATCACACAGAGGGTGTTGGATATATGGAATGAGGTGCCAGTGGAGGTAGGTCAGCTTAATTTAGTTAAGTGCGGTATCAGGCCCCTTCCGCCCACTGAGTCCGCGCTGACCAGCGATCCTCGCACACTAACACTATCCTACACAAACTAGGGACAATTTACAATTTTAACAAGCCAAACCTGTACGTCTTTGGAGTGTGGGAGGAAACCGAAGCACCCGGAGAAAACCCACGCAGGTCACAGGGAGAATTCACAAACTCTGTACAGACAGCACCCATGGTCAAAATCGAACCTGGGTCTCTGGCACTGTAAGGCAGCAACTTTACCGCTGCGCCACTGCATTGCTCCCCGTGGCCCTTGAGACAGGTACAACATAACATTCATAACAAGAGGATTTCTGTATAGGAGTAGAGAGGTTCTTCTGCAGTTGTATAGGGATCTGGTGAGACCACATCTGGAGTATTGTGTACATTTTTGGTCTCCTAATTTGAGGAAGGACATCCTTGTGATTGAGGCAGTGCAGCGTAGGTTCACGAGATTGATCCCTGGGATGGCGGGACTGTCATATGAGGAAAGATTGAAAAGACTAGGCTTGTATTCACTGGAGTTTAGAAGGACGAGGGGGAATCTTATAGAAACATATAAAATTATAAAAGGACCGGACAAGCTAGATGCAGGAAAAATGTTCCCAATGTTGGGCGAGTCCAGAACCAGGGGCCACAGTCTTAGAATAAAGGGGAGGTCATTTAAGACTGAGGTGAGAAAAAACGTTTTCACCCAGAGAGTTGCGAATTTATGGAATTCCCTGCCACAGAGGGTAGTGGGGGCCAAGTCACTGGATGGATTTAAGAGAGAGTTAGATAGAGCTTTAGGGGCTAGTGGAGTCAAGGGATATGGGGAGAATGCAGGCACGGGTTATTGATAGGGGACGATCACCTATGATCACAATGAGTGGCGGTGCTGGCTCGAAGGGCCGAATGGCCTCCTCCTGCACCTATTTTCTATGTCTATTTCTATGTCTACAGCATCCTTTAAAGGACATTTGGACAGGTACATGGATAGGAAAGGTTTAGAAGGATATGGGCCAAACACAGGCAGGTGGGACTAGTGTAGATGGGGCATGTTGGCCAGCATGGGCAGGTTGGGCCAAAAGGCTTGTTTCCCTACTGCATGATTCCAACTACATTTGGACACCAATCCTAAATGGTTGACTGATTGATGGAGGTATCTCGTCTAATCAAGATCAAGGTTTCAAGGTCAGTTTATTGTCACATGTACCAATTAAGGTACGGTGAAATTCGATTTACCATACATTCATACTAAAAAAAAGCAACAAGACACACAACGCAAGTTAACGTATACATCCAGCACCAGATTCACCGGATCTCAGCTGGATCTAACTCACCTCATCCTGAAACGTCACCGATTCCTTTTTCTCCAGAGATGCTGCCTGACCCGCTGAGTTACTCCAGTGTTTTGTGTCTATCTTCACCTGTGGTAAAAGCGTTACTTATACCAGGGTCTTCTGAGGATCTAAAGTAACTTTGGCTTCTTTCCCTCAAAGCAATCTCTTCTCAAACTCCCTCTGTCTCTGGTTATTTGAGATGAGGTGATTTTCGTCACTAAAGCTCAGATGAATAACGGCACAAATCTGTCGTATCTCTAAGTGCCCTTATGGGGATGTAACTGCAATGTCTATCCGGGAAAGTCGCACACTGAAAGTTGAGTGTTTCATGCTAAAGTAAAAATGCAGCAGTTTATTGTATTTAAATGGTGCAGGGCTGTTTTTTCATTGCAAAGGATAAAAACACATATCATGTTTCTGCAACAGGGAAGGTAGTAAATAAATTGCCTACTTAAACAGAACTGACAAGTTGTCAAAATGCAGCACCTAGGATATCATTTGATGATTCTCTTACTGTTTAAATTAGACCTCTCTGTCGGAAGAAATCAACTTCACAAACTGCAAAGTGCTACTGCTGTTTACTGGTATTATAAGTGTTTAAAGTTGCTAAATTTTTTTTCCCCAACTAAACATATTTAAAATACTCAACTGGAAACTTATTAAATCAATGAGTGTGAACTGTTTGTGTTTATTAGTAATCTTTTTACATAAATTCATAAATTGTAGGAGCCTTTCGGCTCGTCAAGTCTACTCCGCCATTCAATCATGGGTGATTTATCTTTCCCCCTCAACCCCGTCACCCTCCCCATAACTCCTGACACCCTTACTAGTCAATTCATCCTCGTTGAAAACATTAGCGACGCAGTGGTGCTGGTTTCCGACGGGAACGGTGACGGACGCACCACACGTCTCTGTCCTCCAGTTCCTGCGGACCGCCGCCGCTGGAAGTACAGGATTCTGGCGTGTGTGTGCTTTATCATCGTTCCTTACAATGCCGTGTACGACAGTGATCGCAACTTCCACTGAAGTGTGGACGGCCGTTGGCTCGCTAGAAGCTCATCCGCCCTTTGACAGGTCTTGTTTTAGGTCCTGCTGGGGGTCCACAGCCTAAACAAGAACTTATCAATTTCCCCATAAAAATAGCCATTGTCTCCACAACCTTCTGTGGTATTTCACACTAGTCAGGAGACAAAAATATTTAATTGCCATATATATCGACAATGGAACAATGAAATTCTTACTTTCTGCAGATTAACAAGCGATCTCATGTTTTTTTGTGGCTCAAGCGAGTTCCATTCCCTTTTAATTAGTGAATTGTACTGATCACATCTGCTTATCCATCAAGGAACGTCCTATTAGTCATCCATCATATCATCCAGCTGTTTTTCAGAAAGACCCATCAAGAAGCCAATCGTACGTTGATCATTTTCCAGATAGAACGCTTGACATCGGCCCTCTCCTCAGCTTGAAGCCAGCTAGCACTGCTCCATTGAGGACTCATCACAACTGAAGTAGAATAATGGTAACTTGACTGGATGAGTAATCCAGAGACACCAGAAACTGCAGATGCTAAAACATTGAGCAAAACACAAAGTGCTGGAGGAATGGTGTGGAACAGTGTGAAGGGGGCACGGTGGCGCAGCGGGTAGTGTTAGTGCCTTGCAGCACCAGTGACCCAGGTTTGATCCTGACTACGGGTATGGAGTTTGTGCGTTCTCCCCTGACCTGCGTGGGTTTTCTCTGGCTGCTCCGGTTTCCTCGCACACTCCAAAGATGTGCGGGCTTGTAGGTTAAATGGCTTGGTAAAATTGTAAATTGCCCCTAGTGTGTTTGGGATAAGGTTAGTGTGCAGGAATCGCTGGTCGGCGCGGACCCAGTGACACAAAATGCTGGAGTAACTCAGCGGGTGAGGCAGCATCTCTGGAGAGAGGAAACGGGCGACATTTCGGGTCGAGACCCTTCTCCAGACTGATCAGTCTCGACCTGAACTGTCGCCCATTCCGTCTCTCCAGAGATGCTGCCTCACCCGCTGAGTTACTCCGGCATTTTGTGTCTACCTTCGATTTAAACCAGTATCTGCAGTTCTTACACAGTGGGCCAAAGGGCCTGTTTCCGCTCTGTATCTCTAAACTAAACTAAACTAAACTCGGCGGGTCAGGCAGCACCTGTGGAGGAATGGACAGATAATGTTTCAGGTTGGGGCCTTTCTTCAGACTGTTCAAACCCAAGTTTTATGTTTGGGCTTATCATTGTCACATGTACCGACGTACTGTAAAAACGCTTTGTTTCGCACACTGTCCAAACAAATCAGATAATACGCTACATAAATACAATCAATAGACAATAGACAATAGACAATAGGTGCAGGAGTAGGCCATTCGGCCATTCAAGCCAGCACCGCCATTCAATGTGATCATGGCTGATCATCCCAAATCAGTACCCCGTTCCTGCCTTCTCCACATCTCCCCTGACTCCGCTATCTTCAAGATTCAAGAGAGTTTATTGTCGTGTGTCCCAGATAGGACAATGACATTCTTGCTTTGCTTCAGCACAACAGAATTATAGTAGGCATTGACTACAGAACAGATCAGTGTGTCCATATACCATTATATAAATATATACACACATGAATAAATAAAACAGATAAAGTGCAAATAAACAGATAATGGGCTATTAATGTTCAGAGTTTTGTATGAGTTTAGTTCAATAGTCTGATGGCTGTGGGGAAGTAGCTGTTTCTGAACCTGGACGTTGCATCCTTCAGGCTCCTGTACCTTCTACCTGAAGGTAGCGGGGAGATGAGTGTGTGACACAGGGGCGCAGTGGTAGAGTTGCTGCCTTCTCTAGAGCCCTATCTAGCTCTCTCTTGAAAGTATCCAGAGTACCGGCCGCCACTGCCTTCTGAGGCAAATAATTCCACAGACTCACAACTCTCTGTGAGGAAAAGCGTTTCTTCGTCTCCGTTCTAAATGGCTTACCCCTTATTCTTTTTTTTTTTTAAATTTATTTATTAGAAGTAATGTAGCGGTATAAGTCAAAAATAACATAATACATTTCTTGTACCACTTCTTATTTTAAACTTTAAGAAGAAGAAGAATAGAGAAAGTTAGATAAGATAGTAAGTGCGTGAGAGAGTGATCAGGAAGAACCTGTAGAAGCGTAAAACACAAGAAAGAATAAAAAAGAAAACCAAAGGAAAAGAAAGAGAAAAATAGAAGACAGAAAATATAAAAAAGTAAAATAAGATAATAGGGATGTACCTACTCCGTATCTTTACACACCCCTCACCAGGTCCTGAAACCATTTATTTTCAGAGTTATGTTGCACCCTATGCTTGTAATAAGTCGATAAATGGAGACCAAATCCTTTGGGATCTTTCTGATTTGCCTGCTAGGAGGAATCTCATATCTTCGAGGTGTGACATTTCGGACATATTTGAAATCCACATTTTTATCGTTGGTGTGGGAGCGTTTTTCCAGAATTTAAGTATACGTTTTTTTGCCATTATTAAGCCATAATTAAGGAAGCACTTTTGGAACGAAGTCAGCTCAAAGCTGGCTTCCATTGTTCCAAAAATAATCAGTTCTGCATTCGGTTTCAGTTTTATATTGAATAATTTTGTAAAAGATTTCATTCCAGAATTTTGCGATTTTTATGCAAAAAACAAAGGAATGCGCTATGGTGCTTCTTGGGATAGACCTTTATCACAAATTGGGGAGACATTTGGAAAAAAATTACTTATTTTAGTTTTTGAATAATTTAGTCCATGCAAGGTTTTAAATTGGATTAGAATATGTCTTACATTGATCGAGCATTTGTGCACATGTAGCAAGTGTTTATCCCAACTCTCTTTCGAGATTTTTATAGCTAGTTCTTGTTCCCAATCTTGTACCACTTATTCTTAAACTGTGGTTCTTAATCACGCCAACACAAGTGCAATGGGTGTAGCGAAGGGGAAAATACAGAGTTTAGAATATAGCATTGTAGCGCAGCAGATCGAGAGACAAAGTCCAAAATTCACAATGTCCATAATGTATTGACGCATGGTCTGACCATTCCCTCCAATGATGCTGCCTGAGTTCCTCCAGTTCTTAGTGTTTTGCTGGTAATCCGGAGTCACAGACTAAAAATTAGTGACCAGAATTCAAATCCTGTAAATGTACGGGAGAATTGTGATTCGCTTAATTAAATAAATCTGGGATAACAAACTAAATTATGCGATGGTTTAGTCAGTTTAGATTAGTTTAGTTCACAGATACAGTGTGGAAACAGGGGCCTTTGGTCCACGGAGTCCGCACCAAACACTATCACCCGCACACTTTTCCAGTCCTACACACTAGGGACAATTTCCAGAAGCCAATTAACCTACAAACCTGCAGACCTTAGAAATGTGGGAGGAATCTGGAGCACCCGGAGAAAACCCACGCATGCAAAACCCACGTGCAAATTCCACACAGCTAGCACCCATAGTCAGGATCGAACCTGGGACTCTGGTGCTGTAAGGCATCCACTCTCCCACTGTGCCCTCGTGCCACCACTGTGGTGATCATAAAATCGCTGGATCAATGTTTAGAAAGAAAAATTGTTTCACTGACATTGTTTGTGAAGGGCCATCCCTGTGCATGTACCATGTTCTAAGTATGTTAGTTTAAGTGAAAAGTCTCCTAATCTGAGGAAAGACATTCTTGCCATAGAGGGAGTACAGAGAAGGTTCACCAGACTGATTCCTGGGATGGCAGGACTTCCATATGAAGAAAGACTGGATAGACTCGGCTTGTACTCGCTGGAATTTAGAAGATTGAGGGGGGATCTCATAGAGACTTACAAAATTCTTAAGGGGTTGGACAGGCTAGATGCAGGAAGATTGTTCCCGATGTTGGGGAACTCCAGAACAAGGGGTCACAGTTTCAGGATAAGGGGGAAGTCTTTTAGGACCGAGATGAGAAAATCATTTTTCACACAGAGGGTGGTGAATCTGTGGAATTCTCTGCCACAGAAGGTAGTTGAGGCCAGTTCGTTGGCTATATTTAAGAGGGAGTTAGATGTGGCCCTTGTGGCTAAAGGGATCAGGGGGTATGGAGAGAAGGCAGGTACAGGATACTGAGTTGGATGATCAGCCATGATCATATTGAATGGCGGTGCAGGCTCGAAGGGCCGAATGGCCTACTCCTGCACCTATTTTCTATGTTTCTAAGTGCATGGCAAGATGAGAATTTCAATTCACAATTTTTAACATCTGAAAGCAGACTGTGACTTTATCATGTGTTATAAACGTTGCAACTGGCCACTAATGTCCTTTAAGGGACAAAGGCTTGAGTGTTTACCCGGCAATGGAATAATTGATGTGTTTCAGCTAAACTCCGTTAAATCTGGCAGACTCGAGACTTTGGTTGTGCTGAACTAGCAGTTTTTCTGCATCAGTGGATGTTATTCCTATTAATACTCCAACACACTTTAAATTCAATTTTCCTAGGTGTTATACAGCAGAACAATCCCACACGAATGGTGTAAGTAACGATCTGCCAGAGCAGGTTGTTGAGTCAGGGACCATTCCTACGTTTAAGCAAAAACAGCTAGACAGGTACATGGATGGGACAGGTTTGGAGGGATATGGACCAAACTCAGGCAGGTAGGGCTAGGATAGCTGGGACCTGTTGGCCGGTGCGGGCAAGTTGGGCTGAAGCTATATGACTCTATGACTCTGTGACCAAAGATACATGCCAAGCCCAACCTTTCCCGGGAAGGCAAAAAACTAAATTTGTAATTAACTTTTCGAACATTTTAAAGATTGGAGCTATGATAA